>JAOPJL010000146.1:6353194-6368194 GCA_027123545.1 Trisopterus esmarkii | reverse complement strand
CAGTGTATGTATTATTGAGTCCTTCATTTAGTACTTAGTATACGTGCTACCTGTGTCTGGCACATTACGGACGATCGCTAAACTCTTCTGATGATTAAACCCTCTCTGTATGGCCAGGAACGACTGAACCATCTTATCTGAAAAAAGATTACTTTCAAGTTGTGCATTATATCTTTGTTCTTGACTGAACCATTTGGCTGATATTATGTGACTGTAGTTTTGTCGAATCATCGAATAACTAACAGACTAAGGAATTTACCATTTCAAACTTTACCCTTTACTAAATTGTGGGTTTTAGCTGCCTTTTTAGTTTTAAATTCTAAAAAGACTAGGGTGGGTACAATTGGTACAAACACATTATGTTTTGACTAGTGTTAAACTAAGATACTAGTCCCTATATTGCAGGAAGGACAATGGACTATAAACAATAATATACAAAAAAAAGATTCAACATAAGTTACTATTAATCGTTTAAATGTGTGACAGTCTGGCCTTGGTTTTTATTTAGTTCCATGCCACAGGATTGTACTGGATTAGTAAAAGACGTCTGCTCTAGAACAGTCCGAAGAGTCTGCTGCATGCTGCGTCTGCATAACTCAAGTCCTTCTTTTGCAGTTCACAATGTCAAGCCTGAGTGCCTTGATGCTTACAACAAACTTTGGTAAGACCTCCATAGTTGTGTTCAGCTGTGTAAATCTGTTGTAATGACGACCACTGCTGAGGTTGGCTAAGGTTCCTGTTCGGACAACTGCAGAATTAAGTCAGGAAGTGAAGCAGGCTGGGAAGGGGATCCTTTTCTTTTTCGTTTTTGATGACGTTTGCAATTTCTCTCTTCACTGAATTGGTGTTTGTGTTTGGGGTGTGTGTGTGTGTGTGTGTGTGCGTCTTCAGTGAAGATGTCCTTCCTTCCGTCCACGCTGACCCCCACTACCCCTGTGAGCTGGTGGGCACCTGGAACACCTGGTACGGCGAGCAGGACCAGGCAGGTGAGAAGGGTTCACCGTGGTCCTCTGCCACCTTGAGGCAGCACAAGCATACACTCGGATCCATTAGCAGACCAATAGGAATAGTGTGAGTGAATATTGGGAAAGTAGAACAAACATGCTCTGTGGTTGCTTCTCTGGATCCTAGTCCACCTGTGGAGATACCGGGGGGGGTACCCGGCCCTCACGGAGGTCATGAACAAACTGCGGCAGAATAAGGTATGGTTCCACTGTCTGTACGGTTAATTGTCCATGTCAGGCGTTTGTTTGATTGTGCCAGTGACTGAAGAACGACTATTATTATGGAGTGCATTACACCATCATTAACATGTGACCGAAGTATGGATTACAGCATGAGCTGGTTATCTCGGATATATCGGATCGTTTTAACACAGAATGTAAATCACATCCTAGAACTTGTATATTCTTCAAATAGAAAATGTTGGCCTGCCTGTACCTCTCGCCAAGATACGTACAACTGTTATTGCCACTCCCAAAATAGTTTTGGAGTGTACATTTCGAGTGGGCCAATGGATGTGAATGTCTGAATGTATGTCCTCCCTGTGCTCTGCTGTGGGACCTGTGCCATGCTGGATGCAGGAGTTTGTGGATTACAGGAAGGAGAGGGGAAAGATGCTTCTGTCCCGCAGGAACCAGCTGCTCCTGGAGTTCAGCTTCTGGAATGAGCCGGTGGCCCGGCCCGGCCCTAACATCTACGAGCTGCGTTCATACCAGCTCAGGGTAAACCCACGCTCCCTGCGTTTCCTTAATGCCTGGGCTGCTTCTTGTGGCTGTGCCTTCATCTCCTAAAGACCACGTATTCAGAAGAATGTAGTGACTGTAAACATAGTTTTCCCGTGAGCCCTTGTAATCAGACCAATTGTTCTCTAGCTTCAGTTGCACTTATGGTGGAATTCTTTAAGAGCTGTAATGGAAATTGTATTGAATGCGCTATTTTAGGTTGTTGGAAGTTCTATTATTGAGCATACCTGTTTGCTTGTAATTCAATCCTGCAAGTTTATTATTTTTTTTTTTTATGTGAACACCACCTAATGTGCTCCATCTCTGCTCTATCTTTCAGCCAGGTACTATGATCGAGTGGGGAAACTACTGGTAAGAAATCATCTTTCCTGATACTGGAGTTGACCCGATGGATTTTTCTGAATAAATCCTGGTTGTTTTTAAAACCATTGAGGACGACCACTGAGATACTGTTGCCTTTTTCAGATGTTAGAAGACACATTCACGGTATTCCTTGCTCGTCCATCCATGCATGACTTTTGAGCATGAGTGGAACACAGGCTATATAATTAATTGTATTTTTACCTATGTAATTATTTCTTAAAACAATGAGGTTTGTGCTGAAAATGATCCGTAATCACTTCATAAAATGGACCAGGGTGATTGTAAGCATGACAATATGGGTTGAATTATTGAAACTGCATAATGGTGTCTTGGATTAGGGAGAAATTGAGATTGAGATTGGGTTATTAATAAGTGGATATATTATCACATTATCTCTGGGCCTTAATCCTCATGGGTGGGAGATGCTTCTCATGTGCACTAACGGCTCTGGTCAACAGGGCCCGCGCCATAGAGTTCCGCCAGCAGAACAGTGAGGCAGTCGGTGGCTTCTTCTCTCAGATAGGAGATCTCTACATGGTCCACCACCTATGGGGTGAGCTGAGTTCCCATGGCTCTCTCTCGCCGGGCACTATTGTCTTGGGATTTCTCTAAATCCACATGGATTTGATTATTCTTCAGGGTATCATTTCAACGAATGTGTTGTAAGTCATGTAATCGAGGGGTTGACCAATTCCTTTTTACCGGTTAATGTTCTTTATTTCTCTGTTTTTCTCCGTCCATTTCAGCCTACAAAGATCTCCAGTCGAGGGAGGACACGAGGAACGCAGCCTGGCATCATGACGGTTGGGATGAGGTGGTCTACTACACAGGTAAGCCTCAGTTAGTGGTTGTGGTTGTTGTGGCTCAGAGATGAGTTCCTAAGAGCTTTCTGCCCCCCACCCTCAGTTCCTCTCATCCAACACATGGAGTCCAGAATTATGATTCCTATGAATGGTTCACCCTTGAAGTAACATCTCGGCCAGGAACAAACTAACCACCAACCAACCAAGTTCCAGTCGCCCCTGTTGATCTACTGAGAGTTAACTGACTGAGCACAACCAGGGAATTCAAAACACTTTTCTTTGTCTTAGTTGTTTTTCATTTTCTCTCCTCTGCTGTTGGACTAAAATGGTGATTTTATGGAACAACATATTGCAGATGTTCTGTGACTAATCAATGATATGCTGTGATCATTCATTATGAGAATATATCTATCCGTTCAGGATTTGATAATCCAATATATGATGAAGTGGATGCAGAACCATTCCCTCTGAAAGGCACTATAAGCAATCTTCTGAGTTTACTTTTGACGATGATGATGATGATGATGATGATATGGATTATTGGTCTAGTATGATCTTTTGTTTTGCTGGGTATTAAATCCTCTGTGGAAGTCGTTTTCCTTTTAAATGCAAGTGGCACAGCCAGCTTTGACATGCCCATGCAATTGAACACACGTGGTCTTTCCTCTCAAATGTAGAAATGTATTACTGATGGAGTAATGAATGAGTAGACTTGTCTTATATTCAGTGTCACGTTTTAAAACAATAAAAGCAAGGGTTTTTGACGTGTGTGTGCTATTTGGGTATAATAACCGTGGTTGTGTTTTGAATACTTCAGAAGCTCAGCTTGTGGAACAAAAGCTGGTTGAATCACTTAGAAATGTATTCGATTAAAATGCTGTTTAGTTTTAAGTGGTGGATGTTACTAAACACATCAGGATATCAACCATTGGGGACCAGAATTCCATTAGCATTTTTTGCCAGGAGTTACCCATGCCCAAAGATTTCACTCTTTATTAGACAAATATATAAAATAACTAAACCATGTTTAGTTGTTGGTTGTTACTCATTGTTTGATTTGACCATGGATTGAAACCCCTATTTCTTACCATATTTGGTCAATGTTGGTATTTCCCCATCGCTGAAAATACAATGTCTCCTTGTTTTGGCCAATTTATCAGTTAAGTTTTTCAAAATAAAGACATTGCCTTGTCCAAAATCACAGCATGTGAAGCCCTAAGGATATGACCCATATATTGAACCTGAAGCTGATGTTTTAATCAGATGTGGTCATTGAGGACGGTGTGTTGAACACAGCCTTTCAGACGGTATCATAAACCAAATGACCCCTGGAGCTTGGGACCGACCCTCGGGTGTCCCAGCTGTCCTGGTTTGAACCAATCAGAAACCGCCGTTGTAGCTTAAGTCTTGGAGAAGACCCTTCTAGAGGCTTCTGGTCTCTTGTAGAGTTGAGGAGCTCATGATATCCGGCACGTTTTGAAATGTGTCAGCAACAAAATGCAGACCGATTTTTAGGAAGGAAAATTTATATCTGATCATAGATGTGCATAGCTGGCACAGTTACTATCACCAGGTCGGTCTATTTGTAAATTATGTGTGATGTTAATCTCTGTGTGGAAGAGGTGAAATTTCTGTGGATTAGTTGTCAATATGAAATAAAGTTGATGCAAAATAAATGAATGTTTCCTCATTTAGTTTGGCTGAGATCAAAGTGGCATGATTACCCATGTCGTCCATGCAGTCCATGGTCTGACCCCAAAAAGGGTCTGGTAACATTGGACAGATCATTTGTATTTGGCAGAGTGTATTTAACCACATCACTACTCTCACTACAAGGCCATATCTGAGCATATTAATGTTTTCCTAGGACAGACCATTACATAAAGTTAATCGCTGGATCCATCTGCTATTCTCTTTCAACTAGCTATAGTATAGGTAACTACGGCGAGAGGCTGCTTCACATACAATACATATGCATATATGTTTGTCATATTAATCGTTTAATGAGTTTAAAAGATTACGAACGTATGATTGACTCACGCTTGAACCAATAAGACACATCATGGGCGCGTCTTTAAGGGCGTGACCAAGAACACGTGGTGGATGCTTCTGGAAGATCGCTCCCTTTCCACGAGCCTCCTAGGCCAAGCAGTCTAGACTCCCTACCGGCGAAACATCACTCTGTCGCTGGCCCTCCTGCTCCACCATGTCGGCCATAAAGTCCCTGAACCCGAAAGCCGAAGTGGCCCGCGCCCATGCCGCACTTGCGGTCAACATCAGCGCGGCCCGCGGGCTTCAGGACGTGCTGAAGAGCAACCTGGGTCCGAAAGGCACCATGAAGATGTGAGTCCCGCTACTCGCAGCACACAGCCGAACCTTTGTTGAGCACGCGTGCTAATGCTATGCTATGCGCCCTCGTTTGCTAACTAGATGATGTTGGCTATGCTGAGAATATGTGTGAAGTGGCTTTGCAAATGTGTTGGACCTTCTGCCATAAATAAACGATTCGTGTCGTATTTGTAAAATCACCTAAACCATAATTGCCCGCTCCGGAGCGGTGCCTAGCTAAAGTATCAGCATTAGCATCCTGTCGCTAGCGGGTCCCTGCTCGGCACGCTGCCGTGTCACGGCTCCTCCAACCCACTAGTTAGGGCTAGCTCAACTAGCTAGGGCTAGCATACGCATGTCGGCAAGACATGTCTTGCCAGAGAAGCGATTTTAGGATTGGTCCGAGTTCGGGGTGGTTTTAATAAGGCTCGCTTGCATGCTCCTGCATATCTGTTGATTTCTTTTGAAATGTTATGATGCTATGATACTACCAACTTATAAAGAAAAGGCAGTAGCGGATTGGAATAACAGTGACAGTGACACCTCAAATGGGAACAACTAAGTCAAATAAATGTACCTGAACAGTTCAGTCAGTTTGAATCTATGATGATTCCAATTTGGCTTAAATTAATAAAATGCTATATATCCTGGCTACAGAAACTGATATTGACACCTGCGTTGTCTCTACCGCAGGCTGGTCTCCGGTGCAGGCGACATCAAGTTGACCAAAGATGGCAATGTTTTGTTACACGAGATGGTAAGTACTGGATGAACAGAGGCCTTTGCCCCAAATACTTAACACATTGTTCTATTATTCTACTATTGGTCTATTCAGAAATGGATTGCTATGTAACCACACCCCTATTGTTAGCATGATGCTAGGTCCTATTTCCATGCAGGTACATGGGGTGGGTCTCTGACGGGGATTGTAGGTTTTATTCTTTAATTTCTTCATGAGTGGGAAAGGGGCATACTGCTTTGTTTCTAATGTGTAAGATAAGGCAGTGATACCTTTCACTTAGTGCAGCCCTGATCTTAACTCACAGGCTGTACTACTGATAACGTATACGTTGAAGAGCCACATTTAAAAGGTTCAGTGCTGCACAGAGAACACCCAGGGATGTTAGGTGGCCCCCCCCTGGTCTTCTGTTATGCAGTAACTCTGCTCTGTATTGAGTAATATTTTCACTCCATGTATTCAACTGACTAGGACACAATTGAATTACACAGGATTACATGTTTTTCTAGGGCTTAAGTCAACCTAAGATAATCTTGGGCGACTGAAATTCAACCAACTCTTTGACCAACAGATTGTAAACAGAAAATGTGCACGCTATCTCTAGATTAATTTAATCGGCCACAGTGCATTCTACTCCACCTGCTAGCCTTAATAACATGTTAGGGCTGGCCAGAGGAAGTCGGTGGGTTTCAGATCCACTCTCGGTCCGAGTCTGACTCGTTTACGGCAGAGCTTCATTATGAGGTTAAGTGGGTCACACACCAGACGAGCCATGGAAGGTCACATAGTAGATAAACAACCTGTGGCAAGATGAGTTTGGAGGTTGTTCTGCGTTTGATACAATGGGTCCCAATGAAGGCCGCTGTGATGAATGCCAAGGTGACAATTCTGAAAGTTTCACATTCAAGCCCTCGTGTGTTGAAGAGTAAAGTTGACACAGCTTTAAGTAGATAAATGTAAATTAGTTATGTGACATTTTTAAAAGATTTGCCTGCATATGTTTTTGCCTCCATCTTAATAAATTGCAGAGATGTTGGTTACGACAAGCAGTCTTCCTTAAGTTGAGATTTCAAGTTGTGAAAAACAGGGCGCTTAAACCCGTTTTATAATTCTTATATTCTATTCAACTGTACGATTATTAAATTGGAAACTACAGAGCCTTAAATATTTGGATTTATATGGGTATTTTGAACACAATATAGCCCAGTACTAAAATCAAATGCATCAGTGTTCATTTGTCCTTCCCGCCCATGAAAATAATGGATTAAGAATCGCTTTTTCCATATGAACATATCAACCAACCGACAAAAACTTGACAGCCCTAGTTTTCTCATTGTCTGGAAGTTTGCTCAAGAGTTTTGCGCTGAGTTTTTTTTTATTGTTCCCAAAGCAAATTCAGCATCCCACTGCAACACTCATCGCTAAGGTTGCAACGGCGCAGGATGACATCACAGGAGACGGGACCACCTCCAATGTCCTCATCATTGGTGAACTGCTGAAGCAGGCCGACCTCTACGTGTCAGAGGTAGGGGCTCAGGCTTGCAAAGTGCCTACACTGACTAAAGCTCACTGGTTAAGCACTTAAATTGTTGTTGATGCGAAGGAAATCAATTACCTACATGAATTGCAGTCAAGTGAAGGGCTCTCTATTGTACAAATTATGCCCTGAAATTTCCAACACTAATGTATCCTTTTAAGACCCATCAGTACAATCTACTATAATCCGAGATACCTCACAGAACAACACTTGTATCACACTAGGGTATCGTAGGATCTGCATGTCATAGACCAATTAATGCTTACTATAATAGATGTTTGACTTCATTGGCTGTACTGATTTCTGCCGATCCCCACCTACCCAGGGCCTCCATCCCAGAATCATCGCCGAGGGCTTCGAAGAGGCCAAGGGGAAGGCCCTGGCCTTCCTGGAGGAGGTGAAGGTGGTGCGAGAGATGGACAGGGAGACTCTGATCAGCGTAGCGCGCACCTCACTCAGAACCAAGGTCCACAAGGAGCTGGCTGATCTCCTCACTGAGGTGAGCATAGAGGAACTGACCTCAGGAACGTCATGTTGTAATCCACTTATTTAGTTTTGAAGAAATCAAATGGATGCATGTGGTTTATTTTTACACATGTGTGACAACTATCCAAATGTACCATAATTGTTAATGAGTCTCCCTTATTGCCCAGTTAAATGATTGGTTATGCTACACAGTCTTGCACGGAGAACACCCAGGGATGCTAGTGTGGCTCTCTCTGGTCTCCTACTTCTGTGCTATAGTAACTCTGCTCTGTACCTCTGCATTAGGAGAATTGTCGTCTCCATAAATGTATTCAGCGGATCAGTACACATTTTCCAAGTTTGTTCATAGATTTTGACGTGGATTTAAGTTATCTGAATAAAAAGCGGCATGGGTATCGGTAATTATCAATAATGTACACATTTTAGAACTATGTAGTAATGTACTGAGTAGCAACTTCGATTCTGGTTTTCTTGTAACCGGGACCACGCCTCCTGTCTCGTCTGTAGGCTGTTGTAGATGCTGTGCTGGCCATCGCTGTTCCTAATGAGTCCATTGACCTCTACATGGTGGAGATCATGGAGATGAGACACAAGACGGACAGCGACACTCAGTGAGTCTGCAGAGGCTGCATGCTTACCCTTTGATTCCATATGCTGTGGCTACTCTTAGTCTAAAAATGGTTTTATATATTTGTCTAAACAATTTCTCCATAGTTGTACTATCCGTTATGCGAGTGTTGTATGAGCGTCTCTGTGGTTGACTCACTAGGCTGATCAGAGGGCTGGTCCTTGATCACGGGGCCAGACACCCCGACATGAAGAAGAGGGTGGAGGATGCTTTCGTGCTGACTTGCAACCTGTCCCTGGAGTACGAGAAGACAGAGGTCAACTCCGGCTTCTTCTACAAGAGCGCAGAGGACCGTGAGAAGCTCGTGTCTGCAGAGAGGAAGTTCATCGAGGAGCGCGTGCAGAAGATCATCGCGCTCAAGAAAGCCGTTTGTCCCGATGGGAAGAAGGGCTTTGTGGTCATCAACCAGAAGGTGGGCTTGGGAGTGGTTACTGCTGTTTTAGGTAGAATGCACGATGGTGTAAAGGACTTGGAAGCTGGATGCAGAGGACTTTGTTCATCGTTCTAGGCCAGGCATCAAAATGCAACCGTTTATGTGGCTTGACTTTTTATCCCAAGTCCCACTCGGTTATGGCAGAGCTTCGTAAAGCGGGTCGACAGATAAAACCACACTCAACAAGGG
Organism: Trisopterus esmarkii; assembly: GCA_027123545.1. NCBI lineage: Eukaryota > Metazoa > Chordata > Actinopteri > Gadiformes > Gadidae > Trisopterus > Trisopterus esmarkii. The sequence goes on along the minus strand of JAOPJL010000146.1, from coordinate 6,358,943 downwards.
AGTGTGGCCCCTCTGTTGTTGAGCTCATGCCATGGTGCTTAATGCCTTCTCATTGTCTCTTAATATTGATATGACATTAATGTTTTCCCTATTTTCCAATTGGTCTTTCATAGGGCATTGATCCATTCTCTCTGGATTCCCTCGCCAAGGAAGGCATTGTTGCTCTGCGCAGGGCAAAGAGGAGGAACATGGAGAGGTACGGCGTGAAGGACTCATGAATAGACTAACTTTTCAACTAATCTATTGGTACCGTCAGTCACTGGCGAGGTTGACTACCTGGTCAGCTGTCTCCTTATCTTAAATGTGCTACACGTTAAAGATAGGGTGACTACCTGTCAGCTGTCTCCTTATCTTAAATGTGTAGCACATTAATGGGTAAAGGACGGCTGAATTCTTTTAGAGCACATGATGAGGGATGAAATTAACCAAAGTGTCACATGCTTGACTATTTGCAGACTCACATTAGCTTGCGGTGGCATTGCAATGAACTCCGTTGATGACCTCACTCCAGAGTGCTTGGGGCATGCCGGTCTTGTGTACGAACACACACTGGTGAGTGTTGACCATCTCTTTTTTAAGTGTGCATGCTCAGTGAGTGTTTCAAAGGACTAGCTTTTGCCTGCCTGGTGTCAGATGCACTAGTCAGCCTCTAATCCTGACGGCCCGTCTCTCTGCAGGGAGAGGAGAAGTACACGTTTGTGGAGAAGTGTGGTAACCCTCGCTCGGTGACCCTGCTGGTGAAGGGGCCCAACAAGCACACCCTCACACAGATCAAGGATGCGGTCAGGGACGGGCTGCGTGCCGTCAAGAACGCCATCGAGGACGGTGAGGGCTCGAACTGCCAGCAGCCTGAGGCTTCATTCATCTGCTTGTTCAGGGGGACAAAATACGCCTTCACCACCCCTTTTTTTTCATTAGTTTCATGCAAATGTTACAGGGGTGTTGAGAAACATAATCTTATGCATGCATATAAAGCAAACAGACATAATTTCTCTACTTGAGAAAATGCTTCTTTCCAAAATACCCAAGGCTCTGGGTTCCCCAAATGCCTAACCAGTTAAAGGTTTGATTACGCTACACTGTGTCTTGCACGGAGAACACCCAGGGACGCTAGTGTGGCTTTCTCTGGTCTTACTTCTGTGCTACAGTAACTCTGCTCTGTACCTCTGCATTAGGAGATTCCTCTTCTCCATAAATGTATTCAGCGGATCAGTACAAACTGTTGTGGAGGAAGATTTAGAGAAGATTTTTACCTTCCCCATTTAAAGTATAGGTCCATGATTGAATCATTTGATACTGTTTCTGTGTAAATCTCAAATTCACAAAGCTGCATGTTCATCATACCATTCCTCCCAAGGTTCCTCCCAATGAGGACCGTCGGCATGTGTTTGAATCTTGACACATGATGGGTGGCTGTGAATGCCCTGATCTGGGGGCCGGTTATTCTAAGGGGTTGTTGATTCGACTTCCCTTTTACTGACCAGCCACTGATGTGTACATCTGCAGGATGCGTGGTGTCCGGGGCAGGGGCGTTTGAGGTGGCAGTGGCTGACGCCCTGGTGAAGCACAAGCCCAAGGTGAAGGGAAGGGCCCAGCTGGGAGTGCAGGCCTTCGCTGACGCTCTCCTCATCATTCCCAAGGTGCGACCCCCTCCCCCCCCCTCTCTCATCTCTCTAAATTCACTCTGACCTCCTCTTCCTCATCTCTGAATTTACTCTGACCTCCTCTCCATCTCTTTGAATTCACTGACATCCTCCTGATTCCCTTGGACTCAGCCGTATCTCATGTTCATCTGCTCCTGACTAGGTTCTGGCCCAGAACTCTGGCTACGACCCCATGGAGACTCTGGTAAAGCTGCAGACGGAGTACAAGGAGTCCGGCCAGCTGGTGGGAGTGGACCTCAGTACAGGTGACGCACCGTCCATGACCAGTCTGATTCACGACGCTTACTAATCCTCAATCTCTCTGTGAACTGACTGTACTTCTTTTCTTCCCAGGTGAACCAATGGTGGCAGCAGAAGCAGGCGTTTGGGATAACTACAGCGTCAAGAAACAGCTGCTTCATTCTTGGTTAGCTCACTCTTTTTCATTAGTGAACCCAACGGTTATATTATTTTACCATATTTTTCTGATATCAATTACATTTAATGACTTGCTGAAATAACATGTCGCTGAGGGAGAATACAGGAGTAAAATCGAGTTTTTACCAGTTTGTGAATGTGCCATCGTGCTCTGTCCCGTTGTGTTAAACCAAGATCATTTTATTTTAGTTTACTCTTGGAAGTCACCTGCAGCGGGGTGTCGTTAATGTGTGCATCTTTCTGGGCAGCGGTTGATATTGATGGCAGTGGGGGGGGGGGGGGGGAGAAAGGTTAAGCTTCTTGGACCCTTATATTATAACGCTCCACTGTGGGGATTGATTCATATGCACCCCTTTAATAATGCTCAGACACAAAGACAGCACTAAAACATGTATACATATATTTCTCAAAGTGTTTGGAGTTGAAAATTGGGTTCACAATCGCCTAATATCCTCACACATCTCTTAAGGGGATGTCCCAGTGGTGCGCTGATTGATAACATTGTCAACCTTTCTGCTTCTTTCCAGCACGGTGATTGCCAGTAACATCTTGCTGGTAGATGAGATCATGAGAGCTGGAATGGCTTCTCTGAAGGGTTAAGCGCTGCCTGTAGACCACGTCGCTGTCCCCATGTCCTCATGGACGGTCCTCTAGCCAATGGGATGGTCCAAAGCGCCTCCCTGCTTGTGGCACGATGAAGCACCCAGTCTGATGGACAGCCCACTATTATATGTCCCTTCGTCCATTATCTGTGTCAAAAGAAAATCGCTAGCTCCCCGTTCATGGATTCGTCATCACTTCTTTTAAAATGACTATCATTTAATGTCTATTTAAGAGATTAAGCACTGAACGGTCATCCAGTTTTGTTTCTACTCATTAAAAGTGTTCTTTGCTCATAAAAACTTGTTTTGTGTTATTTGTTAACAATAAATGGATTGAGTCACATTTATTTATTAGCTGGGAAGCTATTCAATTGATGCAGCTAAGTTAAAACGAAAAGTAAAGTTAAAACATTTCTTTGATTGCACCCGTTAAACGTAAGTGGAAAAATACTTTGTTATGGGACAATAAATGTTTCTAATCCCGTACGCGTGATTTGGTGGTTTTGTGGCTGCGGAAGAGAAGCTGATTTAAATTAGGTCATATCCCAGTGGTCTAGTGGTGAAGGCTTCTACAGCATTGGGAAGCTTACTAACATGTTGCCAAACAAATGGAAACTGACCTAAATCCAAATGACCAACTGTCCGGCTCCAGATGACACGGACTCATTTGACCGTGGCACCAGCTTCCGGTCCGCCGGTGAAGTCGTTCCGTCGTGAATGAAACAACTTAAACATCGGCAAATGAAAATCGGTGTTTATGTCGTTGGACCCCATATCATGAACGTATAACATACCCTTTGATGCCCCCGTAGAAATTTAAGTGTTTCAAAATGTGTGTCAACATTGTTTTGTGGATATGTGCATGTTCTTTCTTGGCACTGGCAGGTAAGCTATGCAAATGCAACGTTAAACGCATCTTTATTTACTAGAAACATAACTCATGTGTGATTAACTGTCCGCATCGTGCCCTCGGACAGACGACCTGAGGATGGTCCACATTCCTGGAGGACAGATGACCATGGGGACCAATGAAGGAGACGCCAGAGATGGAGAGGCGCCGACTAAAGGAGTCGCAGTCGGACCTTTTAACATCGACAAATACCCAGTTACAAATGCGGATTTTAGGTGATCTTTAAACCTATGGGTTGTTGCTATAATAACTGAAAAGTAAGGATTTAACCATTAGGTCTTTGTCTTTAACCATCACAGAGACTTTGTGCGAGCAAATAAGTACAAAACAGAAGCTGAGAAGTTTGGTTGGAGTTTTGTTTTCCAAGACTTTGTGTCCGTGGAGCTGAAAAGCAAAGTGACCGAAACGATAAAGGTATCTACTATCTATCTTTGTCAGCCTACATGAAATCATTTTGGCCACTGATGAATTCTCCTTGACTTTTTGATTTCCTCAACAGTCTGCCCCCTGGTGGTTGCCAATAGAAAGGGTTTTTTGGAGACGGGTGAGGTCAAATATTGTTGTTGGCAAAAAAGCTCCCAATCCAAGGGCAGATTCTATACCTTGATGTGGTTCATCGCCCTCCAGCCCGCAGGTCCCGGTTCTGGCATCAAAGAGCGTCTGGACTTCCCGGTGGTCCAAGTGAGCTGGAACGACGCGTTGGCGTTCTGCCGCTGGAGGGACGGACGGCTGCCCACAGAGGAGGAGTGGGAGTGGGCTGCCCGGGGGGGGCTGCAGGGTACGTGGCTTAGCTAGAAGGTACCTTACAACGGTCCTGGGTCGCTCTAGGGATGGTCTACCACTAGGTAAGGTCTGGGTCTAGTTACGTTCTAGGTCTAGATATGCTGTTCCAGTGAAAAGGGTTTTCACATGGCTCAAAACTTTCAGTTTTCAACCCTCTGAATCCTTAAATCTGCTGCACTTAAAATCTGTGTTTTCCTGAATTGTCCTAAAATCTGTTTGTATTTTAGAGTATTTCCATCCGTGTCATTTTTCATCAGTTTTGTTACCTACAAGCCATAATAAGCTGCCCCCTCACAGGGTCGTCCTGCAGGCTCAGGTCATGGTGTGTTAGCATCTCGAGTTAGCACCTGACCGCTTAAACCATCAATGTATCCTGACATCATATTCCAACGTTCCAGGAAGGACTTATCCCTGGGGAAACAAGTTCCAGTCCAACAAAACCAACCTCTGGCAGGTCGGCCTGCAGCCATAACACACATCATTGGCACCCCCTGCTCTAACATGTGTCAACACAACATGTAACAGAAAACTGAAAATGAACTGACATGTTTCAGGGCTCGTTTCCTGACGGAGACACTGCAGAGGACGGTTACCATGGCATCTCTCCTGTGACGGCCTTCCCTGCACAAAATAACTATGGTAGTTCATCCAGACGTCCATGCAAACGACACCAGTATCGTTAAGGGAATGTCTCGCCTGTGGCGCTATTGAGACCCATCATACGTAATGGAGCTGTGAGCTACTGTCAGTGGAACCTGGACCCATGTTCTGATGCAATGTGTACCGTTGGCCGTACGGCACAGGACTGTACGACATGATGGGAAACACTTGGGAGTGGACGTCCACCTCCTTTCCTGGAGCTCAGCCAATGAACGTCCTGCGTGGCGCTTCCTGGATCGACTCTGTGGACGGCTCGGCCAATCACAAGGCAAGGATCACTACCAGGTGAGTGGGTTCCTACGTCGTGTGTGGTGTCATGTTTTTTATGTGCTGTCACACACGGCTCCTTAATTCTCAGATGTTTATTTTAATAAGCTGATTCAGCGAACAATATTCAGGGATTTTTGGTGGTTTGTATTTTTCACTCGTAATCTGGTCGCTGAATGTCTGTTCCTGTCTCATTCTGCTAGGGTTGCTGTAAAGTTGTTGTATTTTGTAACCAGAAAAAGTCAAGTTTATTGATATGATATAGTATATACTAGTATAGTATAGGTTAATACAAGTTAAATACTGCCAATCATTTATGATCACCTGTCGACTACAGGTTAAATACTGCCAAACATTCATGATCGCCTGTAGGCTGGGTGAACCCTGCCTGAACTTCCGGGAAATTTGAATTTCGCTCGGCAGTTCAGGCTGGACACCCTCAGGTC
>JAOPJL010000146.1:6295816-6317695 GCA_027123545.1 Trisopterus esmarkii | reverse complement strand
CCGGCTGTCTCCGCGGTCGCTCTGTGTGTGTGTGTGTCTTTGGGTGCCTGTGGGTGTTAGTGTGTTTGTGTGTGTGTGTGTGTGTGTGTCTGTGTGTCTGTGTGCATGTGTGTGTTTGTGTGTGTTGGCCGGCATTTGCCCAGGTGGGAGAACTAAAGCATTGTCCTTGGCTCTGTGAACGGTGCTTGAAGAAACCAAACGTGAGAACAATGAAGGAGCGCAGCCCACAAAGCTGGGGGGGTTCCAGTGTCGGCTTTCCACTTTTGTTTGGGAGAGCAGAAACTCCACCCTGAAAGTTCATCCTATAAGAGATCAGGAAGGTTCCCTCCCATCACACCTACGCAGCCAGAGCCAGAACTCAGACGGCAGTCCAAGTGGAACACCAGAGGCTCCATCTCCATTGCGTGCACCTGCATAACCGCCGTACGGTGCCGGGTTTTCATTCACTTAAACTCTCCTCAAACTCTCAAGCAAAGTCGTGGACGTGCTCCTCCTCCTCCTCTTTTTGAGACGCAGCGTGCTCCCCCAGCAGGTAACCATGGCGTCCCAGGGCCTCCAGCTGATGGGGGTGCTCCTGGCCTTCGTGGGCTGGGTGGGCACCATCGCCACCTGCGCCATGCCCATGTGGAGGGTCACCGCCTTCGTGGGCGCCAACATTGTGACGGCGCAGACCATCTGGGAGGGCCTGTGGATGACCTGCGTGGTGCAGAGCACGGGCCAGATGCAGTGCAAGATCTACGACTCCATGCTGGCGCTGAGCTCGGACCTGCAGGCGGCCCGCGCCATGGTGATCGTCTCGGTGGTGGTGGGCGTGTTCGGGGCGCTCACCGCCATCATGGGGGGCAAGTGCACCAACTGCATGGAGGACCCGACGGCCAAGGCCAAGGCTTGCGTCGTCTCAGGAGTGATTTTCCTCATCTCCGCCTTCCTGGTGCTCATCCCCGTGTCCTGGTCGGCACACACCATCATCCGGGACTTCTACAACCCCCTGGTGAACGCCGCCCAGCGGCGGGAGCTGGGGGCCTCGCTCTACCTGGGCTGGGGGTCCGCAGGGCTGCTGCTGCTGGGAGGGGGGTTGCTGTGTAACAACTGCCCCCCGAAGGAGAACCGGCCCTACACGACGGCCAAGTTTGCCCCCCCCAGGTCGGGTTCCGCGAACAGGGACTATGTGTGAGTCTCTCGAGGTGAGGGCGGGATGTGGGTCATGTTCGCGCCGGTCCTGTGGGAATAAATGAGAGGGAATACTAGAATAGAAATGACTGGGACTTGATCAGTGTATGCTCAGTGTATTTTAAATATCTTAACAATCGATCCAAGGTACAGGCGCTTGAAATGTGTATATTTGATTTGATTCCTATAGATAGTGTCTTTATTTTTCCATCATATGTTTTGCATGTTGTGATAGCCGATAGACACATGAGAATAGTGTATGATCTGTATTAATTACATATATCATTAATAACAGCGGCTCTGCAGGGCTTCAATGTTCTTCAGTTTGTAAGTACACTGCATTTAAAAAGGTTTAATTGTATCAAATTATTTAATGTTTTATTCTTCTATCCTTTAAAGATACTATTAAAGAAATTCAATTTGTAGAAAGATTCTTTGTTTTCTCTACGCTGCTTAGTTTCTCTCTAAGCTCCAACGCTCCCACATTAATGTGTTGTTGGTTCAGCTGGGCCCTCAGTCCCCCTGGCCCCCAGAACATTAGGGGCTCCATGCACACTCTGGGTCTTAGAGCCAGAACTATTCTGCTGCATGCTGGGAGAAATATTGCCAAGCGACTGCTGCACATATTCACAACGTGGATATTTATTTTTTGTTTTATTTTAAGACAAGGGAAAATAACAGATCACCCTTAGGCTAGACATCTAGACATTTGACAGAGCTTACTCATTTAATACAAATATATAATATAAATAATAATCAAATGGAAAACCCAGTATAAAGAAGTCCATTCATCTGATAAAAGGTCAGGTTAGATCTACACATAGACTACAGCAAACATGATAATGAAGTAGGCAGGAAGTTAGAAAACACTTTCGCTAGGTCCGCAGTTGGAAAACAAGTGGACTAGTTTGCTGCTCAACATTTCATAAGCCCATCACATTACATAGCAGTACAGTGCATACTATAAAAACACAACGGTTGTACAGTAATTACGTTTTATGTGCATCGACAAATCAAAACATTGCTCAGAGTAAAAAATAAAATGAAAATTACTTCACAGTAACTTTGAGTCCCGTGACTTTGAGTCCCAGACTTGTGAGGTCACACAAATTCCTTCCCTGGGACGGTGGACTTGGGCGGGGCGTATTTCCCTCCCTGGTAAGGGTCTCCTCCGCAGGGGCAGCGGCAGCAGAGCAGCACCCCCCCCACCAGGAGGAGCCCCGACGCCCCCCAGCCCACGTACAGGCAGGCCCCCAGCTCCCTCCTCTGGGCGTCGGGCACCATGGGGTTGTAGAAGTCCTTGATGATGGTGTTGGTGGGCCAACACACCGTGCCCAAGCATAGGGCCCCGCTCAGCACAAACAGCCCCCCCGCCGCCAGGCCCACCCTGGCCTTGGCCACCGGGTCGCCCACGCACGTGGTGCACTCCCCCCCCACCACGGAGAGCAGGACGGCCAGCAGCGAGAGCAGGATGGCGATGACCACCATGGCCCGTGCCGCCTGGAGGTCCGTGGGCAGCGCCAGCAGGGAGTCGTAGATCTTGCACTGCATCTGGCCCGTGCTCTGCACCGCGCAGCTCATCCACAGGCCCTCCCAGATGGTCTGGGCCGTGATGATGTTGTTGCCGACGAAGGCCGACACCTTCCACATGGGCAGTAGGCAGATGGTGACGGTGCCCAGCCACCCGAGCACCGCCAGCCCCACGCCCACAAGCTGCAGCCCCAGTGACGCCATGGCTGGCCCGGGGGGGATCCTCCGCAGACTGGAAACCAACACAAAACCAACGCCAAGGAGATGGGGCTCCCACACGAGAGAGAGGGGCTTTATAACGGGAGAGAGCCCCCACCCCCCTATGGACCCCACCACCCATGGGTGGGCTTTAGCCCACGGTGGAGATTTACTGGGCCACCCTTAGCCTCAGCCCGCTACAGACCGTGTGGAGCCTGGCCTAGTGACATGGTTACCAGGGAGGCATGAAAGAACCCTTTGTTGTATCAGAACACCGTTACATCACATGGGTCAACATTTAACAGTGTCTACCGAGGGGTTCCGCCCCCTTCCCCCATGTGCCTCTTCCCTCCAACCACCTCCTCCTGTGAAAGGACACAGGGGGTTTTAATGAGGATATTCACGTTGTCTCGTGTCATGTTGTGATCGTTAGGAGGGCCGCTGATAAATCTCAGGTCTTACTCTTCATATGACCCTCTGCAGTATGTTTCAGTGCAATTCTGACTCATTTAAACCACTTAAAAAATTGTTGGGTAAGATTTGAGAGCTAATATTTTTATGTCAGTTGTTGAAATGGCCTAGCCACCCATCAGCTCTCAGTGGGTGAAATGGGAGGACAGAAAAGCAATCTCAAGCTGAGCCAAATTCTATTATAGTTCACACCCAGCTCATTACGATCAGGAATCTCTTCTGTGATTGGTTTTGGATAATCCAGCTAACTTGTCAATCACAGGGATAGACATGAAACACTGGAAGGTGGAGAAACATACTGAACTTTGTTCTATTCAGTTTTAACCTGTTGGAATATCACCTTCAGCACAGTCAAGAAGCACCAACATGCACACCATTTGCGTGTCAAACGTTCCAGCACTTTCCCTAGACATCCCAACCCAGCACAATAATATAATATATCTAAACCCAGCACTATATACCTACCCACCTTATTATAATTATAACAATTACTGAATTAAGAATTCAGCAAGTATAAATGTCAAATGTCCCATCAGATGAATTAATCATCACTTACCCTAAAGATAAAATCGGGTAAGTCAATAAATAAAAGTCACAACTAAATCACAACATAAAAGACTGACAAACATGAAGAAGCTCATGTGCAGGTAGGTTCTTAGAAAAGGTCTGCATGAGAAAGAAGAAGAGCTTTTGCCTCAGCTGCTATGTAGGATCACATCAGAGGAACAAATCCTCCAGACTTGAGTGGGTGCTCAGGAAAGAGGGCGTGTCTATCAATCAACATTGGAGGGAAAGTGGCCATGGGAGTGAAATGTGAAGTGTTTGAAGTCTTACTCTGATATAGCTTCTATATCCTTTTCATAACAAATGTCCTCTTAGCCTAACCTAACCCGCCATAAACATAAAAAGCCAATTTCTAATTCCAAACTGTTCAAATTTCAAACTGGGTCAAATCAAATTCTTCTAAATACCACAGGTGGTTTCGATGAATCAATCATCCAACAACCAATCAGAAGCTATCTCAGCCAAAGCAAACGGGTATAAAATACACAGATGAGCCACAAGTTAAATCAAGGCAAGTTTTTGGCAGTAACAGGAGTATTAGCACAGTATTAATTGACATAACAGACCTAACAAAAAACAAATTTAGTGACATCATGGTATCTGCAGGGCTCCAGATCTTTGGCATCTTCCTTGCAGCCGTGGGCTTCATTGGGGAAATCGTCATCTGTGCCCTCCCCATGTGGAAGGTGTCTGCATTCATCGGCAGCAACATCGTGACGGCCCAAACCTACTGGGAGGGCCTGTGGATGACCTGCGTGCAGCAAAGCACGGGCCAGTTGCAGTGCAAGGTCTACAACTCCATGCTGAACCTGCCTGCCGACCTCCAAGCGGCCCGCGCACTGGTGATCATCTCCCTCCTGGTGGCCGTCATGGGCCTCCTGCTGGCCACCGCCGGGGGCCAGTGCACCAACTGCATCGACGACGAGGCGGCCAAGATCAAGGTGGGCATCGTGGCGGGTGTCTTTTTCATCGTGGCCGGCGTCCTGTGCCTCATCCCCGTGTCGTGGTCCGCCAACGCGATCATCCGCAACTTCTACAACCCCATCCTGATGAGCGGCCAGAAGCGGGAGCTGGGCGCGTCCCTCTTCATCGGCTGGGGCTCCGCTGGGCTCCTCCTGATTGGCGGCGCTCTGCTCTGCTGCCAGTGCAACAAGCACAAGGAGCATGGCTACTCAGCCAAGTACTCTGCGCCACGCTCGGCCGCCAGCGGCGGGGCCTATGTCTGAGGACAGCATCCTGCTGCATGAATCTGTGGCATTTTCCAGTTTGGAAGTACTCTGGCCACTTTTAAATTAATTATGATTTTTATTTTGTTTTAAAGTATTTCATGTTTACTGCTTCATTAAATTATATGAAATCTAACATCTTGTCTCTAAACTTAGTTTTTTTTTTTAAGTGCTTTTGGCTTCTTCCTCAGACATGCCTGTGGAATCAAACTAACTTATTCTTACCCAAAAGTTCACTAAAACTGCACTGAGCATTATTGGTGAGTTCGAGATGCATCGTAGACCCACTGCACGAGTTGCTCTTGTGACGTAATTTTCTTGGCTTGTAGCATGCTCCTTGACTTGTGGGCATTGCTACACAAGTTGGAAGAACATTCATTAGCTTCTTTAGCAAACTGGCTCAAACACAACTTCACATTGTATTGCATGCACGGACTGCAATGCATATATTGGTGACCAGATTAAAGCAGCAAGGTATCAAATGTGTAAAGGCATTTAAAATCAAGATTTAAACAACCTACATGGTACAAAAAATGCATCTCATAGGTGCAGCTTACTTTGCTTACCGAGTCCTACGAGGCATCTCAACACACCATATGTATGACTAGGTTTCTTGCTTCACTGATTTGGCATTGGTAGAAAACTTGAACCTTTGCCTAAAGCAATACTTGTCTGTCCCTTCCATGTAGAAATGCATGAGGCAGACGGGTTTGCCATAGAAGGGGGACTAAACATGGTAGTTGGCCAGTTTTAACCAATTGCACTATTATAGGCGGCCATGGGGTACTTTCATTTGGTGTCCAAAAATAGTCTGAGGTGAAATTTGACATTTAGACTTTATATGGGAAGTTGATGATCCAGAGCATAGGTCACTCCCAGTGCAATGCCAACGACTCCTGCTGGCCCTGCCCCGGGACCTGAAGGGTGCTGGTTGAGCACAACAGGTGCGTTCAATTAATCAATTATCCAACAACCAATCAGAAGCTATCCCAGCCAAAGCAACGGGTATAAATACACAGGTGAGCTAATTGTTAAATCAAGGCAAGTTTTGGAAGCGCAACAGCCGTAGCAACGAGTGACATCATGGTATCTGCAGGTCTCCAGTTCCTTGGCATCTTCCTGGCTGCCTTGGGCTTCATTGGGGACATCATCACCTGTGCCCTCCCCATGTGGAAGGTGTCTGCGTTCATCGGCAGCAACATTGTGACGGCCCAAACCTACTGGGAGGGCCTGTGGATGATCTGCGTGAAGCAGAGCACAGGCCAGTTGCAGTGCAAGATGTACAACTCCATGCTGATCCTGCCCGCTGACCACCAAGCGGCCCGCGCCCTGATGATCATCTCTCTGCTGGTGGCCGTCATGGGCCTCCTGCTGGCCACCGCCGGGGGCCAGTGCACCAACTGCATCGACGACGAGGCGGCCAAGATCAAGGTGGGCATCGTGGCGGGTGTCTTTTTCATCGTGGCCGGCGTCCTGTGCCTCATCCCCGTGTCGTGGTCCGCCAACGAGATCATCCGCAACTTCTACAACCCCATCCTGATGAGCGGCCAGAAGCGGGAGCTGGGCGCGTCCCTCTTCGTCGGCTGGGTCTCTGCTGGGCTCCTCCTGATCGGCGGCGCTCTGCTCTGCTGCCAGTGCAACAAGCACAAGGAGCATGGCTACTCGGCCAAGTACTCTGCACCGCGCTCGGCCGCCAGCGGCGGGGCCTACGTCTGAGGACAGCATCCTGTTGGGGTCTGAGATGCCAGTGTCCTGCTGCATGAATCTTAAGTTGCTCATTTTTTTATTATTATTTTTGTTATAAAGTATTTTATGTTTATTGCTTCATTAAATTTTATGAAAACTTCTCTAAACTTTGTTTTAAATGTGGGGCTTTTTCCTCAGACATGCTTGTGAGTTGCAACTTATTTGCAAACAAAACTTAACTTGCGCTATCCCACTAGTTCGCTAAAGCTGTACTATGTACATGTAGAGATGTTACTGCGTTGCATCTCTGACTTGGAATTGGTAGAAAATTTTACCCTTTGCATCTTTTGATCCTTCTGTCCCCATGTAGAAATGCATGAGGTAGACTGGGGTTTGTACTTAGAAGGGGTACTAAACATGGTAGTTTGGACAGTTTTAACCAATTGCACTATTATACTATACTAAAGGAGGCCAGGGAGTACTTTCATTTGGAATCCTTACAATAAACCTTGTTGTGGTGACATTTGACATTTGGGGTTGACAATGGGTTGTTGCTGCGTTAATGCTTGTTGCTGGCCAACCTGGAGCCACAGACTAATGGTCTGAAGCCCTTGGGGCTTGCTGAAATGCTAATAGAACATGCATCCTTTAAATGCATTTCACCAGTTGAAGGATAATGTTCTACACGAGACATCCCTTGTTCTGAAATGGTGTGACTCTGTCCATGATAAATCACTGCTTTCTGGGCAAAACAAAGCCGCTTTTCAGACATGGTCTCCATGGCAACGACTCACCCGCCCTCTCGTTCAAATCAAAGGAATCAGGACAAGCAGGTAATCTGATCTTTAAACTAGCACTGTCCCCGCCCCTGTTTTGGTCTTCCTTGTGACTAAAGTTCCTTGTGACTACGTTCACACTGAGCAGAGCTCACACACACACACAGCCATCTTAGTTCAGCTTCCTGTTTCCATCCAGTAGAAGGAATGCTGGTTCTGACGGTCCACTTGTGACTGACCAGACCTCGTCTGGAGGGAGCGGCTCTCTGAAGCTCGGCAGCTCTTGAGGGGAACCCCCCCCCCACTGCTGCTACCATGGGAAACCAGGAGGTCGCCCTCCTCCTGGCCCTCCTCGGCTTTTTGGGAACCATTGTGATCTGCGGCCTGCCCATGTGGAAGGTGACGGCGTTCGTGGGCGCCAACATCATCACGGCGCAGGTCTTCTGGGAGGGCCTGTGGATGAACTGCGTGATCCAGAGCACGGGTCACTCCCAGTGCAAGGCCTACGACTCCCTGCTGGCGCTGCCCCAGAACCTGCAGGCGTCGCGGGCGCTGGTCTGCGTCTCCCTCGCCGTCAGCGCAGCGGCCATCGGGCTCACGGTGGCGGGGGCCCGCTTCACCAACTTCCTCCGCGACGACGGCCGCACAAAGAGCAACGTGGGCATCGCGGGCGGCGCCGTGTTCATGGTGGCGGGGGTCCTTTGCCTCATTCCTGTCAGCTGGTCGGCCTACAGCATCATCACAGGGTTCTACAACCCCCTGGCCACCCAGGAGAGGAGGGGCGAGCTGGGGGCGTCCATCTACGTGGGATGGGTCTCCGGAGTGCTGCTCGTGATTGGTGGAGGAATGCTATGCGGCACCTATAGATACTGAGGAGCTGGAGCCACATGGTTCATGTTTAGTGTGTATATACAGTATGTAGCAGGGGTAGATAGCTAGGCTCCCCCAGGCTGCTTGGGTCATGTTTAGTGTGTATATATGTAGATAGCTAGGCTCACCCAGTCTGCTTGATTGATGTTTAGTGTTTATATACGTAGCAGGGGTAGATAGCTAGGCTCATCCAGGCTGCTTGGTTCATGTGTTTACCTAGCAGGGGTAGATAGCTAGGCTCACCCAGGCTGTGTGGTTCAGTGTGTATACGTAGCAGGGGTAGATATTCAGGCTCAACCAGGCTGCCTGCTTATATGGAAGTGAGATAAAGTGACCACATTGTTCAAGCTCTGAGTTGTCTCCATGACGTGATATACTGAATGATAAACATTATGTTGCCAACTTTCAACAGTTTGTAATGTTTGAAATGTACATGTATGATTGAATGTTATTAATCGTTTTTTTTTTATTTTGCAAGAAAATAAATCAATGTACTTTGTCATTTTATTTGGTGTCTTTGTCTTGATAGTCTTCCTTTCATAGACACCAAGAAAAATGCAATGCCACTTAGCTGCTTTGCTGCACTCAAGTACGGTCGTCCATTTAGCAAAAGGAAAAAACAAACAGGATGGCGGTTTGTTCACGGCCCATCTCGGTACACAAAATAAGCAGAAGAACCTGATCAAGAGATATTACCCTATGTATATTTACATAGAGCACAAACACATGATCCACGCAGCCAGGTTATTTGGGATTTTTCACAGCAGTAGGCTACGAGGTTAGAAGCACCCGCACTTAATGTGTCTCTACCAACCAATCAACACTCAATTATTTTAATGATAACGATAAGTGATAAGGAGGATTTTTTTAAGCAATAAGTATAAATAAGTTAACTCCCTTTTTCCGGCAGTTTTTCTTTTCAGAAAAAACTTTTTTTCAGAAAACTTTACCAGGGAAAAGAGGATTTAATTAAGATGGGAGGACAAGGCAGACTGATAGGGGGTCTGTCGCTGGTCTTTGTTGGGATCCTGGGAGTGGGTCTGGCGACGGGACTGCCCATGTGGCGAGAATCATCTTCTGTGGGATCAAATATTGTGTCGGCACAAACGGTACGTAGTAATAATTATCATTTTCATATGTATTTTCTATTTTTCTATTTAGAAACTGTTATCCATTCAGATGTGCAGTTCAACCACTGCCCCAGTAGAAGTAGTATTACAAGTAGTATAAGTATAGTAATAAGTATAAGAATTTGTTACTTTGTACCCGGTCGGCAGCGTCATTTTGTCACGAAGCACATGCTTCACGCTGGACCAACGGGTGGCTCGGCTCCGCTCCGACACCACCTCATCGTCCATGTCTCAAACCCTCCCCCTAGATCTGGGACGGCCTGTGGCTGGCCTGTGTGGTCCAGTCCACGGGCCAGATGCAGTGTAAGAAACCGTCGGGCATCACCTACACCACCGACCTGCAGGCGGGGCGGGCCCTCACGCTTCTGTCCATCATCCTGGGCCTCATCGGCTTCATCATCGCCATCATGGGAGGGGGCGTGGCCAACTGCAGCAGCGCTCCGCCCGATGACTATTACACCAGCCGTCAGTCTGTTACAACGTCCTCCCAGAACAAGGTCAGGACCTGTCTGTCTGTCGGTCTGTCTGTCTGTCTGTCTGCAATACAGTGTCTGTCTGGCTGTCTCTCTGTCTGCCCTACAGTATCTGTCTGTCTGGCTATCTATCTGCCTGTCTGTCTGACTGTCTGACCGTCTCCCTTTCCGTCTGCCTGGTTCTCCTGGTCCCGCTGGTCCCAGGCCGCCCTGCTGGGGGGTCTCCTGTGTGTGGCTGCGGGGGTCCTGTGTCTGGTGGCGGTCATCTGGTCGGCGGCACTGACCGGCTACGTGAGCAACGACCCGCTGGTGGTGAGCTCCCTGAAGCGCGACGTGGGCACCTCCATCTACATCGGCCTGGCCGCGGGGTTCCTGCTGCTGGTGGGCGGGGCCATGGTCTGCATGGTGTGCGGGTCCAAGCCTAGCGACCCCCAGCGGGTCTACCTGCCCCCCCCGGTAGAGTACAGCTACGCCCCCTCCTCCCGGGACAGCCGGTCGTGGCGCAACAGCGGGCCGTACGACCCGCGCCTGGAGACGCGGAGCGGCTCCCGGTACCCAGCGTGGAGCGCGGGGCCCGCTCTGTATGCACACCAACCCAGATGATCAGGGCTTTGTTGTCACTGCATAGAGTAACAACATCACCTGAGTTGGTTTGCAAAGAACTCCCGAACTCTCCCAGACTTCCCAATATATTCTCCCATTGTCTGACCAGCCCTAACAGGCCCTTGGCCAATCACTATGCTCTAAACTACAGGCCTTGTTCCTGTTCACCATTAGCATTTTATCTTCCTGCCCCCACTCTCTATGATATACTTCTACGATATACTTGGTAACACAATATACCTTTAGGGCTATTTAAAAGCTTAGTGCTTTTGAATTAAGTTTTAATTACGTTTTTTAATTAATCTTTTTTAAGATTAGTGCTACATTGGGCCCCAAGACATGGTATAATATGTAATAATAATATTCGCTGCCAACCGAATCTCTTTCGGAGACTGCCATTGCTGCGCTTTGAATAATTTGTTCGCCTATTTTATCTTGTTTTGCGCCATGCGCAAAAACGATGGATAGCTTAACCAATGAGGGGTATGGGTTTCTATGCTTGATCCAATTACGCTTGAAAACACTAGATCTGGATGGCGCCACTGATCTGTATTGAATGGTGCACATGACGTTGAACCAAATAAACTAAACCGACATTAAGAGTAACGAGTCTGTTTTTAAAATGTAAGTATAGATAATTGTGAGCCGGCCGTTGGAGTGGCCACTTAAATGTAAATTAGGCGGGGTTCCTCTTTTGTAAGACGTGATTGAGGGACATTTGTTGACCAAGGAAAACCAGGTAATATCGAGTGTTTAACATTTGGCTTCATTGTAACATTACTTATCTTATATTATTGTATGCGTAAAGTTAACCTTATTGTAATCTAAGTGAACTGAGTAATAGGCTGATGTCATTGACTAGAGAAATGTCTGTCAGGTGGTGGCCGGTCAGCCCAGGACCCTCTGAGGTGTATGAATGACAAAGGGACAGGGCCCTTCCCACCCTGTTGACCCGGTTATTTTCTACTATTATTCCAAACATGTGGCAGAGATATCCTTTTAAACCTTCCATTATGTTTTACTATAAAATCCACTCAACATCACCCAATTCACACACTGTCATTCGCCAAACCTGTGAAGCATGTTTTATTTCAGAGGGGGAATAGTCCCCCTCAGCTGTTTATTATACTCCATCTAATCCAGCACACCCCATCTAACTCCTAAATCCATTTCTATTCAATTTGAATATAAAATGTATACTGTACGTGTGTGTGTTATTTGGAAATGGTTCTATCTATTTAAAAAAAGAAATAAAAAGTTGTTAACAGGCTACAGGTCGTAGTTTACTTTGTATCACACCATTTCCTCCCTGGTGTTATTTTTGAACTTTAATGTCGTCTGATGGGATTCCTTCTAAGAAACCAGTTGTGGGTATCCATGAGAAGGGGGAGGGCTGATCCACTCCTCCCGTTGTTAGTGCGACACCCAGAAAGTCCTGCTCAGCCATTCATTGTTACCTTCAGCTCTGCAGAGGAGGAAATAGCCTTCACAGACCTGTGCCTTCACTCTGTCCCCTTACCTGACCCTGCTCCGGCTTCCTCCCCCTTCGTGGTGGGTTCCTCCACATCAGTGCTAACCAATGGCTTCTGGTGGGAAACAGCTGCTGGGCTTGGCCCTGGCCATCGTAGGCTGGATCGGCGCCATCTTGGTGTGCGCTCTGCCCATGTGGAAGGTGAGCGCCTTCATCGGCAGCAACATCATCACTGCGCAGACCACCTGGGAGGGCATCTGGATGAACTGCGTGGTGCAGAGCACAGGCCAGATGCAGTGCAAGGTGTACGACTCCCTGCTGGCGCTGAGCAGGGACCTGCAGGCGGCGCGCGCCCTCACCGTCGTGTCCATCGTGGCGGGCGTAGTCGGCCTCTTGCTGGGCGTCGTCGGCGGCAAGTGCACCAACTTTGTGAGTGACGAGCGGGCCAAGAGCAAGGTGGGCGTGGCGGCCGGCGTGGTGTTCCTGGTGGCCGGGGTGCTGTTGCTGGTGCCCGTGTGCTGGACGGCCAACACCATCATCCAGGACTTCTACAACCCCGTCCTGGTGGGTGCCCAGAAGCGGGAGCTGGGGGCCTCGCTGTACATCGGCTGGGGGGCGGCGGGTTTGCTGCTCCTGGGGGGGGCCCTCCTCTGCAGCTCCTGCCCGCCAAGCGAGGACCGGCAACCGTACGAGGCGGCGTACTCCAGGGCCCGCTCGGCAGAGAGCAGCCGGGCGTACGTGTAGAGGCAAGGAGCCACGCCGGGGATGAACTGTGGACAGACACGCATACACACGCGCGTACGCACGTGCGTGCACGCACAGTCAAATGGGATATGAAACGTTCCCTCATGCTTCCTCTGGAAACAGTGCTGTGTAATGTCGGCTTGACGCTGTGTTGAATGTATTGAATGTGAGCTTGTTGCAAAGTGTGTCCTGAATACTCTGGAGTCAAGATGCTCCATGAAGCCTGAGTCTGTGCAGCCGCCTGCTGGTCCCTCACTAGCTGCCATGGTGGAGCCTGGCTTTGAGCCACCAGTGGAGTAGACCTGGGAATGTCTCCCCTCTCCACCAATCTGAATGTCTGTATTTGTCTTGTTTAACTTTTGTATGTTTTGATTGTGTTCATTATTGTACTATATTCATGTAGACATTGTTTGTAAAAAATGAATAAAGTGTCAGTGATGAGAAACGCTGAAGAAAACCTGTTTGTCCAGCTTCTCAGTCTAGGAAGTATTTTCCGATGGCGGCTTGTAAACTGGTTTAGGAACAAGTCTGATAACAATGTAAGACATACTTTAAAAAGGGTAACCTGAGGGACACACACACACACACACACACACACACACACACACACACATATAAACAAGCCTAGTGAAAAGCAATAGTAAATAACACGGTAGAGCGGGCCAGAATGTCCCTTAAATTGATGACAATCTCTCCCCATTCGTCTTCTGACGTTGGGCAGGTGGGTACAGAAACTACTGTTTGCATATGAATAGAACAGCACAAAGAAGTCTACTCTAGGTTTTATGTCTCAAAACATTCACATTTACATTTGAATCTGTATGCACACCCACCCAGACCTAAACAGATGATGTCATTGGCCACCATAGTTACCTTCTCTGTTTGGCTCTCTCTCCACCCCCGGCCCAGCCCACCCCAGGGAGTAGGCGTGGTGAAATATACACCTGAGCGCTCACAGACAGCTGCAGAATGGAAGGAAAGCAGGCGGTCGGACAGGACTGACGCTGTGAGAGGAAGAGAACGATCAGTGGGTTTGGAGGCAGCAGGAACAGGTGAGGCATCCGATGGGACCCAGACGAAAGGCCTACCTGATGAATCCCTCCTAGGATAGAAGAAGAAGAACAGAACATAACTGAACGATAGTGGCAGAGGCGAGAGAGAAAGAGAGAGAGAGAGACAGAGAGAGAGAGAGAGAGAGAGACAGGTTGACAGGAAGTGGAGGTCAAGAACTTCAAGAGGTCAAGAGCGGCAATCCCAGTAAAGACCAGGAGCTCCTACGACCCCTCAGAAGAGGCTTTTCCCGGGGGGGGGGGGGGGGGGGTAGCAGTCCGTCGAGCCTCCCCGCCGCGCGATGGCTTCGCTGGGGATCCAGATGCTGGCCAGCATCCTGGCCCTGCTGGGCTGGGTGGGCGCCATCCTCTGCTGCGCCATGCCCCTGTGGCGTGTCACGGCCTTCGTGGGCACTACCATCGTCACCTCGCAGACCATCTGGGAGGGGATCTGGATGAGCTGCGTGGTCCAGAGCACGGGCCAGATAGGCTGCAAGCCGTACCAGTCCACGCTGGCGCTCAGCGCCGACCTGCAGGCCGCGCGCACGCTCACCGTGCTCGCCATCCTCACGGGCGGCGCGGGCCTCCTGCTGGCCTTCGTCGGCGGCAAGTGCACGCGCTTCCTGGACGAGGCGCCGGGCCGCAGCAAGGTATATGTGGTGCTGGCGGCGGGCGGCGTGTTCATCGCTGCAGGCCTGCTGTGCCTGATCCCCACGTCGTGGACCGCCGGCTCGGTGGTCAGCAAGTTCTACAGCGCCAGCAACGACGCCCAGCGCCGGGAGATGGGGGCGTCGCTGTACATCGGCTGGGCGGCGTCCGTCCTGCTGATCCTGGGCGGGGCGCTGTTCATCGGCTCCTCCTGCCCGCTCAGACCCCCGGAGGAGGACAAGAGGAGCGCGTCCACCGTGCGCTACGTGGCGGTGCGCGTGCCCAACGGGTCCAGCGGCCGCAGCGCCAGCGCGGTGCCCCGGACCCCCGTGTCGCCGGCCGCACAGCAGGGGTTCGCCAAGCCCCCGTGGGGGGAGGGGTCGGTGAGGTCGGCGGGCAGCAAGGCGCTGTCCACAAAGTCTCAGCTGGAGAGACCCGGGTCCACCAGGTCTGAGGAAAGCAGTGCGCTTTCCACAAAGTCCCAGCTGAAGAGAGCCGCCACAGCCGACGGCGCTTCATTGGAGTCCATGAAGACGGAGGGCAGCGAGGACGCTCGGCCCAACCCGGCCAAAACATACTTATAGGAGCCCCCCCCCCCCCATGCAACTCCCTGGGCACGGCTGCTCCACACACATTGCACTGCACTGTGTACCTATCATGCTGCGCAGAATGGGTACACAGTAATATTGGTCCATGGTCAAGCGGCGCAATATAGCATGGACTCTGTGTTAACCTGCACTATTTGACATTTCAGTGCAGTGACATGGTTTGAGAAAATGTGCCTGGCTATTATTCAGCCATGGGTGATGAGATGCTTTAGACATGAAGGATTTTTATTTATTTTGAAGTTTTGATATGTTGAAGTTACGTGTAAATGTGTGCTATGGCGCTAGTGAAGCCATAGCACATTTTATTTGTGATTGTTGTGATGATGTAAATGTTTATTCCTAATAAATGAAGAAGATTAAGGTCACATCCATGCAGATTTTAGAGAAACGCTCAATGTTTTAGTAATGTCGTATCCCATTTGTATAGATTTAGCCATATCCAATTTCACCGTAAAGTTCACTGAAAGTAATTGTCTTTTTGTGGAAACAATGGAAGGGTTGAAATAGGACCTCACTGTTTGATTATCCTGTCGCTTTAACAAACCACATAGCAAACTGGTTTGACAGAAAGTGAGCTTTCAGGAGGCCGGAGCGATACAGAGAGTCCTGGGATGACATTCGGTTTCACTGCAAGAGGTTCGGCCTGTCCACTTTGAAATATTTTTGCATATTCAAATATGGTGTGTCGATGTAAAGAACAACTTTTATGATGAGCAAAATGCACATTTTGTTATTATTGATATATTATGTATAAGTTTTGATATTGTTGATATTGTGAATGAAACAACTGCCAGTAGGCCTACATCAGTTTAAAACCAAGTGTACGTGTGGTACATTTACAATTCCCTAATCTAAGATAACAATTTATTATCATAGTTCCTTCGAAGAGGACTTTCATATCAGGTATCAGGTCTCCAGAGTAGCAACTAATGTTGATTTTCTGTAATCGATAAGGCAGCTTGATTGATGTTTTTGTTTGGAGGCCATTTTCTTCTAAGGGTAATTTCATGTTTCACCGCCCTCTTGTGGCCAGTAGGATCGCTCCGCTCCAGTGAGGATCATTTATTCACTTCGAAGCATACTATTTTCTGGTGACCACATGTTTTTTATGTTTTATTTATGCACAAAGGTGTAAGTAAATAATCCAAGGACTACAATAAAGCCATATTGATCGTCTTCCACAAGTGTCAATTATGTCCACGACCCCATGTGTACTTAAGCTTCAGTTTTGTTCTATCTTTGTCAGTTATTATTTATGGGAGGTGTGGGGGGGGCGATCCAGGCGATCCAGGTGCCAGGTATAACCTCTGCACCACTGCAACACACAGGGAACAAACAACAATAAACATTTAAATCATACTATTTGGATGGCATGTTGTTGTTTTTGTCATCAGACAGGGAATGGAACCTCAAGTAATCCTGTTGAAAGGACGCCACATCACGTTTCAAATCCTTTAGGAAACCTCCCTCCTCTCTCAAACAGAGACTTGCACTGCACTGCACTCAATCCACTGGAGGTGTATCCATAAGGGGCCCCATCCTGTTTTCTTCTCTGTAGGAGTAGTCCCCTACAGCATCCCATGTTCTCTACTGGAGAAAGTGAGTGTAAGTGTAGCATCCTCATTCTTGATATCATCCACCCTAAAGAGCTCTTTACATGTAAAGGGCCAACAGGACCACTTCTCTGGTTCCTGCCGCTCCGGGGGCCCATTCCAGGGGACTGGAGCCCACTCTGTTGTCACTCTTTTTCATTCAGCCAGTGAATGTGAATTTTGTAACTATCCCAGTTTGAACTACCTTAGTTGTAGAGTCTAAAGCATATTTGGCTAACAACTCCTTATAGATAGCTTTTGCATCTTTTATCTGATTTAGTACAAAAAAAGTAAAAGGCACAAAAAAGCAAAAGTACAGTATATACAGTATACAGTAAGTATACAGTTCAATTCAGCTCTAGTCCCAATCCTCCTGATGTCAGTGCAGTGGCGCCCCCAAGGGGTCATTTAATATTTCAAGGGTCACTAACACCTCCTTCCCCCTGGTTCCACCTGGGTCACAAGCTGGAATATCAGATACTTATATTATCTGACTATATATACATGTTTAACATACTTACAGGTTACATTCTGTATAGGGTTTATTAACAAAATATATTTAACAAGCAGATTTGTGTTTTGATAACATGAAAAAAATGTTCTAGCCATTTTCTAAATTCATAGGATTTAGTAAGTGCATGAAGGTTAGTCATTAGTCATTCTAGAAGTTTCTGACCCATTTCTGCCAATAAGTCGAACATGATAATAAGAAGGAAACTGAATCTAATTTTTATTGAGTTGAGAGTATTTAAGAATATAACAGCATGTTTCAGGTATGACAACAGTGTATGTATGTATAACAATGTAATGACTAGTACATCATTGGAGCTTCATCTGTAGGCTACTGTGCGTTCAGAACTAAACAGGACTGTTTAAACAACAAGATGACTTTTGTTTGGAAACTCAATTGGAAACATTCCTGTCGGGTGCCACAAAGTGTCTGTGAACATTTGTCGATAAAGTGAGTCTACTACTTCATACAGATTGGACCAAAGGAGAACAGGAGTCCCGGAACAATGACGTCATTGTCCTGCAGAGTTGCAGGAATCCTTCCATGACATCTAATCACGTCCTGAGTCCATCTGAATATGGCTAGACTGATAAAAATGAACATGAAGTTGTTAAGACCCGTATGGCTGTGCGACACTTTTATGGTTCCTTCAGGAATTCCTATAAGTGTCAGCAGGAATTCTTCCCAGTTCAGCAGAACGTATATGCAAACTCTGTGACCTGTTTCCACAGCCCTTGTTTCTCAAAGCATGGGGCTGCATGGCTGTACATCAGAGACCCTGTATAGGTAAACACAGCCGCCGATGTAGCCCTCCTCATGCACTGACACGGCTCTCTCCCACTCCTCCACCTCCATGGCGGTCACACAACTCCACAGACCTTCTTCCTCCATGAGCTTCAGCTGCTGCTCCAAACACGCTTTGTAAAGCACGTTGTCCCGGTTGCTTCTGGTGGTCATACAGACGAGGCCCCCTAGGGGAGAGAGGTCGCAGGATAGAGTCACGCGTTTTCTGCAATCCAGGCTTTAGGAGGGTGGTTTGAGGAGCATCATAGGTCTCACCTGGTTTGGTGGCCTTGCACAGCTCTTTGGCAATACAAGCTGGGACCTGACCATCGCTAAGGGCTCCAACAATTATCACCACATCAAATGAGCCTGCTGGACAAAGAGGTGTAGTTACCTTTCCATTAGTGGTAAGAGGGAGGATTCACATGTTTTTCACCATAACAACTACAATAACTACCGGTTTATTGGTGTTTATAGAATTTTTCAATCACATGATTGAAACCCTCAGATAGAACAATGCAATTTAAGATTCTGAGTGGTTTATATAAATAGTGGTTCCATTTTATTATCATCTTATTTTACCCATCAAAGTACAAGATTTGCTATCCAATATTTATACTTGCATTATGCAGGAGGGAATGCACATGTGAACAGATATACACGTCTTATGCAAACCGTTACCCCATGTGACAGGTAGCTGGTCATCTCCCAGCATGCACTGCCTGACGTCTTCGTAGAGCCCCGTGTTCTTGGCCAGCTGCAGCATACCCTTGCTTCCGTCCAGGCCAACCAGACGTCCAAACCCGTTCTTCTTCATCTGCCAAAAGGGGGGGCCGCGCATAACAGATTCAAACGCAATGACGGCAGATATGAGGAGCAGTCGGTTCACATCAGTCCACGCTGGTTCTCACCTGTGCAGCCACCAACCCGGTTCCACACGCCACATCCAGCACCAGTGCTGCCCCCCGCTCCCCGGGGAAGTGGGCGGAGACCAGGTCTGCTGCTAGAAGGGGCGCGCGGTAGTCCAGAAGAGACACATCCTGTCGGTTCAACCACAGTAGGAGTGATGTATAAGCGAGATACATTTATCTCGCTTATACATCAAGCTAGATAAGATGGAGTTGAGCCTAATATAGTTAGCACCAGGAATATAATCTAAATTAAATAGCAATATTATAGAACTGAGCTTACTCTAGGCTAGAGAAATTGAATATTTCCATATATTCATCTGAACGTGCCTACAGCAATGTTTAACAGTTTTGCCAATGATATTTTTGCTTGCATGCCATTTAAGTTTGATTTTGACTCCTGATGATTTGTATCAGAACATGAGTGTGACAAGGTGCATGCCACACCCCACCTAGGGGACATTCCTGGGCTCCTTAAAACATAAAAACGTTGGTCTTGAAATCCAATTTATTGCAGAAGTTGTAGTTGTGAAGTTGTGCTCTACTGCCATGCAGCAGATCGCTCAGAGTGTGTGTGGCGACGGTTGGGTTAACCTGTGCACACGGATTACTCAATGTGCATTAGGTGTGCAGCCTCACCCAGACCCAAAGTCCAATCAGACTGGGCCAGGTGGTCAACACACACACTCGGAGAGATCTGCTGCACTCCAACTATGAGTTTGCCACAATTGTATCTATTTTTCCAAACCAGCAGCTTACCTTGTCATAGTTCTCTGCCCACGTGTTGTAGAACTCCACCTTTTCTGCTGGTGAGTGGTTCTTGTGAGCTGATAAAATGAGGTCTTTCACATTGTCCAACGTCCTCGTCTCAGAAGACATTTTGAATCACCCTATGTAAAGAAATGTAGGCCTACACCAATTATTTTGATTCCAGCTCACTAAATAACTATATTTATAGTAATTTATACCACAGTAGATCAGTGCGCTATATCAAATCAAACCATCGACCCGGGTTCACCGCAGGAAATATTATTATTCCAGCTGATTAATGGATAAAAACAATCAGTAATCACTATTGCTTATTGCTTTTGAATTAATTTCCAGACATAATCATGGTGGTAAAATATGGATCCTAGTTCTGTGAACATCTCGTCTCACGAGCGGTCCATGGAGATCTAAACTCGTTCACTGGTTAAGACTCTCGTACGATCATTACCTCTAAATACTATATTTTAAAGCCCATAGGTTCGACTTAACGCCGGATCAAGTAGGCTAAGTCATGTTGGTAACTTTGGTATAAGCGGAATTAATCAATTACAAGTAATGTACATAGTCAAGTTTATTATTCCTTAAATAACCTGAAGATATTTTATGCCCACAAAACAGCCTATTAGTGTAATATGAAATCCTAACTATCACCAATAAGTTAGTTTAACCAGTAGGCCTACATATTACAGCGTCTAGGCGTACTTACGTCAGCTGGTCTATAGCCGTGACGTTTATGTTCCTCAGACTACAAATGGTGCGTTTTA
The DNA here is from genome assembly GCA_027123545.1 of Trisopterus esmarkii. NCBI lineage: Eukaryota > Metazoa > Chordata > Actinopteri > Gadiformes > Gadidae > Trisopterus > Trisopterus esmarkii. The sequence continues at coordinate 6,297,152 of JAOPJL010000146.1, read as the reverse complement.
GTATTCTCTGCGAACCGACTCGGACCTCGGATGTAACGCCACGCCCACACTTCAAGCGTTTTATTATGTTTTGCGCGTCGGTCGTCGGAGAAAAACATGGACGCCACCTGGAAAGCTGTGTCGCGGTAGCATTGGCCGATTTTTTTATTATGATGACTATTACCTCACCTTATGAAAACGCAGCCATTTGAACTTCTACAATTTTCACTTCATTTCATGTTTTAATTATCTTCTGTTAGCAAACCTAGGGACGTTTAGCAAACACCCGTTTGAAACAAGTCTTTGTACAATATTGGCCTCACCACAACACCGACTCCCATACCCATAGGCATAGTTGCGGACGCAGTAAGTTATTACAGTAATACGAGTGATTGAAATTGCCATTTAAACGACCAAAGCGGTCCAAACACAATGAAAACAGTTCACTTACAAGACACACTGGGCGTAGCCATCTTGAATTCTGTCTCGGAATCCTTGCTCGGTCTGCACTGAGTTAAACCGAGATGGCAAGCTCGCCATCCGAGTAAAAGGGGCGTGTTTGTGCGTGTCGCAAGGCAACATCCTCGGACCTCTAAGACGGGTGGATAATAAAACGCACCATATGTTTCCCTTCAGTCGTCAATCCGAATGCCAGTGCCCATATATGGAAACATCTGAATTTTGCGGTTTTCACTGGCTATGTTGCATCTGTGGCTACTGGTAATGCAACAACACAAAAGTCTACTCCTCTATGGGGCTTTTCATCATTATTATGTTTTTAATTTTTTTTTGACGGCACAGAGATCCGGGGCTATTCCCAAAAGATCCAGGGCTATAGACTTTTTTGTTAATTTCTCTCTTTCTTTTATTATATTTCTAACAACTTGCTTTATCCCATATTGACCTATTACCACCCCCCCCCTTCCCCAGTCCCTCATATTATTCCTGCTTACTTGGCCCCTTGTGAACGATGTAAAACATATAGATTGGTTTAGAAATTCATTAGCCCAATCATTATCTGTCATTGCCTTGTGCCACACCATGACAAGCCCCCAGGGATGCATGATCGTTGGGGAGATAAGCAGATAATTCCTCTTTTCCTCTGTGGCAAAGACATAAAGGAATGTGTGAAGAATAAATGTAGAGGAAGATAGAGGTAGCAAGAAAGAAAGTTGATCAAGAGATCAGAAAAAAGAGAAGAGGGGAATGAATAGAAACCTGAACACACTTTATAAGTTATAAGAAGAGCAACATGAACAGCATGGAGGATCTGAATTAAGACTCCCAAACATCTTAATATAGAATCGACTTTTATAGGCCTACAAACACACATATATATATAAATATAGAGATATAA
>JAOPJL010000146.1:6206041-6218033 GCA_027123545.1 Trisopterus esmarkii | reverse complement strand
CCACCGCCACGCCGGCAGGATCGGCCCACGGCTTTACCCCCCCCCCCCCACTGTCTCCCCCACACTGCCCCCTAATGGCTTCCCAACTAAAAAATGTGTCTCATTGCTCTGTTTTTGTTAGGAGAGCACAGACTACCTCGACAGGGGGACAACCACAAACTTCAGCAGGAAAGGTCCCAGCACCATCGCTAAGATCAAGGAAGCCCTGAACTTCATGAGGAACCAGCACTTTGAGGTACAGACTCTCCGTCCCGGAGGCCTGTGTGCCAGATGTGTTATCCGGATGCGTCATGAGGCTGGTTTCTCTGCTTCTAGGTTCCCTTCATCGCGTTCTACAGGAAGGAGTATGTTGAGCCCGAGCTGAACATCAATGACCTGTGGAAGGTGTGGCAGTGGGACGAGAAGGTACGTGATCCCACCATGGCCAGATACCAATGAGCCGAAAAGCAGATCCTTTTATTCATTTTATGGATGGGCCAAGTAAAGAAGATCTAGCTCAGTGGTTCCAATGGCCCCTGGCATCACACATCTGTATTGGGAATATTCTCTGATACAGTTTCCCGTTAATAACCAGAATCGCAATCTCAATAGCTCATAGGACTAGCCATGTGTTTGTTTGCCACTTATTGAACCTTGCAGCTCAATGACCTGACCTTTGACCCCTAGTGGACGCAGCTGAGGATGCGGAAGCAGAACCTGACCCGTCTGTTCCGGAGGATGCAGTCGTACCAGTATGAGCAGATCTCTGCCGACCCGGATAAACCCCTGGCTGATGGCATCCGCCCCCTGGACACGGCAGATATAGAGAGGTAGGAGTCCCATCAGGTATAGCGAGGCAGGGGTTCTGCAATCCGGTATAGAGAGTTCAGCAGTGTATTCCATGTTGCTGCTGTGGAGGGTGAGGGTCAGGTTTTCACATCCACCCTCTGTCTGCAGGCTGAAAGACGTCCAGTCGCTGGACGAGCTGAACGACGTTTACAACCACTTCCTGCTCTACTACGGCCGAGACGTCCCCAAGATGCAGAACGCCGCCAAAGTGAGCAAGAGGAAGAAGAAGATGAAGAAGATCATTGAAGTGAATGAGGACGGTGAGGCACTGGGCCTTGTGCCAATACCACGCTGCTGCCGCCGCCATGGCAACACACTGTAGCTTACAATGCGTCAGTACTAGCGTTACGCATGGCAGCAAACGGATCACACCAGAACAGTCACTTTAAAGAGTGCGTGGGGAGAACCAAGCTGAGCACTTTTGAAGCAGGGCTGAATTAAAGAGGACAGCAACGATGACCATGACACACACGCTGCCTCTCATTTTAATTTCTGAACATTACCACTTCTCATTGTCTCATCAGAGGACATTTAGTTTTGTCTTCTCTCTGCTTCGTGCCCAGCATCCAAAGTTGAATATATTAGACTTTTATGCGCAGGCCTCTAAACTGAGGACCAGGAGCTGATGGATATTGCATGTTTTGTAGTTTAAAGGATTCTGTGGTCTGCAGTCCTCCTCGTACAGATGTGCATGTATGAAGAAGTGAGAGCCATGTTTCTGGAGGTGTCGGCTACTAACTCTTCTTCCCCCAGGCGAGGAAGAGGAGGTGGAGGTGGAGGAAGATGACGAGACCCAGAAAGGACCGGATCTGAAGCTGGCGTCCCGTAGAGACATGTACAGCATATGTCAGGGTGTGGGCCTCGGTGAGTGTCCTTTGGAATCCCGGTCCACTAGAAGACAGATCCAGCCCAGGCCTTGAAGTCTACCGTTTGGACGCCCTATGAACCAAGCAGCACCCTATGAACCCCACTCTTAGGGATGGACATGAAAATGTCATTATATTCTCTAAATACAAAGCAAATACATTTTTCTCCCTTAGTGGCTAGTTCATATCATGTATTTCTCACAGGATCTGATTTGTTGACATACGGACGCTAAGGCCATGTTCTGTACACTCGTCCGTTTCAACCCGTAGGGGGGTACATAAGCAGTTAGTTTGACAGGTGCATGGCTGGGACAGAAAAGCAAGGCCCCCTACTATACCTATAGCCATAATTACTACATGGTAGACTACTACTATTCTGTGGTGGGACATGATGGGTTACTTAACTTACCTCTTTTCTGCAGATGGGTTGGCCAAAAAGTTTGGCCTGACTCCAGAGCAGTTCGGGGAGAATCTGAGGGACAGCTACCAGCGCCACGAGACTGAGCAGTTCCCTGCAGAGCCCATGGAGCTGGCCAAAGACTACGTCTGCAGGCAAGACCTCCAAAGACCTCCATCCAGAGGAACTACCATACATACATTATTTTCTCTTCATTATCAATCATCCATGATCAATCATGGATGAAAACTGAAATGTATCAAATGAGAGGAAATCAAGGTACCACTATTTGCCTATATCAATGTAATACTGTCTGAATGTCTTTCTATATTGTTATGTGATGATAGCATGATACAGATATGAAGTCTATCGTATGAGGAGTATCTTGAAGTTAACGTTAATGCGCTATGTAATCACCCGCTCATGACCAACGTCAACACAACCACACGTATACGTCCTGTCTTTGGTCAACACGGCCCCCCGTCTAAAAGCAGTCCCTCTTCACCTCCAGCCAGTTCAGCACCCCAGAGGCGGTCCTGGAGGGCACCCGCTACATGGTGGCCATGCAGCTGGCCAGGGAACCCCTGGTGAGACACGTGCTCAGGCAGACCTTCCAGGAGCGTGCCAAAGTCAACATCAAACCCACCAAGAAGGGCAAAAAGGTACGCTAGCACCAGGACCCATTCCTACGTGATGCTAACTAAAGCAGCAGGCTGTGCTAGGTTACGTAGCACAGCAGGATGCTAACTAAAGCAGCAAGCTGTGCTAGGTTACATAGCACTGATATCGTACGCATTTCTTTATTATTTTCTTCAGTTTTTTAAATTGTGTTATTATTTTGTTTGTTTATCATAAGCATTCAAATGTGCGTATTTATGCCCGTGTGGATGATGCCATGCCCCCCCTCCCCACTCACATCCCTCACCTCTCCGGACAGGAAGTGGATGAGGCCCACTTCGGCTACTCCTTCAAGTACCTGAAGAACAAGCCTGTGAAGGAGCTCAACGGGGAACAGTTCCTCAAGATGTGTCTGGCGGAGGAGGAGGGGCTGCTCTCCATAGACATCTGTATCGACCTGATGGGCATCAAGGGGTACGGTCACGTGTAGCGCGCCCTGCCAACCTCATGGTCCCAGTAAGCCAGACTCCTTGCCTGGTGTCAGGTTTATTAATGTAGGAACCTCGGGTGACAGTGGGTTCACTGGCTCTTTATCTTTGAGGCGATGGGCTCAGAGCCCTGACTGGTTCTCTCTGGTCTACTGGGGTGTAGATGGTGTGTTTCTTTGAGATGATGGGCTCAGAGCCCTGACTGGTTCTCTCTGGTCTACTGGGGTGTAGATGGTGTGTTTCTTTGAGGCGATGGGCTCAGAGCCCTGACTGGTTCTCTCGTTGGTTCCCTCCTCCCCAGGTTTGCCGGGGACCAGACGTACTTTGAGGAGATCAAGCAGTTCTACTACAGGGACGAGTTCAGCCACCAGGTGCAGGAGTGGAACAGGCAGAGGACGCTGGCCATCGAGAGGGCCCTCACCCAGTTCCTGTACCCCCAGATGGCCAAGGAGCTGAAGAGCAAGCTGATCGCAGAGGCCAAGGAGAACATCGTCAGGGTAATGGGATGTGATGTCATCGGCTACCCAATAGTCTGCAATCTAGAAATCGATCAGGAATTGTTACGTCTTGTTTTATTTCTCATATTTATGTTGGTAATGTATAATTTAAAACCTTGAATGAGCTCCTTCTTCCCCCTTAATAAGGACCACTTCACTTTTGACTGAACCTCATAGTTGGGCTGAATTGTTAAGTTTCTTATAGAGCACCAAACACACTCCTAGTTTATTACTGTTACTTTAACACTGCTCAACACATTTCCCTGCAGTATACCCACTCTGGCACCTGTCTGTCTGTCTGTCCTCCCAGTCGTGCTGCAGGCGTCTCTACAACTGGCTGAAGGTGTCCCCCTACAGGCCGGACCAGCAGGTAGAGGAGGACGATGACGACCTGATGGACGAGAGCCAGGGGAAAGGCATCCGTGTGCTGGGCGTGGCCTACGCTCCCAGCAGGTAGGTACCGCTGCTCTGCCCCACCCCGACATCCCCTGAACCTCAGAGTTCATGATGAGAGTGTTTAGTGTCCACCGTTCAAATCTAGCAAGGAAACAAGGTGTGATTTAAAAAATATTGTTTCCTTCCCCCCAAATATGTGAATTGTATTAGTGTAAGAGTTTTAATCTTGTTTGCTTATCATTACGTTGACCACTGACAAGGTGATCATCACTTAAGGTTATTCTAATAACATGGTATTACTGGGCGTTCACACCAAAAGCAAAGCGTATATTCTTCTCACGTGCAAAAGTTTCATGATGCATGAATATCGGAGGAGGAGGGGTGTACCTCTTGTGAACGCAAATGGTTCCATCCGTTCGTGCCGCAGGTTTTTCCGGCCTAAAATTTGCGTCTTTGCATTGACTTTGTTTTCGTGCCCCAGTTGTTGACTGCATCATGGTGTCTAAGCCGACTGGGTCTTGTGTATTTCAGAGACACGCCGGTCTTCTGCTCGCTGATCAACGGAGAAGGAGAGGTGGTGGACTTCCTGCGTCTGCCCTACTTCATGTCCAGAAGAAACGCTTTCCGGGAAGATGAGCGAGAGAAGAAGGTAAGAGCCCCTTGGCGCTGTGACTTCCTGACTCACCTTGGTCACGTTGTTTCCCCTTGGTTCATACCTGAAACTGCATCCTGTCTGTGGCGCTGCTTGCGCCTGAGTTAAGCTCAACAAACTGGAGAGTCTTTTGTTGGCTCTCTTTGGCTTATAACTCATGCATGTGATTGGTCCTCAGGCGAAGGACATCGAGAACCTCAAGAAGTTTCTGAAGTCCAAGAAGCCTCACGTTGTGGCAGTGGGAGGGGAGAACCGGTGAATATGGATTCCCTTGTGTGTGTAGAATTCCCTGTAAGCAGCCGTGTCCGTCCGAGGCGCTGAGCACTGTTGTTCTCCCCGCCCCCCAGGGACGCCCAGATGATCATGGAGGACATCAAGAAGGCGGTCAGCGAGCTGGAGCAGGAGTCTTCTATCCCCCCGGTGGGGGTGGAGCTGGTGGACAATGAGCTGGCCACCCTCTACATGAACAGCAAGAAGTCAGAGGTGCACTCCGGCTATATATACGTGTTACTCAAGTTCTCAACACCCAGACACACCCAGGGTGCAGTGGGTCTGGTCCCTGCTAGGGCTGCCCATTCACTGTGTGCACTGGGTCTGTGTTTTCCTCCTAGGGCTGCACATTCAATGCATATAAATCAAAAACAGGATTTTTGGCTCCAATTAGCTTATTATGAAAGGTCTGAATGATTACAAAAAGTAAATAAATACATTAGGACATACATAAGTGCCCTTACTGATCATAGGCTGTGTTCAGAGCGTACATTCAGATAACTAACAGGGCCACCTGGCGTGGTGCCAGGTGGGCAATCGGTTAATCGCAATTAACTCACACTGTTGTGCTATGGGCAGCCTAGGTCCTGTCTGTCGTGGCTCATTGTAACCCACTCCCTCTCCTCAGGCGGAGTTCAGGGACTACCCTCCCCTACTGCGACAGGCCGTGTCCATCGCCCGCAAGATCCAGGACCCCCTGGTGGAGTACACGCAGGTGTGCAGCAGTGATGAGGACATACTCTGCCTCAAACTGCACCCCCTGCAGGTAAACAGAGAGACCTCTTTTAAACTTATGTTTTTTACCTACTTGTTTTGGGTCACGAGGTGCTGATGAGGTTGAATCTTAGATGTTGACTAAAGCCACGTTAATCTACTAACGGTATGCACTGCCAATGCTCTTTTTTGTTTTAAATTGTGTCTCTGTCTCTCTCTCTCTCTCTCTCTCAGGAGCAAGTGGTAAAGGAGGAGCTGCTCACCGCCCTGTATTGTGAGTTCATCAACCGGGTGAACGAGGTGGGCGTGGACGTTAACCGGGGCATCTCCCACCCCTACACCCAGAGCCTGGTCCAGTATGTCTGCGGCCTGGGGCCCAGGAAGGGGTCCCACCTCCTCAAGGTACCCCGACACCAGGGGCCTACCCCCCCGCAGCCAACCCGGGGCCCATGATCCACATGTGTGAGAGGTGTGTGTGTTGCGTGGTGATGCTAAATGGCTTGTGTTGTCTGTGTGCGTGCGCGTGTGTACACAGATCCTGAAACAGAACAACACGCGGCTGGAGAACCGCACCCAGCTGGTGACCATGTGTCACATGGGGCCCAAGGTGTTCATCAACTGCGCCGGTTTCATCAAGATCGACACGGCCTCTCTGGGAGACAGGTGTGCTGCTTTAGTGCAACCCTAGCATTCACGACTCTTTGCTTTAAACCTGCACCGTGTCACCTTCCTACTGCAGCTATTTACTCCCTTAAAAAATATATGTTTGCTAGAAAGGGTTTCAAGAACAAAAATGAGTCAATCCGTCCAGGGAATCGTTCTCTAGTGCTAAGAGGAAGATTAATTGCGCTGGTCTTTGGGCCCCCACCGCCTGGGAGGACGTTGCAGCTCTAGCCGGTGGTACAGGGCCGGCTTAACCAGATACCTGTGAGCAGTATGTTAACGTTAACATGGGTTACCCGCTAACCCTCCCCCTTCACCCCGCAGCACCGACTCGTACATCGAGGTGCTGGACGGCTCGCGGGTCCACCCCGAGACCTACGAGTGGGCGCGCAAGATGGCGGTGGACGCCCTGGAGTACGACGAGTCTGCTGAGGACGCCAACCCGGCCGGAGCCCTGGAGGAGATCCTGGAGAACCCGGAGCGCCTCAAGGACCTGGACCTGGACGCCTTCGCTGAGGAGCTGGAGCGACAGGTAGGTCCCAGTTAGCTCCCAGTTAGTCCCGGGTTAGTCCCAGGTCCTAGTTAGTCCCAGGTCCTAGTTAGTCCCAGGTCCTGGTTAGCTCCCAGGTCCCAGTTAGTCCCAGGTCAGTCCCAGTTAGTCCCAGGTCGGATCCCAGTTAGACCCAGGTCCCAGTTAGTCCCAGGTCGGATCCCAGTTAGTCCCAGGTCCCAGTTAGTCCCAGGTCGGATCCCAGTTAGTCCCAGGTCATTCCCAGTCAGTTCCCAGTTAGTCAAAGCTCGGTCCCATTAGTCTCTCTGTCTGGATCAGGGAATCAGGAAATGACCCTGGTTTCAACTTTTTAATCACTGCATGACAACTCAAAGTAGTGCTGCAAGCACATCTTAGCAGTACCAGAAGTAGTAGTTGTAGAATCAGCAGCAGCAGAAGTGTATGTATATGTGCAGCAGCAGCAGCAGCAGCAGCAGCAGTAGCGGTAATGGTAATGGTATTGGTAGTGCAAGTCAATGCATAGTGGTAGTAGAGGTATCAGCAGTAGGTCAGGTCAGTTCATCTGTGTACTGTCTGTGTGCTCCAGGGCTATGGGAACAAGGGCATAACTCTGTATGACATCCGGGCTGAGCTGAGTTCCCGCTATAAAGACCTGCGCTCCACCTACAGGAGCCCCAACACAGAGGAGATCTTCAACCTGCTCACCAAGGAGACCCCTGAAACCTTTTACATCGGTAGGACCCCCACACACACCTTTACATCGGTAGGACACAGACACACACCTTTACATCGGTAGGACACAGACACACACCTTTACATCGGTAGGACACATTCTACACTGCCTCATAGCTAAAAGTATAGGACTATTTACTGTTTAGTAGACACTTTAGTAGACGCGTTTATCCAAAGTTAAAGTGACTAGTGAGTAGTTTGTTCAATTATTCATGCATTAAGCTACCCTGGAAATCCGGAGTTCTCGTGAGAGCACAATTTGAATTTGCTCAGCGAGTCACTGTGGGAACAAGCAATATACTCGCTCCCCGATTCCCCTGGTTCCGAACATTAACCAATCACATCGGTGTATCTGATATAGGCGGGCCAAAAGCGTTGCTGTTTTACCGACTGGATACGGCAATTGTCTTATCTATTAGTTAGCTCTGCTGGTTTGGAGACGTCACCCCTTGTGTTCTTCTGATGGGTTATCCAATTGTGTGCATTGATATTTTCAAATGCATGCTTGGTGCTGCCCCTTGAGTTGGGCCATTTTCATTACTCGTTGCCAGACCCTACAGCTTTCTAGATGTGGGCTAGGCCTCTTCCCTGGGACCCCCACTGCTATACTGTGGACATTGGGGTTTGAACCAAGAACCTTAGAGGCCAAACACCCTCACCACTAAACCAGTAATAAACATAGCTTATATATAGTTACAACATATATCCATCTATCTATGAACCAGCTGTGCCAGCAGGTGTGACCCCCCCCCCCCTGCCCCCCTGCAGGGAAGCTGGTGACCAGCGTGGTGACGGGCATCGCTCACCGGCGGCCCCAGGGGGAGAGCTACGACCAGGCCATCCGCAACGACGAGACGGGCCTGTGGCAGTGCCCCTTCTGCCACCAGGACAACTTCCCCGAGCTCAGCGAGGTGACCGGCGGTGGCGGTTGTTCTGACCTCCTGAACGTGAACTAGGCTGGAAGAGAAACGGGCAGAGGGGGACGTGACAACTGTCCTGGATACATGGCGCTGTTGTTTTGTCATATCGTGTCCTTCAAAGAATCATTTCAACCTGAGCGACAAAAAATACATCTAATTATTGAGGGGCAAATATGCGATTTGATCCTTGGGGTATGAAATGGGAGAGGTTAGCATAAACACTATTGTTAGTTAAATTGTGGTCAACTTTAATTTCTCAAGATGTCTACAAGCCTTGAATGGCATTATCAATAGGATATAACCAGCCTTTAATGACATTATGAAGAGGTTATAACCAGCCTTTAATGACATAATGAAGAGGTTATAACCAGCCTTAAATGACATTAAGAAGCGGTTATAACCAGCCTTGCCTTATCAATGAGTTATAACCAGCCTTACATGGCATCATGAACAGTATGTAACCAGTGTTGGGTCTTGTGTCCGCTGCAGGTGTGGAACCACTTTGACAGCGGCTCCTGTCCCGGCCAGGCCATCGGCGTGCGTTGTCGCCTTGACAACGGGGTCACCGGCTTCGTCCCCACCAAGTTCCTGAGTGACAAGATTGTCAAACACCCAGAGGAAAGAGTCAAGGTTGTCCTTATCTTTGGTTCAGATCTCTGGCTCATGTAGCTTTGCTGTTGGGATGGTGGAGGCTTTATGTCCTGATTTGTTGTCAAGGCTAATCTAATTTGTTTCATCTTGGTAGTACTTGACAACAAAGCCTTAGCCCTTGAGGGTTAAACTAGAACCAACTGAAAATTCTAGATTCATTTTTTAATTTAATCGAAATTCTTCATCGAAATTCCAAAAAATAGTGACCTATAGACCGAGACGTCACTGAGAGCGACCCTGGGCTCCTTGTACACTAAGCCACCTGGAGCCTGCGGGTCAGTGGGTGAACGTGGGGCGTGCTGACCCAACAGGTGGGCATGACGGTGCACTGCCGGATCATGAAGATCGACATCGAGAAGCTGAGCGTGGACCTGACCTGCCGGACCTCGGACCTGTCGGACCGCAACAACGACTGGAAGCTGCCCAAGGACACCTACTACGACTTCGACACGGAGACGGAGGACCTGAAGACGGAGCAGGAGGCCAAGATGAAGCAGCAGAGGACGAGTGGGTGTCGGGGAACACGCATCACATTAGATCAGATCCGACGGGGACCGGGTGATGTTAGATTACATCGGATTGGATTACGTTATATTCGATAGAATTTGATACGATTAGATAGGACTGGAATACATTTACAGCCATTTGTTACATTCATCTGCGCCTTGAAAATGGGCGATTTTCTTACAAGCAGTTGGTGTAGCCAATGTCTGTATTGCCAATATTCTACAGTATTATCCTATTTCTTGATGTCTGGTGTCGTAACAACATCCCAGTTCCCCAAGGCTATGCCACCTCATGTCTGCCAACTGTCTGTCTCTCTCAAAACTTCAAAGCCTAAATCTCTCCCTTTGTCTCTCTCCATCCTTCCTTTGTCTTTCTGTTTGTCTGTCTGTCTGTCTGTCTCTGTCTCTTTCCTCTCTCTCTTCCTCTTATCTCTCCCACCTCTCGCCCTCCCCTCTGCACGCTGCGTAGCGTACATCAAGCGCGTGATCGCCCACCCGTCGTTCCACAACATCAACTTCAAGCAGGCGGAGAAGATGATGGAGTCCATGGACCAGGGCGACCTCATCATCCGGCCCAGCAGCAAGGGGGAGAACCACCTGACGGTCACCTGGAAGGTGGCCGAGGGCATCTACCAGCACATCGACGTGCGGGAGGAGGGCAAGGAGAACGCCTTCAGCCTGGGGCACACCCTCTGGATCAACAGCGAGGTAGGGGCCCTTTAGGGCAGACTTGCATGTCACTCTTCAGTTACAAAGGAGAAGGATCGGTGGGATCACTCTTTATATGAATGATTCTGTCACCACAGTCTCCCACGCACACAGGGATGGAGCTATAACGGATATAACCATAGGCACTATGGGTAATAAAAACCCAACAATGATTGTATCCAGCATATAATCTGATATAAGCGTATCGCCTGTGTAACACTCTGCCTGTAGCGGTACTGCAGGCAAATAAAAGCACCGGTGTTGTTATTTAACTTTGTATAACAAGTATTGACTCAGGCCAATCACACAGAGACTCTCTAGAAACTCTAGAAGTCTTTAGAATTCTCTAGAAACACGGCACCAGCCAAACACATTTTTTAAGTGTTCTGACACTACGGAGGTCTCCTGCTACGGTTGCAGTGCTGAGTTCGTGTCTCTTGTCGTATTGCCTCCCTCTAAATACCGTTATTTTTTTTTATTCTTCTCTTCTCTGATTCTTTTCGTCACGCAGGAGTTTGAGGATCTGGATGAAATCACCGCCAGATACGTTCAACCAATGGCCGCCTTCGCCCGCGACCTGCTCGGCCACAAATATTTTCAAGAATGTGGTGGTGGAGACAGAAAGGGAGTAATATATGTGTATATATGTGTACCATTCACATATTTCTTCCCATTATGTGATGGGAATGTCTGTATTTCTTCCCAACAATCATCAGCTGTGGTTTTTGTGACCTGCAGAAGATGGAGGAGGCGCTGGTGAAGAGCAAGAAGGAGAAGCCCGCCTTCATCCCCTACTACGTGTCCGCCTGCCGCGAGCTGCCCGGCAAGTTCCTCCTGGGATACCAGCCCAGGGGCAAGCCCCGGTCAGTGTGAACCCACTACCCTGGGGGAGAGAGATTATTGGATTATTATATGTCGGATAACTGTAAGAGAGAGATCTGGCTCATTTCAGTCAGATGAGTGTCATGATTAGTTTAGAGCGCGCAGAGAATAAAACGTTTTTATTTAGCGATCCATTCAAAGACTTTCAGTTATCATCAGTTATGTGACCTTTTGTCCACTTTACTGTCTTGACTGTACTTTAAAGAACCAGTCGACATGCTGTCAGCTCCACATGTACAGCATTCGTCGCAGTGATCTCTAAGCAAGCCATACACACAAACTCATGCAGTGGCTCACCATCTTTGCTCTGGCAGGGTTGAGTTTGTGACCATCACCCCGGAGGGCTTCAGGTACAGAGCCCAGATCTTCCCCACCGTCAACGGGCTGTTCCGCTGGTTCAAGGACCACTACCAGGAGCCCGTCCCAGGTCAGAGCCCCGCAGTAGGACGGGAAGAAGACTTAAGACTAAGATCAACTTTATTGTCCCACAAGGAGAAAGTTTTAACTGTAAAGTGCATTCGCTGTGAGCAACAATTACATACAAGCAGGACAACAATCACATAAATGGTCCTCATAAATTTATATTTATCCAAAGCGCTTTCCTCATAAATTTATATTTATCCAAAGCGCTTTACAGTGTTGACTGACATTCACCCATTCACGCACACATTCAAACACCGACGGCGGAGTCAA
>JAOPJL010000146.1:6139738-6151610 GCA_027123545.1 Trisopterus esmarkii | reverse complement strand
TGTGTGTGTGTGTGTGTGTGTGTGTGTGTGTGTGTGTGTGTGTGTTTGTGTGTGTGTGTGTGTGTGTGTGTGTGTGAAGCTAATGAGTGTGTGCGCATTCATGTAAAAAGGTTGTGTGTTGCCCCTTTAAATTATCAATGTAAATAACCTTTTATATAATGTGCTTCAACTGTGACCATTAAAGAATGGATGACATCAAACTAATTACTCAATCTGTGGATTTATTAAATTAGTTTATCCAATTGAGGCTGAAAAAGACACATAAGAAGAAACCAGATATCCTTAATGCTAAACTTCCAAGCCACCAGAAACGGAACCTCCTTCCTGTTGCTGCACATTCACTGAGAAACCCCTACTCCTCATCTTCTCGTCTCCTCTTCCCTGATCCGGCTCAGGTGAAGAGAAACCCCTACTTGTCTCCTCTTTCCTGATCCTGCTCAGGTGAAGAGAAACCCTCCCTCCTCAGTCTTTTTTTTTCCCTGAGCCTGCTCATGTGAAGAGATACAGGAACCCTTACATTAGAGACCAAAACGTGACGGTCAGGATCCAACCAGGTTATACTGGAAGGTAGAAGACTGGTTAACCTAAAGTTTCCATAAAGGCTACAACAACGCATTAAGAGTCCTTCATAAGAAGGATTTTCAGAGTAAACTTAAAGTACACACATTTGTACGATTTATTTTCAAAACGCAATTTCCATGTTGTATAAATGATCTTACAGGGGTGAGCTTTAAGTGGTATATAGTTTCTTACAGGGGTGAGTTTTATGTAGTATATCATTTCTCCAGGGGACCATTGAAAGACTAAAGATAAAGAAGGAAAATGATGGTCTGGAAGTATCAGTCCAGTTGATGGTAGCTGTTCATGATGGTGTGGGTGGTATGTGAACTGAAATAAAAACACCAGCTTTTGAATGATATGTATATATTTACAACTGAATCGTCTACAAATTGACAAGATGAACAGACAGTTCTCCATTCATCATTCATTCTGCTTTCATTCACTCATTTTTACATGATCAGACATTTGTCTAAAAATGGTATCAATGATGAAAAACAACACTATCGAATGCTGCACAAAGTACAATACTTAAACCTCGTATTGGCGTACCATGTTAACATGTGGCCAGTAAGGGGGTGTCCGCTCTCATGGACAGCACACGAGAGCTTCAGAGATGTCAACTCCAGCTAAATAATACATCTGTAACACAAGCATGTCGTTCACCATGTATGGAACGTAGGGAACATTGTTCCCCTCAATACCCTCTGAAAGAGGGCTATAGCAGGTGCCCGTTCAATCCCTCAGCTCACCCTTAGAAATCTTAATAAATCTCACAAAAAAAAGTTAAGCAGTATTCTATAATGATTGTTTATTAATAAATACAGTATCATATAAATAATACAAGTAAGTACATGATTCAATGAATACATCAACAACCCAATATCTCATGCCTGTTGTTGCTCAACGTTCAACATTGATTTTGACCGTTTCAATCTAGTGTTTCATAATTAGTGGATCACAGTGTTCTACTAATTAGTGGATCACAGTGTTCTACTAATTAGTGGATCAGTGTTGTACTAACAGCTTTTTCTGAATCTCCAGACATCGTCTCCTGTCCTCTCATGTTAAACCAACTCAATAAGAACTTTTTCCCATCCTAGCAGTTACTTGCGTACACTTTGCACCTGTATGTATGTATTCTGCTATTTTGCCTTGGGTCACTCAATCTATTTCTTGTTTAACCCTCTCCTGCTCTAGCTCCTCCTCCCTCCTGCGTCCGTCTCTCAGCAGATGGGCTCCAGCACCAGAACCTTGCACTCTCTCTTGGCGATCTTGTCCAGGGAGAGCAGTGCCTTGTCTGGGGGGGGCAGGTACAGCGGTCTCCCCACGGGGGAGCCCACAGGAGGGGTTATCGCACGCCGCTCCATGGCACTGCCCGTCCTGCACGCACACACACACACACGCACACACACACGCACACACGCACAAAGACAAACAAACACAGGCACACACACACACGGACACACGCACAGACACACACGCGCACACAGACACCCACACACACACACACAGACACAAGCACACACCCACACACACAGGAATACAAACACAGAATGGCAGTATTTTAATATATTGCACAATAACTGCATGTTGCACCAGGAAACCTCACGATTACACCATGATTGTATATGTGATATGGACACGCAAGATACAGGAGGGGCAGACATTAAATCTCATCTTTTTAAGATGTAACTCTGTACACACATTTCATTCATTCCCTATTAAAAATGTGAAAACAACGTTTTCACAAAACCTCAACAGAACGTTATAAACGCTCACTGGCTTGTTCCACATGAACTTCTTTTACCTTAGACAACTGGAAATAACGTCTGATTAGGGCTGTAACGAAACACTCATTCGTACCGACATTTTTCGGTACGGGTCTAACGGTTCGATGCACGTTTCATTTCGGTACATACAGATTTTTATCTATTTTTTTATTTTTATTTTTAAAACCGTTTTTATTGATTATCACACACTCTTTGAGTGTCTTGTCTTGTCCCAATGTTTTGTGTTGAGGACTACAATGGAAATAAGTCCTCAACTTTATTGTGTTTTTATCCTCAATTACATTTGATGTCTTTCCATTTGTGTAAGGCATTTGCTTGATACAATTTAATAAATCGAATCAAAATCTAATTGTTTAATAAAAATAAAATAATAAAAACTGCTGTACCAAAAAACATACCGAACCGTGACTTAAAAACTGAGGTACATACCGAATCGTGACATCCGGGACAGATTCCGGGTTTACACCAATGTAAACAGCATTCACCCACCATCGTTATTAGGAAATGCAATTACGTCATCACCACACGGTTCCCTTTTCTACGCGTTAAAAGGAGTTTAAAAAAAAAGAAAAACCAGAGTGACAGAGACAGTGAAAGGACGTAGACATGGCTGATATCACCTGGTATGTGCTGTCCTTTAGTAGTTTGTGTTGTGTTGTTGTGTTTGTACAAGCTCCAGATCCTACTGTCTACATTCATAAAAGTGTTGGAGACTCAGTGACCCTGGAGTGTAAGAACGTGTTAGAAAACTACCAAGAATGTTCCTCGGTCACATGGTTCTACAGCACAAATGCATTGAAGCCAGGAATCGAGTTAGTGGATAAAGGAAAAAGGAGACAAGATAATCTCAGTGGATCCAAAGCCTCTAGACTGAGTTTGCAGCCTGCAGACTGTTTTCTGCATATCAGCGATATTAACGTTGGAGATGCTGGAGCCTACATCTGTCAGCAGTACCAAGGAGATGGAACCAGATATGGGAAGGATGAAAACATTTATCTCTCTGTTCTCTCTGGGATCACTCAGAAGGACAGCTTCACGTGTTCTGTGAATAGTTATCACAGAGTATGTGAGCGTTTCAGTCTGAGATGGTCAGACAATGTGACAAGTGACCCGACGAGAAGTCAGCAGGAGACGCCGGGACAATGTGTCGCCCGTCGCCCAAACGCACAACCCCTGGACAGCGCAGGGCTCCGCTGCCTTCTGATGGAAAAAGGCGTTGAAAAGGCATCAGTTGACTTTGCTTCAAAGGATCAGAGCCTTGACCCTCACACTAACATCACCTCCGGGGATCCTGGGGGTACGGAGCCCTTTAACAAGCTCCACATCTACCTGGCTGTAGCTGTGGGTATCGGGCTGCTTGTTCTGATTGTTACTGGTCTTGTACTCAAGAAGAGGACAGGAAACAAGCAGAGTGCCCCAAAGTGTGCAGAAGACCCCGAAGTGATGGGGTCCTCTGGGCAGGGGGAGCCCACCCAATGCCTGTCTGACGACCAGGGTGAGCCGGACGGGCGTCTGGTCTACGCCTCCATTGAACACAGGACTGGCAGCAGGAAGGCAGGGCGTCACAGTGTGGATGAGGGGGGCTCTGATGGTGATGACACAGTCACCTATTCCACCATTTCAAAGCCTCCTGCTACCGTCCCTGAGCATTCATGCAGGTAAACTAAATCCAAAGCAGCCAGTGATGTTTGAGTGTTGTGTTAATGGTGCCCTGTTGATTGTTTTATGGCTCAAAGGATATCAGAGAAAGAATAATAACTTCCTGTAGAAGTGTTTTTAGAATGGTTTTCAAGTAAGTTGCACATCGCTAAATATAAATAAAAGTTAAAAACATTTAACCAATGGTTAATGGTTTAAAGATCTTGATTAGAATTAATTAAATAAATGAATACATTCAAATTAAAGCAGAAGTGGAAGTTTATTTTGATGTAAAGAGTATCATAGTTATATTTTTAGCCATGCAAATCATGAACAGAGGCCTGACATTACATTATAGTTCTTGTTTTAGTTCTTGTAAATGAACAGTCATCTTCAAGTCTTCCTCTTCCAACTTTTAGTTGTGATGTCTGTAGGAACTGAACTTTAAATGACTTACAAAAAATATATAATCCGAATCTCTTAACAAATTCTTGTAACTTACTGTCGTGGAAAAATGTATCCCAATGATAATATAAAATTATATATTGTACAAATGATATAACCTTGTTAACATTGTTACTTTTTTTAAAGGTCTTTATATAAATTGCACCTAGAGATAGCTCCCTTTCTCTATCCAATTGAAAAGTGTAAAGCTAGTTTGCATTCGAATAGCCATTGTAGCCGGCCATTCTCCTGCCTTCTTTGTTGTGTTGATTTCTCATTCCTCCAACCTTATAAATATATACAACCGTTGTCTAAATAAAGATGCTATGTCAATCGCTGCGTGTCTTTCCCATGATCATGCTTTATCAAACCACACTTTTAGAATAACTACATGTTTCTAACGTGATGAAATGAGGCCGAAGAAAGGAGAAGCAAAGAGTTTCTTCTTTGTCTTCTTCCTGTATCTAACTATCTGTCTTTATCTGCCAAACATGGGTATGAATTGGAAGATTTGACATATTAACAGTTTCACCGCACTGGTACACTACCTGATTCACCAAACATTAAAAGAACTTCTGATAAAAGTGGACATTTTACTCTATTGGTCTAGAGTGGAACCCGACTGCAGTGGGTCTCTAACATCAGACATCAGTGGACCGCTTTAGCCAGAGGTCCAGAACCCCAACAGAGGTCCAGAACCCCAACAGAGGTCCAGAACCCCAACAGAGGTCCAGAACCTGACAGAGGTCCAGAACCCTGACAGGACACACAGACACACGTACACAGACACACGCAAACAGACACGCACGCACACACCCACACACACAGGAATAGAACCACAGAATGGCAGCATTTTAACATATATTATAGAGCAATGACCAATAACTGCATGTTGCACCAGGAAACCTTATGGTGGCACCCTGAATGTACATGTGACATGATTCTATCTTTAGTGAAAGAGGAACTTGCTAACACGCAAGATACGTGAGGAGACGACATGATAACACATCTTTTTCTTTCTTTCTTGGTATCTCTGTACCCACATTTCATTCGTCCCCTATTAAAAATATGAAAAAAGCTAATTGACTTCCACCTCCAAATTGTTTCACGTCATTTGTTAGCATGAGCTTTGGAATTAGCAGCTTGTTTCATACATGATGGAATCTAACTACTTTGTCTCTTCCATGTTTCTTTGTAATCTAACACAGGGTGTTGTAAGCTAGTCGGGACGTGGGAAACCACTGGTCAGACTGTGGAAACCTCAACAGAACGTTATAGACGCTAACTGGCTTGTTCCACATGAACTTCTTTTACCTTAAACAACTGGAAATAACGTCTGATTAGGGCTGTAACAATACACTCATTCGTACCAACATTTTTCGGTACGGGTCTAACGGTTCGATGCACGTTTCATTTCGGTACGTACCGAAAAAATAATAAAAATAATATAATAATAAACTTAATTTTTAGAATTACGTTTTTATTGATTATCACACACTCTGTGAGTGTCTTGTTTTGTCCTGATGTTTTGTGATGAGGACCACAATGGAAATAAGTCCTGGACTTTATTGTGGTTTTACCATCAGTTGTATTTGATGTCTTTTCATTTGTGTAAGGCATTTGGAATCTACTCAGGAATCTACAAAAATGTCTCTTGTACTATTGCACTATTATACTTTTTACTATCACCACTTACTAAACAGACTGAAATTACTGTCTTTACTGACTGTCCTCCTTGCACTGTTAATGTCACATATACAATCAATGTTGTTTTTTTGCTGCCTTACCAAATTGCCATTTGCACTATCATAACTTATACAGAAACGTATGCTACTACTCATACATAGTAAATTCCTACATTTCACATTTCATATCTTATCTTTTTTTATTGGCTATCTTTATATGTGTATATGTTTATATGTTTACTTTATATATGTTTATATGTTTACTTTAGTATTACGAAATGTCTTGTCTATCTGTTGTGCCTGTGCACTTTATGTTTCACCGTGGGAGAGTGGCAAACGTCCTCTCGATTCCTTGTATGTCTGACGTGAAGAATAGACATTAAAGGCACTTTGAACTTTTGGTTTGATACAATCTAATAAATCAAATCAAAATCAAATTGTTTAAGAAAAATAAAATAATAGAAACTGCTGTACCGAAAAAACATACCGAACCGTGACTTAAAAACCGAGGTACATACCGAATTGTGACTTGTGTGTCGTTGTGTCTTGTGTACCCCTATTAAAAACTGATTTGATTTATTTTATAATTTGAAATTCTGCAAAGAGGTATATTCTTAGTCCATTGCTCTCTTTGAGAAAGCTCCTTATAATGATACACTCCCCTACCTTTTGAAGCTTTGCTAGAATAGTTTATTAACATTTAAGGATTCACCATTTAGTAATTACACAGATGCATTTGCCCAAAGCAACTTACAGTACAACCATTTACAGAGGCGTTAGGGCATCTTGCTCAGGGGCTGCGGACATTGGGGATCGAACCCAGAACACCCTGTACCCTGAACACCCTGTAGGTGGGGCGTGGTGGGGCTACTTCCTACCTGGTGCTCCACAGCTCTAGTGTCGGACATGTCGGCCTTGTTCCCGGCCAGAGCGATGACGATGTTGGGGCTGGCCTGCCGCTGCAGCTCCTTCACCCAGGTCTTGGCTCTCGAGAAGGTGTCCTGGAGGTAGAAACATGCTTGTCTGATAGCGCTTGCGGCAAATAGCCTAATAATTATATTATCCACCCTATGGAATGAATAAAGTGACCATCGACTGAAATTATTCATAAAGAAAAAGGTTGGTGAATAAGGTAACCAACAATAAATTATTATTATATAATGTAATACAATTGTTACAAAAACATATATTTTTTAAAAGGTTTTGCCCACAGATCGTCAACATTCATATCTGTTTTTAGTTCCACTTACTTTACATTCAATTACACACGTAGTAAGTGACTGCCTGCTACAATTGCAGTAAGTGATCTGTGGTGCTACTTATTTGAATTTAACTATACTTGTAGTAACTGTTGGTTTACAATTGTACTAATTAATTGCCTGTTTACAATTCCTGAATTTGTGGTGTTTCGTAAGTTTCATATTCAACCCACACTGAGTGAGTCAATAAAACTCCATCAAGATCACTTGGTCTAGTTTTTGCTTATTAAGTACATTTGGTAGGAATGATAATGTGTCATTCCATTTGATAATCTCATTTAACTTTAATTGGAGTGGATTTAAATAGAATTTTAAAAGTGTGATTAATCACGAGTTAACGCACCAATTATATGTGATTAATCGTGATTTATTTTTTTTAGGGTCATTGCCCAGCCCTAATTAATATCAATACAAATCACCCAAAATAAATTAAATGAATGTATATATACTGTTTTGGAACATATACTGTAGAAATAACACCATGTAGAAGATCAGAAACAACATTACATAACGCATATATAGAATAATATAAACAACCCCCACAACACAAATAACATTCTAAAATGGCCGCCGGAGGGACGGCGGCGGCGACGCCACTCACGGCGTTGGTGATGTCGTAGACCACGATGGCGGCCTGCGCTCCACGGTAATACATGGGCGCCAGGCTGTGGTAGCGCTCCTGGCCCGCCGTGTCCCAGATCTCAAACTTCACCGTCGTCTCGTCCAGACATACCGTCTGGGTGAGGAAGGCAGCTGGAGAGGAGAGGAGGAGAGGAGAGGAGAAGAGGAGAGGAGAGGAGGAGAGGAGAGGAGGAGAGGAGAGGAGGAGAGGAGAGGAGAGGAGAGGAGGAGAGGAGAGGAGAGGAGGGCCGCGGCCGACCACTATCGTCACCGCTCAGCATTCAGTGACTTAGCAGAAGATTTTATACAATTTATAGTGAATTTATACAGATGCATGAATGGGCAGTTGGGGGTCAGCTGGATGTCTGGTACCGCCATCACTAAGAGCAACCAAAGGTCGATCAGCTAAGTCACAACTCTTCTCTATCTCGGGACCACAGTGGTGGAACAAGCTCCCTGCCGATGTCAGGACCGCAGAGTCGCTCACCAGCTTCCTCAAACGACTCAAAACTCACCTATTCAGAGTTCACCTAGACTCTACATAGCCATTCAGTCCCTTATTTGTCTGTTGCACTATTGTTTGCACTATTGATTGTTGTACGTCCTGGCACTTAATGAACGCACTTAATGCGTTCATTCATTGTACTTAATTGTGTAACATGTACTTAATTGTGTTGTGCATGCATGCTGTGTAGCATCTGCAGTAGCTAGCTATCAATGCTGTATACGGGGAATGGGGTTAGCCTGGCGATTGTTAATACTTGCACTTGGTTCTATGAACATCTTTACTGTACTGACAGTGATATATTGTTTCACTTCCTTTGACAAATGTACTTATTGTAAGTCGCTTTGGATAAAAGCGTCTGCTAAATGCCCTAAATGTAAATTTAAATGAAAAGACTGCAGACATTGGGGGTTTGAGGTCAGAACCTTTGGCCCGGAAGTGGAACACCCTACCACTATCCTGCCCCCCTGCATGTATTGTGTATGGTCTCTTGTTAGCAGAGCCATGTGCTGGCCATGTGAAGGGCCATCAGAATTTCCTTTTCCATTGAGACACATCTACGTGAAAATTGTATTTGAAAGGAATGAAATGAACACAGCGACGTGGTTGAACCCTCAAGGTTAAATGAGGCAAACTTCCTCTCCTCTTGTACCTCTATGCTCCAAAAGCAGGTAGCGTTCTTCCTGTGACATCTGAGTAACTTTAAGTAAACTCTGAGTATACTAGGTATTTGGATGGATATGGGGCGCTCTGTCGGACCACAAATTATGTTGATGGCAACGTCCGAGAGAGGGATACACTTCTCAGACATCTATAATAAAGTTGCCCTGGGTCGTAACCATAGCGATTGGAGGGCTGGGGATGGATGGGTTCAGCAATCCAAATAGTGAACTATGAACATAAACTAGTTAATTTATCTGTAACTGAACTATGAGCTAGCTCTTGTGAAGTGTGAACTTGCCCAACGCTGGGATTGGTTATCTTTAGGCTGTTTATGGAAATGGGGCCTTTAGATAACTTTGACTTTTATTTCTTTATCAAAAACGTACCATTAAATATCAATAGCTTAGAAATCAGACATCACCAACCCCTGCCCAAATCAGGCCACCCACAGTGGGGTCCTGACCCTACTGCCCAGGTCACACACATATCAGACTTGAGATTAAACTCCAAATAAGAATCCAATGTATTCCCAGTCCCTTACCTCCAATGGTGCTCTCCTGGTACTCCTGGAACTGTCCCTTGACGAAGCGCAGCACCAAACTGGACTTCCCCACCGCTGACTCCCCAAGAAGGACCAGCTTGAACTGGAAGATCTTATTGGTTGCCGAGGTGGCACTGGGCCTGCTGGCCGCCATGGACGGACGCTGTTATTGGTGGGCTGTCACAAACGGACCCTATACCAGACACAGACGCAGGCACTGATGGTGGTGAGCGGACCGAACCTAACCGATCCCCCTTGATCTCAGGTCAGAGGCTAGAAACTGAAGACGTCCTGTCATGCAATGACACATAAAAACGAAACGTATTATTATTATTACTATTATTATAAAAAGTCATATCTATACATATACACACACATACATTATACATGAATAATTAATGTCACAGTATACAAAATCCAGAAAACAATAACGACATTCATGACTTTACAATTGATCATTAACACATAAAGGTTATATTCCCTTCTTTCGCCCCTAGCAGTAATTTGAGCTGGTGACTTTAGGCACCTTGGGGTGTCAATTGTTGACAAGTTCTGACCTTAAACAACAATGCAACGGACAACTATCCAGGGAGACACAGTGGTGCACAAAGACCCACAGTATAGCATACATGTCTATTTAGTGAGTAGCACCGAAGGCTGATAAATACTTTTAGATATTTAGATGTCATAAAAATGACCACACAGACCGTGGTTAAGTTTTAACTATACAACATATCAACCAGTTATCGCTTGAAAAGTAGGATTTAAAAGCAGACGTTGTCTTTACCGGGGTTATTGGGCTGTGCGTAGTCTTTATAAAACAGTTGGATCAAGCTTAACTACACTTTGTTCTGCTTTCTTGACCACTTTTAAGGTTTTATTTTAGCAGCCCATGCTAATGCTAATCCACACTTCCGCGTTTAGGGACCCAAAACACTTCCTGGATTCGCCCGTCACGTGATTTTTCGGAGCCAATCAAACAGCCCTTAGAGTACTCATTATAATCAATATAAAGACTGCACATTAAAAACGCATTGGAAAACATGTGTTTCTTTTTAATTTGACTTTGATTTAGGACATTTTTGTATTATTTTAGGTGCAATAAATAATAATCCCGTATTGATTAGTCATTGTTCAGTGTTCTATTGTGTAACCACCAGATGGGGCATGGAGAACGCCAATACACCTTCTGAACAGCCCACTTTATTATCCCAGTGTGTCTGTTCTTATTCGTTAGAACATCATTTATGTCACTTGTTTTGGTGATCTGTGAGTTTTAGGTCTCCACAACAGAGATGATTTGGTGTAAATGTGGCAAATTGTTCATCAAAACGAGTGGTGAGTATAGCCTATATCTGCTTCTGCTTCCTTCGGAGTGCTGATGTTCACATACATTCAATAGTCAATCATTTTGTAATTTTTTTGTTCAGCTGACGTCGACATACTTTCCCCTACCTACAAGTCAGACAAAGCCACCGACCTCAGATGACCTCCCGTTCACCTCTAAGCAGCGTCCGTCTGCGGCTGACTGTGGGCCAGCGCTCTTTAAGCACTTTCATTAACAACGTAGCCTACCCCGTCCGACTCTCCGCTGCTGGAAGGCGAGCAGGTCTGGGTATCTGATGTCCGCGGAGCACCACGCCGTAATATGCTCGTATTATATGTCCTCATCTGAACCTGGATCCACCGACTGTCAAAACCACCCTGTTGGCTACAGAGCCAGTAACCCCCCATGGATCATGAACCCCCCTCCAAGCAACACTTTGACGCTGAAAACCCGATGTGGAGAAGTCTCTTTACTTCATTGATCCCGGGAGGGAAATAAAGAACAATGTGCACATTTACAAAAGTGTTTGTGAATAAATAAAATGCGCATGTATAATTGGGGAACACAATCCAGAGAGACGTGATATTATAGCCAACCAAGGTAATATGACCAGATGAGGTGGGATATGGGGATAAGCTGTCAGCACACTTCTTCAATGTTCAACAGTAGTCGGCGAGTTTGTCAAACAGGTTTCCAATTTCTGGAGAAAGACTCATCTTGAACTTAACTTATCTTAATGCCACCATTTTAATCGTATCCCCTCATTGTCTTAACTCAGGGATCAGTAATCGTAGTGCTCTATTTTAATGATTTTATGTATATATATAGCAGCAGCAAT
>JAOPJL010000146.1:5909853-5934540 GCA_027123545.1 Trisopterus esmarkii | reverse complement strand
ACCTGCCCTCTCTCCACCCGTCAAAAAAGGGAACGCCTACCGAAGCGTCTGCGGGGAGGGTAGCGTTGCGATTTGCCAAGTTCGCATCGCGTGCTAGTGGATCCGTACCCTTATGAATCAAGGAGACGTCCTGTGATTACGGTTTTTTGCGATACTTCTGTAATGAAAAACAAACCCAATTCTAATGTGTCGGCTAAGCCAAGGATATACACAACGGAAAGGAAACAATGTGTACAATGCCGTGCAGCATAACACCTTAGTAGGATGGTGACCTTACTATGGATCGCCATCCATAGCAGTGTATGTATGCCATGGTAATTGGATCGCACCCTTGCTTGAGAGTGGGCATGTGCAGGGCCTGACTGAATGTGTGAAGGACCTACCTGTGAACATGGCTTTGAAGTAGTCTGAGGAGGAGGCCATCATGGCCCGGTGAACAGGAAATGCTTCATCTCCATCGCCGGCGACTAGCGTCACATCACACAGTAGCCCCTCTATCCTCAGCTGGTCAAACCCCTGGGAGACAGAAGGCAGACGGGTCACAGACTGGCCTGAGGAGAAGACAGGGCTACCAGTAGGGACGGAATGAAAACTACAGGTCCATTAGCTCCACTCGATGGGGATGTGCTCTGGCTGTATTTTGATGCAAAGAGAAAGTGAGTGACGAGTGACTCTTTAGGTGACACATAAAAGCCTGTCATTGACCTACTATATGAAGCAGTGCTAACAATTTCTTGCTTTCTTGCCTTTGCCTGTACCACTGCTTTTTTCCTCTTTTGAGCAGCTATGTGCCTCACTTTGGCTTTCCTGTCCTCCTACACAGCAGTCTTCCTGCTTTGCTAAATTTAAAATAAATATTCTAAATGATTTATATTTTAAGAGCAGCAAGAGCAATGTTTATGACCGAAAAAACCCAGATATAAATGCCATAATATCTCCCTGATAACAATCTAAAAGTAAAGCTAGATAACGCATTTCCTGCAGAAAATGCGGTGAATGCTATAGTGCAAAGTGAGGTTTAAAATATGTTTTCATAAAGCCACATGGGTTAAGATGTGAAGACAAGACAGTCTAAATGGAGTAAACAAATTAAAACGGTTGGCAACAAATAGTGATGAGTTAAAGAAATAGCTAAAGTGATAAAGTAAAAGTGTGTTATTGACGTTATTCGAGATAAGCTCACAAAATTATGCTTATACCGTTGTACTCCGTGGAGTAATAGTTTTCATATGACGTATCGTTTGTGTAGATAGCATGACGTGAAAATTATTGTTTTTAAGCATTGTTAACATTTAGCTTCTACTGGAAGTACACAGGATATGTGGGAAGCACCTAGCCTCTAGCCATATAAACGCCACACAAACGCACAATATTTAACAATCCTATTTCCAATCGATAAATCATTTTAGCGCCAATGAAACAAGAAATACCGTAACCATTAAAGCTTAACCAATACTCAATAATAAAATAAAAATAAAATAAAAATACCCAATACTAAACTATGTGGCTTTATTAAAAACATATGTTCAACCTCAGTTTGCACTCTACAGCACTCACTGCATTTTCTTCAGAAAATGCATTTTCTACAATATTTTTTATCTCTGAAAGGTTGCAGACACCTGCACCAAGATGTGTCCCTTGTCCATTTCTACCGTACATTTGGCTAGTCCCATTTCTATGATTCTGACCCTGACTCTGCTGTGTGCCGGCAGCCGCGTGTACCTGCAGAACCACGGCGCTGTGTGTGTTGCTGGTGAAGAAGCGAGTGTTGCCCGTCTTGGAGGCCTGGAGGTGGGAGGGGACGCCCACGTCTCCGTAGCCCAGCGCGACCTTCATGTGAGCGTCGTCGTCCTCCACCAGGGATCTGCCCGGAGAACCGGTGAACAAAGAGGGAGCTGGGTTAGAAAACTGGCACATTTCACACATTTGTTTTCAGTGTTTTGGGAAGCAGAGTGGTGGAATACATTGAAATATAGTCAGGCAACGGCAAGAGCGTTAATTAGTATGGTAGGATAGTCTAGGGGTTAGGGTGTAGACTCTCGACCAATGTCCGCAGTCTACCTCATCCCTGAAAAAGATGCCTAAGCCTAGATCTGTATCTGATTGCTTTTGTGGATGAAAGCATCTGCCAAATTACAAAGTAAATAGAACATTTTTAATGATGCCCCTTAAAAAAAGAATGGAGGGGCAACGATACCACGATTGTTAAGCAGAACTAAGGACCAAAGATTAAGGACCAGGACCAGTGGGAAAGGAGTAAATACATAAAAACATATCTTCCTGCACAACCCAACGAAAGCACGAGGACACTGGCGAAGTGGGAGGTGAACACTGACCTTCTGCTGAGGGAATCTGCTCAGCACAAACTGCTTAGTGGACAGAGTAGCCGTCTGACTGCCACCTTAAGGAACGGTACCGTATCAATGCTAATTTAATCCCCCCCTGCAACCCTGCACCTTAGGGATGAGGGAAAGTAGACAGGACCACACTTCTGCTAGATGGTGTAGTTTTAGGTATGCGAAATAATTTGTCGTAGATCAAGACATGGTTTTCTAATGTATATCAATTGGGATGCATTATTACAGGGAACAGAAACATTTGCTTGGGCGTAATAAAAAAAATGTAAGTAAGCAAGTAACTATATAATAGTGTTACTGCAAACGGAAAAAAAGGCTATCCTAGTCAAAATCCTGTTAACATTTAATAGTGACAAATTGTCTGTTGAAATGCTGAAGTTGTGAAGGACTGTGCATAAAGTTCCATTCAGCAGAGGTGTGCACGACTGTGTGGCATTAGTGCGTCTCTCCCTGATGCACCTGACCGCCATGACTTAAAACTAGGGCTGGGCGAACGATTAAAAGTTTTAATCGCGATTAATCACATAGTATTGGTGAGTTAACTCGCGAATGATCACACATATAAAATTATATTTTAAATCCACTCCAATTTAAGTTAAATGAGATTATCAAATGGAATGACACATTATCTTCATACCAAATGTACTACAGGGTTAGCTACAAGCTACATGTTAATAAGCAAAACCTAGACCAAGTGAACTTGAGTTTTATTGACTCACTCAGTGTGGGTTGAATATGAAACACCACAGATTTGGGAATTGTAAACAGGCAGTTAATCAGTACAATTGTAGAACAACACTTACTACTAGAGATGCTCCGATTGATCGGACGCCGATTGTGATCGGCCGATATTGGCTAAAAAAGCATGATCGGAGAACGCCAAAAGCGCCCATCAAAAAAGCTGATCACTAGACGTAAATTTACGAAAGGAGGCAGTTTAACGTTAAGTTTCGTTTACGGAGCACTCGCATGGCTCAGTAAGCGTGCAGGCACATTTTGCTTCCGTAAAAACAGCAGTATGCAAGCAGGCACATTTCAGTTTCGTATATGACACACATTCTGCGGAGGCTTTGATGAACGCGTTAAGCTACATGTTTCAGTCACAGGGATCCAAAGAGAAAAAATTGGAGTATAGTCTATTGGAACAGAAAATCTTGCTTACCTGGTATCCAGATTATATATAAAAGATATGGAATCTTCCATATATTTTATATATAATATATATATCATATATTCCCATTCCCCTGCCATTCTGTGATTGGTAATCGGCAGATCATGATTTTGGTGATCGGTAATTGTAACTAAGTAAGTGTAGCTAAATTCAAATAAGTAGTGCCACAGATTAGGGAATTGTAAACAGGCTGTCACTTTGTATTTATCGCGTAAAAATAAGATTGCATTAACACGTAATTAACGCGTTAACCTGCCCAGCCCTACTTAAAAGGTGCCATGACATGCCACCAAGTGTGGTGTGATTAGCCGTTACAAGCCGTTTTGGAAATCTGCCCCTTATGACCTCATAAGGGGCAGAAAGTGGGCGTGTCCATCTAGTCTATGTGTGCTGGATAGATCAATCTATCAGCCTACCCAGTGGACTGGGGCAAACGTTGCTCATCTACCCGTCACACATCTAGGTGGACACGCACACCTGTGATGTCTTAAGGGGCTGATTTCCAAAACGGCTTCTAACGGCTAACCTTTAAAACCAATCCTCCATTCAGTGATCTCGTCTATCTGGGCTGCTTTGAGTCAAGGAACAGTTCTCATCTCTGATGTCCATATTGAAAGGTTATAGAAGAGCCACAATGTCCGCAGCCTAACATGTAGGTATGCTAAGGCAAGAGGCCCTAACCTTTACCTGCTTGTGCACAACATTCCCCATAAAAGCAGAAGAGCGCAAAATCCCAATAAACCGACAAAACTGTCTACCGTCTGTTGTGCGTGTTAACAACAGCAACGTAACTTTAGGGTGGAGGGCGCTTGTGATGGCTGTGGGATTATCGCAAACGACGTGGTCGACTGTCGTGTTCCCACTGCTAATTAACCTAGACCACTCAGAGTGCATTAAGTTGCTGGAGCAGTCATTATGTCGCTGTGGATGAAAGTGTCTGCATAATGGGCACATTGGAAATTATTAAAATTGGTTGAATTGACACTTGGTTCCTGAAATAGAGGTTGATGGACAGTGGAAAACATGACTGTTGAAAGCGTTTCACAGTGAGATAATTGGTTCAAGTGGGCCACTGACCTTTTTAACTATAATATAAAATAAATGAAACACAGAATAGTAATTATGCAATGCTTGAATGATGTAAGCCTGTGATGCTAACGGCATGTTTGAGCGTTGTCAAATTGTAGTCTTTGCACATTTGTTTCTTCATAAATTTGTATAGATACATACAATTACATTGTCATAAAATTGTTAATGCAATTCCAATTAACATGCCGAGAAAATCAAGGTCAACACTTGAAAAGGACAATATGATAACCAATCCGACAGTAATTTCGAGTCCATCACCACAACACACAAGGCAAACTAGTCAAACTATGAACTACTAGTTATACATGCTTCAATTGTAGCACATACACATACAAACCATGACACGTAAAGCAGCATTTATTTATATTGAACATACACAAGACAACAAATGGGGGGAGGCTTAAGCTACATCTACCAGGTAAATGGCGACAGACAGCTTCTGGGAACAGCATTTCTGGAGGAGGTACATTCTAAACTAAGAGATGCTGAGGAGGATCACAGCGACACTGAGCACGACAAAAATCAACTACAGTGCTAACAGACATTTACCCTGTCAGGTGGTAAGTGGCAGAGGCTGCGAAGAGCGAGCGTGAGGTCCACACCACAAAGGAGTGTTGGTGGCTGGCAAACAAAAACAGACAAGACAGCAGACCACAGTGAGACTCATAGTGCAAAGATCTGCTCACTGTAGAACCGCGGTACCACAGACCGAGCTACAACGCTAAATGCTTGCTAACGCTCAAGCTATTTCAAGCTAGCTATGGCTCGGGTAAGGTATTGTACTAGAGTGAGTAAGAGTAAGATGTATCCCGCTGTACTCGCTTTTGGGAAACGTGTGGTAAAGCGCTGGAAAAAGTGTGGCATAAAATCCAGACAGTTCTAGACCACAGTATTTGTAAAGCACATTTGATTAGTTAGTTACATAAATGACACATTAATGCACCATTTTAAAAGACGGTTGGAAATAACAAATATAAAAGCCAGTGAATAAATAAGACTAATTGGTTACGGTTGAGGTCACTGAAAACTATTAAAGTTTCATGATTCACGGTTTGGTCAGTCATTGGGTTAAATGTTTCTTTAATGGGCATCTGTTCATAAGGTTGAAAGTATATGTTGCCGGATAAAAACATAGATTAAAAAATTGCAGTGTATGGACAAGTATGAAGTTACTCCAAAAGTTACTGAACCAAAATGGAACAGTTAAAACCCTGCTGATTGATAGTGGCATGTTTGCACAGAAGAATTTGCAGATTTGTGTTGAAATCGAAGCGTTCCATTGGGCTTGAATCGCCGCAGGGCGCTCAGCTGAACTAGTCAAACTGTTACCACCCGTCCCTGGATGCAGCGCTAGCTGCAGCTAGTGGACAAGCCCACGTGAACGATTGCCCGCGTTTGTTTTCCTCTGGGCAGTGTCTCTTCTCATTAGACAAACAGCTCACAGCTCGAGGACATGGTGGTGACCATATTGTACCTTGTCCAAATTTGTATTTCGTTTTAAGTATATCGGGGCCCTCACAAATGAGCTTTATTCAATATCCACTTCACACATCATCATTCAGTGACTTCACAAAACAGCCCATACAGGCGGGGAAAAGGTCAGTAGGAAAGGAAAGGAGGAATGAAAGGAAATAAGTCAAGAGCATCCTACTCATCCATCAGAAAGAGACACAGCCCGCTCTTGCGTCCGCTCTAAGGCTAGCCTGCATCCAGAGAGCCATGATCAACAAGGGCAGAGCTAAACTCTTACATACAACATGTCCTTGGATTTCAGAGAGACTACTGCCATTGCTATGAATCAACATAGGTTTTGTAATGTTATTATTTTTGTATTGACGCTTGTCTGTTAGGATGTGTGCAAATTCATCCTAGCCATACGATATTCTAAGATCAGATATTAGTCAAATAGTAAATTTGACCCTTTCTACAAGGCCTGGGCAATAAAACCATAAATGATCGTATTGTGATTGTGACTTTTGATCAATATCAATCTAAAACATGTTCAATATATATCGATAAGAGACTGGACAACCAAATCTATTAGCTGGGTTTGTTACACAGACACGGTTCCATACTTATTTACAATATTAGAGTTTTTTTTATTGTTGTATCGACATTGGAGTATTTATCAATAACAGTGGAAGGTCATATTATTGTTAAACCGAAGTGTTTAAATCCAGCATGGTAATTCCTTGTCTTTTTAGGTAATTAAAATGATCAATCTTTATCGATATCGATCAATATGATCAAGTTATATTGAGATATGTCTTTCAGCCACATCGCCCAGGCCTACTTCCTACAATTAAAGTAATAGGCAGGTTCCAAATTGAGAGCTGACCCCAGCCTATGGTGGATAATTTCGGCAGGTTTTTGGACCCTGATTGTAGTAATATAATAATTGTGTCTACAGACAGAATCAGGGGTCAACACTAAGTTGTCCTTATGCTTTTATATCCGACCGGCACAAATGCAATGTTGCTAGCTGTTCTCAAATGGCAGGCTCATTCAACTAAAATAAACATTTATTCTGCAGAATTTCTGCCAAAGAAAAGTGCAGCTGCCACAATATAAGGAGTAGCCTTCGTTTTTGCCTCAATTAATTGCCCTGTCCTCCACCACTAAACCCTGAGTTGCCAGGTCCTCTACTCACAGACTAACCTATAGCCAAAGCCGATTGGTTGGAATAGGCACATCAGTGAGCAAAGGCGGCCAATGGCAGAGCCAGAGAGTCAAAGCTCATAAAGAACAGGGGGAAATTGGCAGCCGTCCAATCTATATAGAAAAATCAGGAAGTTCTACATGCATAATTAAGCTGGTCAGTTGTCCTATTTTTAATACTTTGCCTTTCAGGCCACCCTCGCAGGTACATGTTCCTTGTTAGGGTAATACAGTCAGCCGATGGTTAAACTGAGCTCTGAACCATGCAAGGCAGGTTCTGGTTTCTAGGTTGTACCGACGGTGGCTACTTCTATTTTCTTTCATCTACATGCACTCCAAATAAATTGGCTTGTTAAAGCCATGCTCCAATTAAAGCAACTGTCATGTTGGCACATTAACCATGCCAGTTGATTTAAGCCCGACTCCAGAGATTTCTCCACATGATTTACAGGCCAATGTATAAGACTTGCTCTCATTATAGTATACAGTGCACATACATCCAACTTGAAAACAGCTGTTTCACCAGATAAACGCTTGCCAAGTGTTGGTTAACGGAGTAAAATATATATAAATACACACACATATACATGTACAGAGATGTGGAGCAGGTGACGAAAAATCATCCCGCCTTCCCTTCCCATTCCTGTTTCTCAGGCCTCTTTGAGAGTCAAACAATTAATGGCTAGCCATTCATCATTAAGCCAGACTGTTGCCTTGGGCATTGAGGTACTATTGGTTTATGCATAAGTCTCCATACAGGTTTGTTCTGTGGATACCTTGCTAGTGCGTCACTGTTATCTGGACCAAAGAGCACCATCAGTCTAGTTGTCTAACCTCCATCTGCCCAGGGCAATATCTGATGTTTGGCTGGTTCTTGAGAAGAAAGCACCTTATCATAACAAGCACACCAATAAGCCAAATAAATTGACATATCAAGGACCTGAGGACAAGTACACAAACATTATGCAGACAGTTCTTTACTATACCAAATATGTTAACATACCAAGCCCACCAATAAGCCATATACACCAACATATCAAGTACACCAACATTACTTTACCATACCAAGCACTGTAACATACCAAACCCACCAATAAGCCATAAACACTAACATATCAAGTACACCAACGTTACTTTACCATACCAAGCACTTTAACATACCAAGCCCACCAATTAGCCGTAAATACTAACATATGAAGTACCTGATGCTAAGTTAACATTTTATTAACAGTAATTTACCACACCAAATACCTTCAGATGCCAAATACGGCAACATAATAAACCCTGAATCTTGCCAAGTACCCAAAAATTAAAGTACCTTAAAATGTGTAGTATGCCAGAATCACCCAACTGCAACTGAGCAACACCTAAATGAACACGGTAGAACTTCCCCCACACCCACACCCACACCCACACACACACACACACACAATCAAGATAGCCAACCCGCAAATGGCAAGCTGGTCAGAATTTCTCGGTTGGTGAATGATTATGATTGACTTCAATAACTGAAGTGGAAAGTCCATGTTTAGTGAGTAAAACTCTTAATAAAAAAATGTCAAAAACAACAGGCTCAATGCATGCTTGGTGCACCAACACAAGAGGTCTCCTACACTCTGAAGCTGGAATACTCCTCACAAACAGTGTACGAACAAAGGCAGTACATTCAACCGTCCAATAATGGATGGTCCAATTTTGGACAGTGTTTTTTGTTGCAGTTACACGTTATATAATACAACATTTTACGGGTACTACAATGCAAGAGAAGCTAAAAAAAGGGGGTCATCATCATTATGGTAATTCCCTGTTACAGCAGTTATGACGATGCAACCATTAATCAATGGAAGCCAGACTTTTTTCATTTTCATTTAAGAAGTAAAAGTGTGCGCACTTTTTTCTACATATCCATTATCCAAGATAAAATCATGTCACAAACAGCAACACTGGCACATCATAGTTTCCTCTATGCCTAGTAGTGCACACTAGACAAAAAAAGAACATGATCCACTAGTATATTTGAAGCTCGTGCTGAACTGCCTAGAGATTCTCCCACATCCATATAGCAACAACCTACACCATCTCTAATTCTGGAAGCCCATGTGGTAAACCAAAGCATCTTCTTCCTAAAAAAAGAACAGACACGGGGCTATCTCAATGATGCAAGGAGACAGGCGCAAGCACTTCAAATGTCGAAAGAAAAACTAGAAGGAAACTATTTCGTCAGAGCTGATTATACCTATACTGATCGAAACATTTGTTCTGTTAAATGAGCCGCCCCGTCAAGCAGTTTCGTACAAAAAGCCAAGGATGAACCCGACAACGCGTTTCACCTAGCTTGGAATCACGCCATGGCAGCTAGAGGCACTGAACCATCGCCATTCTTTACTAACATGAAATCTGCACCAAGGGCAGCTACTCTGTTTATATATAGACGAGAGTGGGCTCGCTGCAGGCAGCCACACATATGCAAGGACACTGTTACTATCCAGTTCTCAATTAAAGACACACCAGTTCACATAACACACACATTTCACCCGACCACACAATACAGACACACTCACGCGCAGAATTTACCAGATGCACATGTGAGGAGGGAAGGCGTCTCCAGTGAACTGGAAAGGGACAGAGGTTAGGTGCTCAACGGGGCAGGGACAGACTCAGTTTTCCCTGACCACAGTAACCTATAATTGGGGGCCCAATATCTGTGTGTCTAAAAACAAAACATACAATATACATGTATCAAAATAGCTCCGGGTTGTAGGGCAGAGACAGACCCAGGCCGGCCAGAGGAGGGCGGCGGCCCTACACATTAGCTACACACACTTCTGTGGCATTGCTGGAGTGGGTCTTTAAATAGAGCTGTGGTTCCTAATAAAGACATTAAAACACATGAACAATTATGGTTTACGATGTGATGCCAAGAAAACATCTCTGGAATATGATACATAATGCTCAATTACTTCATTTGAATGTTGATTTAATATTTTATTGTTTGTGAAGGAGAACTTGGTACTGGCACTACACTACTACATGTCATTGTTATTATAGATTATGCATCTCAGAGCAAATCAAATACACATACTTAAAAACCCAAGCATGACCAAGAGGATTAAAGTATTACGTGTTAAAAAAGTATACCCTCTACTACTCATACCAAGGCTTGTGATTATTATTCAAGGGACACAAAAATATGACATAAATATTTATGAAACTATGGTTATCGTTTAGAATTTCAGAAATATTCTAATGAAAGTTCTTAAAAGGTCAGGCATAAGAGCACAGTGTGCGTCTTAATAAATAATTAAAGAAAACCTTATGAATAATAATAATCTTTTTATTTACAAGACACTGAACAGCTGTTAGGAGGCAAAGTGCTTAACATTCTTCCTCCCTGTAATTAATATCTCCATGCTAGCACGCATCAAGGAGAGCCCTGAATACCTTCATCCCTACAAGACAAGAGAGCCTACTGGACACACTCAAATCTATCCTTCGCTAGTTCACGCTACACTCGGTCACGCTATGCTAGTTCACCCTAGGCTAGTTCACCCTGCACTAGTCAAACAAGCAGAGGACACCATTGCGTTTAAGCATGGAACTGACAAAAACCAGTGAAGAAGAGGATGTCTACCCTCCCCCCCTCCCCTGAGCACCAGCAGATGACAATAGCTCCTAAATCAGGACACATCATGCACCCTCACAAAGACAGGCTCCTCCCAAAGCCACTAAAAGAGGACCAAACAAACATTGCCCAAGGCAGAGTGCAATGGCACAGACGCAAAAGCTCTCGGTGCACTGAACCAATCTGCGGGATTTGCCTCGCTGGGTGCACGGAGCGCAGCCTTCCACCGGCCACCGATACAATAGATGTCAGCCACAGGGAGGAGGAGTACAACCCAAGCAGAGCGCAGACTCAGCACAGTGAACACAATCATTTCCTGCTAGATCAAGGATGCAGCCGCACAGACCCCCCACCCCTCCTCTCACACCCAAAGGAGACCCATTCAAACCAAGCCCAATTAAATAAAAAAATAAAAAAATAAAACGCATTGAAATGATTGTGAAAAAAAACAAAACCCTGAAACCTGAATAACTTTACCAAGGCGGTGGACCTCCACCTGATCAGCCACCCCCCACCCCCCCAGCACCACTCCCTCCCTCTCTTCTTAACTCACATGTAAGCAGGCGACAGAGGCGACGACCTGGACGTCTTAAGCACGGGCACGGGGAATTTCCAGCTGACCGGCGACCCGCTTTTCCATTTCAGTGGCATGTTGCTGCTGTCACCACAACGGCGCTACGGTCACAAGCGCACCACAGAGCACATCCACGGAAAACCTGCTGACAACGACGCGCGATTCCATCCCACACGGCCCACACCATTAAAAAAAATGAGACAGAGAGAGAGAGAGAGAGAGAGAGAGAAAGAGCGAGAGGAGGGGGAAGAGAGGAGAGGAAGAAGAGGAGGAAAAAGGACCCTGGTAGAAGAAAGCGCAGGCTACAGACTAGGCTAGTGACATTAGCAGCAGCACTAGCAGCAGTGCTGGGAGTCCAATGGGTTGGATCCACCACAGTGGCTATTTCCTCTGCTGCATTTCAGTTGGTAGGAGGGAGGGGAGGAGAGAGAGGGAGGAGGTGAGAAACCCCTCCCTTTCCATCAGCCTCTCTCGGTAAGACCAGTGGAAGCTCAGAAAGGGCGCCATCTTGTTGGAGAAGCGGGACCTACAACACTGGGGTTAGAATGAACCATAACATTTTGCTGACAGCCTTTGTTATGCCAATCTGTGCAGAAGCTAGAATCCAATGCATTGCATGAAAAGCAATAGCTAAGCCATCTCTTGCATACTTGCAAACAAAAAAATAAGATTGTTGCAAATTAGATTAATAATAATAATATTAATTTGATTAATATAACGTAATACCCAATTCAACTGATTTGGGCAAAGTATTGAACTGAGAATTCCAGCTAATCCAACAAGAACACATCAAAATCATCCTTGACTTTATATAACACAGGGCAACAATCCTATATTTTCCCTTTCTTCCAGTGCCCAAGCTATGAAAAATACATAAACACACGGTGTTCCTTAAATAATGTTCTCTTCTGCTCCGAATAATCCCCTACAGCATTGGCATGAACTGCATAACCTCCTCACAGTCAGAGCGACACCTTCTCGGCAGGACAAGGTCTCTCTTCAAACACTGGGAGCCAAAATCCCACAACCTCTCACCCCACCAATCAAAGACTTTCATTAAATGCATGCATAATAATACCGTCTGACTGCTCACATTCAAGTATCAATGTAAAAAGGTATATATCTAAAATAATCGTTTGTTTAGAGAAAGCACACAGCTTTACTTTACATACTCACTCAAGACAAAACGCTAAATGAGGCTATTTACCATGTTTAGTTGTCTGTATTCATGACCCTAATTTAAATGACTAAAAATAACAATAATTTTAGCCTCAGGTGATAAAAAAAGAAAAGATACAAGGCCTGTGAAATATTGTATGCAATCAACATTCATATAATGAATGAAATCGTTCCTACTAGGGGCCTAACCAGGGTCTTCATTTCAATATTATTCTGAACAATCATTAGTAGTGGACCTAATTAAATATGCAAACGCATACCCCATGCGTGCAAGTACGGCCCACCTTTATTACCTACATATTAATTGAGAATGTAATTTCAGCCAGATGCTTATGGTCTGGCACACATGGTTGCATTAAAGATGATTACTGTGGTTTCGTTTTTTTAATGCTGCTCTCCAAATGCTGCCCTCTATAAAAGGGGTATTCAGGATTGTGTTGAAAGCAGCACTAGGAATAGAAAAGACATCTGCAATGGATTTTATCCGCGGATCACAGGGAAGCAATTTGTGCCGCCGTTCATCACCCTGTGAAGGGCTTCAAGGCGATTCCCAATACTAACGGAAAACATTCAACACGGCTCCTTATGCGTCCAGTAACAAGCACTGCCAAGCCTTGGGAAACTCAGACATATCTACTTATACGGATCTTTAGACCATTACGCTGTTCATAATACAATTCTGACATAAATAAACAGTGCTGATGGCCTATATTTGCTTGGTATCGGCAAATACCTTTCCTAATAGTGCATCCCTTGTTATCGCACCGCTAACCTACTCCCAAGTATATGTCATAGTGTCATCTTATTTCAAGAGGCATCATTTATGGAAATGCATGTTAACAAATGTGAAAACCAACTTAAAGACTCAACGTTTCACTGAGACATGATTTGACGTGCACAAACAAACGTCATGTGTTACGCACTTTCAACAACTTCTAGTCGGGGTAATTGATCGAGCCAACAAGGGTTAGTGTGTACCAGCATATTCTAGAGGACACTTTAAAGCCATCTGTTTTGGAGTCCAATCTCGTCTGAAAATGGGTCAAGTGGCCGGACAGAGATGCCGAGCACACCCGCAAAATCTACAACTGAATACATTTAGATGAACCGTGCATTTTTGGACAGAGCTGGTCAAATCCCAGACCTCAACAGTCGAGCAAATGAACACATGCCTTCAAGCTTCAAGAAACTGAAGTGGTGTCTCAAGTAGCAGACCAACGCTCTGCCACGCTCACTTGACGCTTTGGATAAAGTGTCTGAATGATGTGAGGTAAACACACTTATTTCAGTTATAAAAGGTTGTTCTACAAGCTACTGTTTGCTACCATTACATTGTTCATATACATGTTAAAGCCGATCTAGTTTCAACACATTTCCTGGGCAATGAAACTGATTTAAACTAAAGTGTACTATTAGTTCACCAAGCCTAGCATTAGGCTAACACCAACCGAAATGTATTTAAGGTTTATGCTTCCTTTTATTATATTTATTATTTTATGCATTATATCTGGTTTATTACCAATCAGTACAGTCATCATCCAAAGTCAAAAACGGTTTAAATTCAGTGAAACATGTACATGGGCCAGAGTGATGTACATGGATGGTACCTGTCATGCATTGCAATAGGCATCGTCTCCCCTCTGTGTCCAGGGTTCTCCATACCCTCTCCAAGACCACACCTGAAACAAAATGCACAGAACACACTTCCACCTCTGACCAACATAGCATTTCAAACAAAAACAAATAAAACAGCAATAAAACAGCAATTTAACATCAATGGCCCGGAACCTTACAAATAAAGATGGAACTGCCTTTATTGTGTCACTGTCAACATAGGTTTGTTTATATTCTTAAATATATCAAAAAGCAAAGAGGCTCAGCATACATTTATAATATTATTGAGAATATATGTGATTTTGTCAACAATCAATATTGCATGAATGTGCCCGATTTCTAAATAAATGGAACAGGTCGTTTTGGCGAAATAATTCCTTACCTTTGACCATCAAAAATAGCTTCAGGCAGTTAAGATATTTAACGACAACATCATAAATCACTACGTTACAGTAACATCAAATCCCTCATCTCCATTAAATAAAGGAATCGATTTAGGTCTTCCTAGAGTAACCTGTTGCATTGGACAAAGTACAAATGTTTATTTTCACCCCTTGCCTTAGTCCTAACACGACGTTTAAGTATTTTATTAAATGAGGACTTAGTTCTACTTGGAAAAGTCCCTCAAAGATACATTTCTGTAGGCAACTCACATGAATCCACAGTGGCCAACAACAAAAGTTTGAGTTGTTTTCCATTATGCACGCCATTCACTGTGTAAGTTATGCAATGAAACAACCAATGCACCACCCACATGCCTCAACACAATCAGCTGCTGCAATCGCCTCCAAATTCAACATACACGTCATTGGAACTAATTGTTTAAGTGAAAAGCAGAAGGGTAAAAATAACAACATGACTAATAGTCCACTAGCTTATTTGCTAGCTAACTCGGCTAACAACAAACCAGTTAGCCGGTGACATGATGCCACTAGTGAGCGGAACCATACGGGTGTAATAAGATGTAGCGCTGTTAAGGCATGACATGGTGCACATTTGGCCGTGTTGATCACCCTGTAGGGCCACCGGTGACATCTGGTCCACTGGGTATAGCTAGCGAAGGGCTCTCTTCTGACATTAGCCAACTTAAATTAACTCCATGAGCACTACTGGGAACACTGTCAACAGCCCGTTGCATAGGGACAGCTCTGCCTATTGGGTTTGTTACCCATTTCCCGAAAGAAATCATCTTTGTGTTTCATTAAAAATAGTATGTCATCGTGAGCAAATAGTTAACATGATATTAACTATTCTGGGTGGTCGGTTTGCTATCAATCTGACCAGAATGATTCGGACTAGCTGGTAACAGTATGCTAGCCAAGTTCAAATGTGTCGCTATTGTTATTTGAACGCATCGTAAATAAAATGTGGAACTTTGAAACAATGAAAATCGTACCTTCGACAACAAGATGACCAGCGTCCTTGTTTTCCTCGCAAACCCCAAATCCACTTAAAGCGAGGAAGGACCTTCTCACAGTGTCCAATGGAATGAAGGCTTATTGGAATTGCGGCAGCATCCGCACTTGCAAATGGGTTAGCAGTATGGCAATCTCCTCTCATTGGTTAAAAACTTCCGTTACTAAATAAAGAGTTATAAATAAAAAAATAGTATTTAGTGCTCTTAGGTAGTACTACACCCATGCCGTGTAAAGAAGGCTCCGTTTGAGGAATACATAATGGTTATGAATACATTACAGGGATACTCAAATTTAATGGTAAAAGTAGCATAGAAAAGCTATGCCCTTGCCTCTTTAACCTAAAGCTTTATTATATATTTAGAAAAAACATTGTAATGGGCTGCTGTTAATCCTCAAGGATGTTGATACATATTCTGAAATAAAATTATGTGACAAAAAAAGTAATATACATCATATGTATATACAAATATTAATACAAATATGTAGAATTATGATTTGTGTAACTACTGCCAAACATACACCCAATATTAATAGTATAACGTTAGCCTACAGAACACAAATGTCCAGTTATTCTATAGATAATTTAACCTTTATGAGATTGTTCCACCAAGGGGGGGACGCTCTTTATGAGTGGGCCAAAATCAGAGTGACATGCGCATGGCCTGGTACACCCCTGCATGACGAGACATTCTTACTGCATGGGATTCATCTCACATCAGTGCCACTGTCAGCATTATACCTGGACGTGCTGACATCACTTCCATTAGGGCTGGGCAGATGGCTCCCCAACAAAGTTGCCTAGGGCTGGCAAGTTGGGACCCTGGGGTGCCAGGGAACGCCCCATCAACATCCAAAAAGACTAACGGGAACATGTTTATTTAGTGCCCACTTTTTAAACCCTTTCTTGTGGACTCATGGATATGTCGGAGCATGTTCACAGCCTGATGGGACATTTGCAATATAGCACTTCAACCACCAGGGGAACCAGGCACTGGACTTCTTGACACTGGGGCAAAACCACTCTGGCCTTCTGAAACTGTATGTCTCCCATTCAATTTCTGGGAAAAGTGTCTATCAAGGCAAGTCATTGCTCTAATAATGGTACTGATGGACGTGATCAGACAAAACTATTGAGATGCATTTGATGATGGAAAGTTAAAGCTGTGATTTCATTCCATCTATAAACTATTATTAATTATTATGTATTCGCCAGGCTTTTTTTAATTTATTTTTACATAATGTGACTTATGAATTCTCAAATTATGATTATTATTATCTTATTATGATAATTATAAATTTCTCAATCTATAGATATGTGAATCAATCAGCTTTCATCCTGAATCTGTGTGTAAATTGTGTGTGATTAGCTCAACTGATCTCACATTCTACTGAGAGAAGGATCTGAACCTATGATCTGAACCCACATTTCCTGTTCTCTGACTGTCTATAGATACAGACCAAGCTTAGTAACGCCAACATTAAGTCAGTTGAAGAAGTCCATTAACCATTAGTTCCTGGGCAGTAGTATATATTTGTCAATTAAAATATTAGTGGAACCTTAATAATATCCTTTTCAAGTAAATTATGTCAACCAGTTTGGAATTTAGAGAGAGACTCTCTAAATGTAGATTTTGCGATCCTAGGGCTTAAAGGAGATTCCCAGTTGCAACTAATTAGAAACAAATTAAAACTATTTCCACATTATTCTAGAAGGTTGCAAAGAGTAGTTTGCGAGCTCTGTTATTACAATGGGAACAGAAAACATGAGGAGCCTTTGGTGACTATCCAGGCATATTAAGTTCCTTAACTACTGCAAGACTAATCATTTTGTAAGTATATTATGAGGAACAAACAAGCTGTTGTGAACTAGGAAACCACCTGACCACCAGCTTCTCTGAAGTGAAACAGAGTATTGTGTTTGTGTAGTCACAACATGGAAGCCAAGATCAGCTGAGCATCATCGGCTGTCTTTAGCTGTGTCCCTTCAGAGTTTATAAATCAATCTATCAAGTTGTCATCTTTTAGTTTAACTGACAGCTCTCACTCATGTGTTATGCTGTATGTTTCATGCTGCTGTCATTGTCATTCTCCACATAGTGTAGTCTAGTATTTTGTCTAAACTCTCTGATTAATGTGTCCTGTCCTCATTGGGACCGCTCTCATCTGACAATGTATATTCAGTATTGGTGGTTCCCTAAGCAGGTCAGCTAGTTCAGTAGGAGCTTAGGTTATGCAATTGCATTCATATAAAAAATAAACACATCCAAAAATATTGATAATTATCATTATTGTTTATTTCTTGGACATGCCCACTAAATATATCCAAAATCCAATGTTTCCTATTTTGTTTAGACACATACAATACGGCGAGTCACTTTCAGTTTCATCAACTTATATTTTACAATGTCTATAAGAAGGCTAAATCTGTCATGGGAATAATGAAGAAGTAAATTGTACATCTTCATAATTCCCATGATTTTCGAAAAACCTAAAACTTCCTCAATGAGCCAGAGGACGGCAGTAAAGCAACAAATATTAAAGATTGTACAGGCCAGAAGAAGAGGTTTACCCCGCCCTGTGGACGCCCATCGTAACGGACACCATTTATGTTATTGGATTGCTTTTAGGTGTATCGTCAGTTAGATGGTAGCTAAATTAGCTCGTAGATAGCCATCCCCATGTCTTTATATATATGCCCCAGTTTGGCAGGTCTAATTAATTGAAGAAACTTGGTCGGATCGGTGATCAACTCCTAATGCACTAGGTGTTGGCTAAAGTGACAACATATC
The DNA here is from genome assembly GCA_027123545.1 of Trisopterus esmarkii. Lineage (NCBI taxonomy): Eukaryota > Metazoa > Chordata > Actinopteri > Gadiformes > Gadidae > Trisopterus > Trisopterus esmarkii. The sequence goes on along the minus strand of JAOPJL010000146.1, from coordinate 5,916,069 downwards.
CATAGCGTTATGTGTTGACGTTTATGGGGAAGAAGAGGTGGTTCCGTGACGCCTAGCCTCGGTGAATAGGGCTTTTTGGTCGTCTCTATTTCGCATTTGGCGTGCTTCTATCGAAGAACCGATCGCATGAATTCACTTTTTTGCAATAGAAAGTTAGCCAGTTAGCTCACGGCCAAAGCTAATTACACTTAGCATGGCGTCAGACACAAGTGACACAGAGGAGTTCTACGATGCCCCGGAGGACGTCCATTTCTCCCCATCTCCCAAAGTGTAAGCATACCTCTTTTAATGTGTGTCTAGTTTTATTAGGGCTGTTTGAGAGGGCGATTGACCACCCCAGCTCCTAACCATACAGTCACGCGTGTGTCCGGGTAAATTATCACCAGGAAATACAGGTTGAAAAGACGTGATGAAACAGGTTGTAATGTAATGCATACACTTGAGTTGTAGAGCACTCGTCTGTACTGTCTCTCTCCTTGTTCCGCTGAGAGCGGGGACGTGTTGTTTACCCATTAGACAGGGGAGTCGGGTGGACAGGTCAGATGTTTTTGTGTAGTGAAAGTCCAACCTTACACCTCAGTCACATGTTTCCCTGTGATCCGGGGACATGTAACACCATGTCAAGAACGGCTACCCTGCACTTTGGTCTGCTTGGATCGAAGGATGGAATCAAGTGTATACAAAATGCACATATTTCAGTACTGTGAATTCAGAGTCCAGTGCATTGCAAATCAAGTTAAGGCCTGTTCGAGCTTATCTGAATTGCCATGTTTGTCTACTGCGACGTGCCCCAGTTGTTTGCTTAAAATCCACTTGCCTCTTGGCAGGTTCTTGCATAAAAACAACCTTGGCCTCACTTCACAAGCCTATATTGGTTATTTTGTATACATATTTAGATTTCACATTACACGTTGTACTGTACTACAAAAGAATATTGTGTTGACATGTTGCTTGCTTTTTTTCAGGTCACCTGCAAAGTTTTTCGTCCCTTTGCCTCAGGTATGTTTTACAGTAAACATAGTCTAGATTAAATGGTTTCCACTGGCACTATGTGTACTACACTAGCATCACAAATGTTTCCTTTAGCTTGATTGTAACAAACAATTGCTACCTTCACAAGCTTTCTGCTGTAAGTTATACCATCACATCAGAATAGAAGATCAGGGTTAATAGTTCTTAACCCTAACCCTAACTACAGATTCCATAAATGCACAACATTTATTATGTTTCTTGGTGACCGCTACAAGCTAACAATTTAAATTACCTGAATAAGCGACTATTCTACAGGAAATCGAATGTATCTATTGGGGGTTACAGTTTCATCTTCAGCCTTCGTCAATTTGCATCAAAACTGAACCATTTTTTCTAGTATGACTCACTCGTATTGAGGTCAAGGACAACAGCTTGGTTTTGAACCACTCTTTCAGGAGTCTGTGGTCCCTGCCCAGGAAGAGACTAGCAGATCAACGCCATCAGAAACTCAAGATGATTCCCTTCAGGTAGAAGTACACAAAGTCTCTCAAAGTACAAGCTCTCTGTTATGACGTTTATTAACACAATTGTGGTTATTAATTCTGTTTTCAACACAATGTAATTGTCTATGTGCGGAATTGTATGCTTTCAATAATACATGTCATGTGTAATGTCATGCTTCTAGTCTATTACAACTTTAAAGCAATGTTTCACTCATTTTCCATATTTGGCAAGTCATATTACACTTACCCAGGGAACTAGTAATACATCATGTTTAGTCTGGAACTAAAGCTTTGGCAAGGGGTGTCTCTTTTCAAATGTAATTGTGGTGAAATGGTTCTTTAATAGGGCTTATAAAAGAGGCATTCCAGGGTTGTTTTGCTACTGCTGAACTGCTGAACTTTGCTACTACAAATGATGTGCCTTAGAGACGTCGCTTTAACAACCAAGCTTTCCTCCAACACTTTGTTTGTAACATGTTTTCCTTATTTGTATGCCATTTCACTGAACAGATTCTTTGATGCAAAGTCAATCTTTCAAGACGCACAATATCCCTAATAAGCTGGTAGGGTTGGTACTCAGAACCCTTCGGTTAGGAGTCACCCTAACCATAGACTATCTTGTTCCTAATTAACCGCAGTAAATAGTTGGGGGCAGTTCTCTTTTCTGTTAAAAGTGGAGTTTAAACGCTGTGTGTCCTCATGGTTTCAGTCATACATGTATTATAATGCTTGTGTGCATCTGCCACTGCCCGCCAGATAATCGACAGCATTATAGAGGAGAGCCAGAAAGGGAGCGCAGGGGAGGTGGACCAGCTGCTGGAGCGGCTACACGTGGACGTGAGGCCGTCGCCGGAGGTCCCAGATGAGGAGGTCTTACCGGCGGAGCTGGACGGACCGGTGGCGGACCCCGAGCCCAGGGGACTCCCGGAAGAACCGCAGGAGCCTGACGGAGTGGAGGTGGCGTTTGGCTTCCCCGCCGCCCTCCTGTCCTCCGACCTCCCAGACATCCCCCTCCTTCCCCAGGAACACAGCCAGGGCCCGGACATCACCCGCACCCTGGAACGCCGCACACCTCTCCCCCCGCTCCCTGTGTCTGCGGGAGGGGCCGAGCAGGTGCACAGACCGGCAGACATTTTGGATCAGGTGCCTCTCTCTGACCAGGCGTACTCGGACTCCTCGGTTCCCTCCAAGCCGCCACGGCAGTTGGCCGCGGAGCCGGACATTGTGGCGAGCACCAAGAAGCCCCCTCCTTCGAGACCCCCTCCTCCCAGCTCCTTCCCGCCCCCCAGACCCCCGCCCCCGTCCTGGCAGACCCTCACACTCGGCAAGCGCAGCCAGGAGGCCCGGCCAAGCGGACTGGAAGGTAAACCACATCTGGAGTGCTCTCTGTACTTGAACCTGACCAAAATGCTTGATCACGTTCAACCTCAACTTATACCAATTGCCCACCAAAATATGTTTAAAGGGGTGCTGTCAATGCTGAGCCTGTTTGAGGCTGCTTACCAAAGCTAAGGGACCTGATGTATCCATGAAAATCTAATTATATTTAGCCGATAATTATTCTCTCCATGTTCTAACTCTTTGATGAATATTGTACTTCATATTCTCAATATTATTTTAAATCTATGTTTCTGATTGTTGTTAGAATGAAGATTGCTTTATGTATTGTTGAACCCAACTACTGGTACGGTTACCCTTGTCAGGCCTGAGCCATGTGCGTTTTATGCTATATTTACATGTTAACCGTCACCATGTATTTCTATATTGTCATTTATTATATTATCATTGCCCCATGCCCATGTTAACATAAGCCCTGTGTATTATGGTCTGGTTGCCAATGTTAACCTAAGCCCTGTGTATTATGGTGTGGTTTCCTATGCCTAACCTTTTTACGTTTAAACGTCCGCTGTCTCTGTCTGCAGGTCTCCCACCAGCCGTGGACTCTCTGGAGTCCTCTGGCCTACTGTCTCCGAGCAGCACGGTGCGGAGCATCACCCGGGAGCTGCAGCACTCCCTGGACCTCGCCAGCGCCACTAGCGGGGAAAAGGTGGTGACTGCCCGGGTAAGACTGGAGACACAACCCCTCTCTTTAACCTTTAGCTGCCAGAACCCTGCCAGGGTAAGCCGTGGCAGGGAGAGACCGTACCTTTTTAAATTATTAAATTGGAGCTTTCTGAACCCTAGGGTAAGCACATGGTCTTTAAACGCATACCCCTGGTGCCATTTGCATTTGGATTCTCGCAAAGGTTTATTGTTGTTGTTGTTGTTGTTGTTGTTGTTGTTGTTGGCACACCCGTTTGTTGACGATGTTACTGTCTAATGGTTAATCAATGAAGCATGAGACATCCGTTTGTTGGATGTTTCTGTCTCATGTTTATTAAATTAAACATTAAATGTATTTTTTTACAGTATTTGTATTTGTTACAGTAAACATTAGACCACATCTAATTCCGTCTTGTTGTGTGTCTGTGTTTACTGTAAAATGCTGGTTGTGGTTTACGTAGCTAGCCTTGCATGTCAGTGTCTATCCATTTACAGTAACATGGTGGTTGTGGTTTACCAAGCTATACTAGCATTTCAACGTCTCTGTGTACTGTAACATGGTGGTTGTGGTTTACCTAGCTAGCCTACCATGTCCCTGTTTACTTTGGCCTAGTTTGTCTGAATCCTTGTGATCAATGCAACTCAGTGGTTTTTGGTTGTGCTGGCTAGTGTCGTGTGTCAGTATCTCAGTGTGTTTTTGAATGTAACCTCATGGTCGTGTCATTTTCCACAGGAGAACGAGGGGGAGCAGGCCTCAACACCCAGCGGCGAAAACACCCCCGGCCCCCAGCGGCCACGCTCCAACTCTGGCCGAGAGCTGACCGATGACGTAGGATGAGCTCCTTAACTCTCCCTTTATTTCTCACTCCAACAGATCATATTTCTCCGCTCAATAGCAAAGTAAAAAATTTGTTGTGTCAGGGAGGGACCCAGATTGTTGAATTCATATCTGTAAGCAGTCAGTGAAAGGGATGTGGGGCAGCTTTTGTCAGCAGGGGTCAGGAGGAGGAAAAAAAGTTATATCTTGCTGATGTATCAACTTTCACACAGTTTTGTATCTTGCATCGGATTTCTTCCCTTCCTTTTTAGTGAAAGAAATTAGTTCTTTGTCACTAAAATATATAATTACATGGATATCAAAACTATTTCCTAGTGTGCCCTGAGTTCACATCTTGGTGTTGGACCATGTGACCCTGATCTGTGACAGGAGATCCTGGCCAGTGTGATGATCAAGAACCTGGACACAGGGGAGGAGATCCCTCTGATCCAGGCGGAGGAGAAGCTCCCAGCTGCCATCAACCCCCTCACCCTCCACATCATGAGGAGGACCAAAGAGTACATCACGTAAGGAGCCTGCACCTACCCCTGAAATCGCTCACCCTTCTCCTAATTGGGGCTCTTAACCCGTAAGCTAATTAGGGCCCTTGGCTCCTACCAATCCCCCTTTCTTCATTAGGGCCCTAAACTCTTTACTTTTACTCTTTTGTTAATTAGCGGCGTGAGGCTGTGGCTCATTATGTTTGTCATGAGGATTAATGTTTGTTGTGTTTTTATGGTTGTCAGTAACGACGCAGCGCAGTCGGATGACGACGACAAGGCTTCTGCTACCATGTCGGACACGGATGGCGGTAAACTCAAACAGAAGACGTAAGATTCACCTCCTTATTCCTTCTGCTCTCCTGCCTTGCCCTCTTTCAACCCTTGTTACGTGATCTGTATTTAGTTAAAATTCTTCTTTTTAGTCTATTTGTGTGTGTTTTTTTGGGATTTCAAAATGCTTAAATTTGAGTGTTTTTAATGTATTTCATTGTCACTGTTGTGCCCGTCGAAGTTAATATAATACTCTGGGATTAATGGTGCATTCTGGGATTTACTACTTTGAATCGGAATGAACGGACGCCGACTTTTATTTACGTGATGGACTAACTGACCCTTTCATTTGTCCAGGACGCAGCTGAAGAAGTTCCTGGGCAAGTCTGTGAAGAGAGCCAAGCATCTGGCAGAGGAGTACGGGGAGAAGGCGGTGAACAAAGTGAAGAGTGTCCGCGACGAAGGTAGGCCAGTGGGAGAGGAGGGGGAATCTAAAGCAGGCCACCCCAGCCCAAGGACAAAACGTGGACCTTGGGCTCAATGTTGTCTCCCAAGTATTAAGATAAACTAAACTAAATAAGTTACGGTTTGGCAGTCTTAAAAAAGATTTGTAGCAATGTTTGCAGACCCATGTTAAAAACGAACAGCACACATTTAAATAGGATTTTACACAGCATTTACGATTCCTCTTGTTTCCTTAATGTGTAATACAAGTAAAATAATATAATATTACAGAATAAACTGAATTAATGTGGGAGTGATGTTATTTCATCCTTTAACATTAATCCCACAAGCTGTCGGTACGATATGTCTGACACTCAACCCGAATGCCACCAAAACCTCACACGCTTTTATTGTGACAGTATTCCACACAGACCCGGACGACCCTTCCTCCAGCGACGACGAGGGCATGCCCTACACGCGGCCGGCCAAATTCAAGGCGGCGCACAGTTTCAAGGGACCCTTCGACTTCGACCAGATAAAGGTGGTCCAGGACCTGAGTGGGGAACACACGGTAGGCGTGTGCGTGTGTGCGTGTGTGTGTGCGTGTGTGTGTGTGTGTGTGTGTGTGTGTGTGTGTGTGTGTGTGTGTGTGTGTGTGTGTGTG
>JAOPJL010000146.1:5889999-5902387 GCA_027123545.1 Trisopterus esmarkii | reverse complement strand
ACACCACCACCACAGCTCCTGGTGTCCAGTCCCACAGATGAAGAGCCGAACCGGCCCGCAGGGGGCCCAACACTAAACGGCTGCCCCGCCGGCAGACGCTCTGACGTGGGCAACTGGCCCAGTCCGGCCCCTTGAGAAAAAGGCGGGAAAGAGAAAGCCCCCAGGCTCCCACCGATGGAGAGGTCTGGCCCAGGTGGAGAGATGTGGACTCTAAAACATAGAAGATACGAGTGATTCCCTCTTTTCACGTTTCTATATATATTTTATTTCTCTCCTCTGTCTCTCGGTCTCTCTCTCTCTCTCTCTCTCTACTCTCTCTCTTTTCAGTACCAAACAACTGTGAACTATGTTCAGCGTGGAAAGTGTGTCACGCACCCGAGTGGGTGACGAATGGGAGTGCATACAGCCATAGGTTTTCAGTGTGTTCCTTCTAGTTGCATTGCTTTAAGCCCGCCGCGAGGCTAACTGGGTGCAGCAGCTTCTCACGGCAGACCAAGGGGCACTCTTACTGGCAAGACACCAGGAACACCCCCCCCCCCCCCGCAGCACACACAGCCCCAGGCCGGCACTTAAGTATTTAAATTACAGATCTTTAATGTCTTTGTGGACGAGATATTGTGTTAAGTTGTCTTATCTGGAACGGTTGGTCACTTTAACTGTATTATTGTTATTATTTACAAGATCGTATTGTGCCTGCAAAACAAATGTTTTAAGATTTTGGTGGGTTGGTGTATTGGGTCCCCGAGCCAGTGTAACTGGCGGGAGAAGAGAAGGTAAACTTGTATTTTGCGGTTACTAATGACTAGGGCTCGGTATCTCAAGTGTTTTGATGCCTTTCTTTGAATTAAAGCACATTTCACTATATGGTAATTTATTTACATTTGCACATACTGTCCGCTTTTTTAAATAGAAAATCAGGACCTGCTCTACTTTCCTCTATCAAAAATTAAATAAAGATTTTATTGTAAAACTTATTTCTGCTCTTGATTTCTCATATTTCCCCAAGAAGTCCATATTATTTCTTATATTCGTTTTTTTTCTTATACCGGGGACTGTTTTCTTCAATTCATGACCCCTCAGCCTAACGTGTCCGTCCATGAGCAAGAGGCCCTAACCCCTAGCTGCTCCTCGATGACTCACCAAGTCACTGGGTAGAAACGTGCGCCAAATGACTATGAAACATTGTTGGGCCTGAAGGTACACTGGTTAGTGGTAAAACGGATCCGTTTGTTGTGGTTAGGTTCAGGATAATAATCTTGCAACAATGCATCATGGGAAATTAAGTTAAAGTTGATTAAGCCCTCTGTGAACATGGACGTGAATAGATCGTTTTGTCTGTTGCTTCGTAACATCAACTTGGCCACCATATTTGAGAGAAGCTGCGATGTTTCTGGTTAAAAAGCACTATGACCTTGACATCTGTAAACTAATTATAATTTTTTTTCTTAATACTACTATACCACAGTACTTTCTACCCAGAAACACTATCTCCAACCCATGCTTTTATTTGTTACCAGGCCGGTATTGGCCTCTCCAACATGGCGGCGACGTTGCCGTTCGACCCAAAGGCCAACGGAGCTTCTATGTATATGTTGAACACCATCCACTTGTAAACCAATCAGGACGCAGCATGCACGCTCATTGCCAATGGTGATTTTTATTTTCTTAAATCTCACAGACTGGCAGAGACATTCCGGAATCCACTTTAAAAAAACTAAAACAAATAAACAATATTTATAACTCGTCATCGCAGTGTTCGATCTCCTCCTTACAAAAGTGTGCTCTTCCGTGGAGAACTTGAAGGGCAGAAGGTGAAAATGGGGAGGGCAGGCAGTCAGCAGGGCACACCGGCCCATAGAGGAAGGACCAGGTCAAAGGTCGAGGAGCGGGGGGGGTAGGGGGGGGGCACAGGGGTAGAGATTAGCGTTTACTCTTCTTGCTCTTTTTGTGGGAGCGATGGGGCGATCGGGACTTGGATTTCCTTGCCCTCCGGTCTGCAGACGGAGATCTGGACAGCTTGGCCCGCCGCGGAGACCTCCCTCTGTGGACATCAGGTACATTTCAGTTGGATTCACAGAAAAAGGAGAATGCCTTGTTTTCTCAGAAGGGACCCGGTTTTGGTTTTGATATTGCTTCGCCAGGTAGGTGCCCTATTGGTGCCCAATAGGAGCCCTTTAGGCATGAAATCAGCAGGTCCACGATAAGGCAAATAAGATGGAACTCAAGGTAACAGAATGAATATATATAATATCAAAGGCTTGCCTGGAAGGAGAGACACTTCTGTGTGTCTGTGCTGCGTCGTCTGAGTCCGAGCTCCTCCCCCTCCCGCCGCGGTGGTCGTTCCTCTTGGTCTTCTCCTTGTCCCTCCTCTCCTCCCGCGGCCGGTTGGACTTTGAGGAGGAGGAGGACTCACTCTGCTCCTCCTCATTGTCAAACTCCTGGAACAAAAGCCTCAGGATTACAATATGGTTCCTTGTTACAAGGATTTGTTGGATACTTGTTTTTATTTTTGGACGGCCGACCGCTGCTATGAATAACAGACCGTTGCTATGGACGCTATGGACTGTAACAGACGAAAAAAATATATTTTTAATGTGTTTATTTCTTTTTTGTTAGTTATTTTTTGTCTCATCATTGATTTCTCTGGTTAACATGTACAATGTGGAGTTAATTTGATTTAAAAAAAAAATCACCTTGGATAAAAGCATCTCCTTAACCAAAAAACATAACGGTAAAACATGCTAATTCAAACTCTGAACAATACAACATCCTGTGACGAGACAGGATGTGATGTCAGCGTCTCACCTTCTGCAGCAGCTTCCTCCTGTAGTGTCCCACCTGCTGCTGGAGGCTCATCCCAGACCTCCGGGAGCGCTGGCCCGACTCCAGCTCATCCTGGACCCTCATCACCTTCACCTGCACCAGAGAGCAGCGGCATTTAGCAGACGCTTTCATCCAAAGCGACTTACAATAAGTACATTTGTCATAAGAAGTGAAACAATATATCTCAGACACACATCTGACCCTCTTAAAGCACGCCGCTACGTTAAGCTGTCTTCAGGTGGTATGAATTCCCTTTTTCAGATTAAGTTCCATTTTAACTTTCTCTTTGTGCTTCTGGATGTATTCGCAGCATTATTATTTTTTTTAGAAAAACGTATATTTGTCTTGTCCGTTTTTCAATTAAAAAACACCTAAAAACGTAATCTGTTTAGCTTTCAATAGCGAGACCTCCCCATGCCCCAGTATGAATTCCAGGCGACCCCAAGTGGGTTGCTGACCCGCAGGTCAGAGAACACTGAGCCAGGGGCTTAGCTCAGATTAGCGGCTTAACATCTTATCTATTCATTACTTCCTACGAATGCTAAATTGACTTCTTGCCTCGATCTCCCTCAGCCTTTTCCTCTTCCCCTCAGACATCTGGAAGGTTCTCAGGGAGTTCTCGAAGTCGGCGTTGTCGTATTTAGAGGGGCTCGAGCCTTCGCCGTCGTCGTCGTCGCTGGAGTCGCTCTCCGAGTGTCCGCCTTTCTCCGGGCGGCTGGACCTGCAGCGTGCGAGAGAGAGAGAGAGAGAGAGCGGTTGGTGGTGGTACTGCCAGGCAGCACGCGCTATTTCCTGTCGCCGTCTCCTAATACAGTATGTGTTAGCGTGCTAGCCCATTAGCACGCTAACCCATGCTAATAGGCTAGCACATATGTATGTGTCGGGGGGGGAGGGGTCAACTGATCCATCAGTTAGCTTGATTACACTCTATAGCTAGCCAGCTAGCGAATCGGATTGTTAGCATGTTGACGTGCTACCCTCAGAGACGGCACCTTATAGAACGGATGTCTCTCAGCAGCCGCTGATGAAGGAGTGGTTCACTAGAGGCTCACCTCACACCCGGGTCCTCTTCGTCCCCGGCAGGTCCCACCACTGCGTCCCACTTAGACTCTGTCTTGACTGGAAGGAAAAGCACAGCGTCTAATCTGGTCAAAGACGGCAACCCTGGTCATGACCAGGGTTCTGTGGGGGTGGCAGGTGGTGCTGATGTGTCTGAGGGGGTGGTGCACACTCACCTTGTGGGAACTCCTCTGAGAGACTCCTCTGCTCCCATTTGGACCTGGCAACCCCGGGGAAAGGACCGCTGCCATCGTCCACTATGGTATAAAAAGTCACTTCTCATAACAGGCTTCACTGCTTTGTCATGACTGCTGATGTGTTGATTTAGCAGACAAACTGATCCAGACGCAGCATGTGTGAGTGACTCGATATCGTTCAGACCATTGAGGAACTGGTAGTTAGAATTGAGTTATCGATTAGCACTGAATTTATAATCGATGAAATGGTCCCAGTTTGTTAAACTGTTCATATTTGTAACGTGAGCGCTCTTATTGTGGTAATCCCAGGAAGAGGGTACGTACGCGGCATCCCGTCGATGTCGTCCATGGCGGCGGCGACGGCGGGGACGACCCCCAGGGGGACCCCGTCGATGTCGTCCACGGGGACCCCGTCCAGGGGGTCCCAGACCAGGGGGGCGCCGTCCAGCTCGTCCAGCACCTCGCCGTCCAGCACCGGGCCCTCCAGAGGGGCCCCGTCCAGGTCTGGAGGAGAGCCCTGGGGACCAGAGACAGGCCATGTGAGTGAGTGAGTGAGTGAGTGAGTGAGTGAGTGAGTGCTTTACAACTAGCTCACTTTGAATCCATTTATAGGTTTTTTTAAACATCACATGCCTTTGGACTAGATAAAGTAGTATCGTTTTTAATGCAAAGGTTTAAGGCCACAAACCAAAGTCTCTCTGAATGCGTCCAGTATTAAGCAAGCAACGCATCAGGTTCACGTTCACTGGCTGAAGCTTACTTTAAAGCGGACCTAACCCTAATTAAACTGGTCCTAACCAGTCTATAGAACTCACATTTTATTAAAAAAAAACTAGGGGTGTTTTTTTTTTTTTTCTATTTTGCATGGTTGAATCTGATTCGTCAGACCACTACAAACTAATTAACTTTTCATAATATGACATGCCAGCATCTGATTTAAATTTGACAGAAAATAAAGGCTACGACAGCCTAATGTACTATAATAATATCCATGAAATTAAAACATGGCTGGTCTCTGTGGCAACGGAGAGCTCCTATTTGCTCCTATTACGCACGGTACTCACATCCTATCCGGACAAAAAAAAACATTGATAAAGAGAATGTAGAAGTATTAATCAGATACTAACATTAAATCAAATGACATGAACGATCCATTTCAGAGTATAGAACAAATGAGTCTGCATTCAGTTTAGAAGAACAGCGAAAATGTACCACAGAGTACTGGCGGAAAATAACTTTCACCAGCAAGAGGTATGATACGGCTGGTGAAGACACAGGTTGTGTTCCTTAAAAGAAAACAAGTTCACACACAATGCTCCCTGCGGGACGATTTGAAACCCCCCCTCATATAGAACCATCAGAGGTCACCTCTGCCTTGTCTGCCGTCTCCTCCGCTGCCTTAGTGAAGCCCAGGAAGACGTTCTGGAGGTGCAGGAGGTAGGACTCAGGGTAGATGGCCCAGTCCTCCCATGCTCGGAAACAGCCCATCACCTTTTGCTGAGGGGACAGCCATGCATTAGTGTGTACATTACAGTACTATTTCAATCAGCGGGTATTTTTATCCGAAGCAACCTAAAGTAAATGTAACTGTAATGACTGTTGAGATTCACACCCAGAACCTTTTGGGTATGTGTCAAACACCCGAGACTGCAATGTCCGGCCCCATCAATATATGCCATCAGGTGAACACTTTCATCTAAAGTGGCTCACAATACCCTCAAGTGTGTATTGATGTCTTAGCATGGGTTGGCCCAGTGGGAATCAAACCCCTAACCCTGCCCGTGTTCAGCACCTTACCTTGAACTGCTCGGCTTGCAGTCGGCCTTGGATGTTCTTGTATGCAGCGTTGAGGTCCCCGAATATCTGGAGCAGCTTTGATTCAAAGCTGCAGAGACGCAGACACTCTTAAAACAACAACGATGACAAAAATACCGCGATCGTACCGTAAATATCCTGATCAGTGGCTGGTGCGAGGGGAAGGCTTTCTTACTATTTACGGAAATAAGATGCACCGGCCACTTTGGCACACGAGTTGTACAAGATGTCCGACACAAGATATAGCCGTGAGATCTTTGGGGCAGAAAGACAGATAAAGGATCAGACAAACTATATTCGAATATGAATGATGCCACTTGGGATGGAACAGCCTGTACATGCATAAATTGTTTTTAATTGCCAATAGATTAACTGATTTTATTTGTACCTTCAAAGAAATGAGACCTTCCTCAACTTTTTTGTACACCTATAGTACACCTATAGCATGAGTTATATTATATTTCAACCAGGAGAGTTTTGCCAGAGAAAAAGAAAGAAAGTGACTAAGCCTGTTTATTTATGACTATATCTAGCATACAGCCTAGCATACAGTCTGTGCTGTTTTTTTACCCTTTTCATTAATATATGAATGTCCTCATTGCTTCTGAATACACAGGTAGTTTCCCCAAGCATGCAACCACAACATTAAATGTGTGTGTGTGTGTTTTTGCGTGTGCGTGTGCGTGTGCGTGTGCGTGTGACGGACCTTCCTCTGAAGCGGTGTGTGCAGCATGGAGAGCGACTCGCTGATGAGCAGCACCACCTCCTCGGCCGCCTCGGCGCGCTCCAGACAGAAGGCCATGGCCTCCGCCACCTCGCCCCGCCGCGGGCCCAGCTCCCGCAGCAGGCCCTCCAGGCGCCGCCGGTGTCTGGGGCAGGAGGAGGAGGAGGAGGAGGAAGCTTTGGTTTGTTTTGTTTATTTCACTTTTTTTTTCTCCAACCTGCCTAACTTTTTGGTGAACCGTGTCATTGAAAAACGAAAAGCAATCATTATATTTTTTAGCATTTGTAGGAATTCAGAAGAAAAATGCAGTGGCTGAAAAAGAAACTTCTCTTCTGGGAAATCTGGACATTTTCAAGGTGTCAAAGTGCACACGCTTAAACGGGGATTAGCCTAAGTCCCTCTCTGTGAAAACAAAACAAACCACAAACTCACTCGGATTTCAGCTGCCCCTTCTTGCCCTCCTCCTCCTCCTCCTCCTGGGGGGTCCCGGGGTCGTAGCCCGGCCGGGCCGTGTCCCGGCTGTTGTACGTGTTCAGGCCCGGCGGACGCCATATCGACCCGCCCTGGAACATCCGGAACTCTCTGGTCCGCCACTCGCTCAGCGACTCCCCCTGCCGCAGCGCGGGGAACAGCGTCGCTAGTTAGTTCACTCACAATAACTAAGACAATACTAGTTAGTAGCCTGACAGACTATCAGACTCACCCACCTATTAGCAACCTTCATATTACTAATAAACTAACCAAGCAACCAACCAAGTGTGGTTAGCGATCCATCAAAAACATTACTATTTAGTCTATGCTTATATATATATATATATATATGCATGGGATAAATCTAGCTTTTACTATACTGTCACAAATAATAATATTTCATATAATGTTGCTGATGCTTTGCAATAACAGTCAGGCACATCTTAAAACAGCCACGATTTAGAGAAAACCTCAGGACACTAGGGAAATGGATTATGGGTCCCAAAGTGTGTGACAGGAGGACGCTCCACCTGGAGGATGCAGAAGAGTCTCCAGCGGTAGTACACATGGTCCTGGCTTTTGTTGTCAAACAGGAACCTGTCACCAGCCAGAGGAACAAGGAGGTAAACACAGTAGGAAGGTGCGTTTCCCCTTCGGAATATAATCTGTTGAAATGGAGAGGAGGGGTGACGTCCTCACCTGAAGTCTGGGTTGTTTTTCTCCTTGCTCATGATGATGGCTTCAAACATGGGCCCCTCCCTCACAACAAACTCTACCATCCTGTGGATGAGCACCAGCAGGATCCTGTTGGGGGGGGGGGGTGCAGTGGGGTCAGAGGTCAGACTAGCTTTTATCAGACACTTGTTGTGGTGGACGGGACGGTTGTGGTTGAGGAAGTTATGGTGGGGAATTTTGGATTGCTGATGGAGGCCATGGTGAATATGGCGGGGGGGGGGGTGATGGTGCCCATAGTAGTATTGGTGATGGTGCGGATTGTTGTGATTGAGGTGGTGATGGCATTGACGGTACATGCATACCTTTCGGTGGGGATAACCACCTTGACCACAGCTTCGGACAGAGTCTGTTGGCGGTCAAATCATACGGTAAAGAGAAGCAGAGTGAGAACAGCAGTACACTGCAGGATACACAGAACACAGGGAACAACCAAAACAAGGGTTATCATTATGTCACTCTATTCAAATCCTGTCATTTATTTGTTTATTTATTTATATGCAGAGAAAGACACGCACACGTAAAGAGACATAAAAGGGAGGCGTGTCATACACGTGAGCAGAGAAAGGGGACGCGAGAGGGAGAGAGAGAAAACAAGATAGCAAGAAAGACAGAATGAGAGAGGGAAAGAGAACAAGAGCGATGAACTGAGAGATTGGGAGATAAACAGACGAAGACACAGCCCTTGTGGAACAGAGACACGGGCGAGATAGCCGGACAGACATAGAGATAGATGTCCAACAGACAGACAGACAGACAGACCCGAGAGATAAACAGAGAGACAGACAGGGAGAGAGACCGCTAAACAGACAGAGAGATGAAGACCTTGTCGAACTCAGACTTGGAGCGCCCCAGGGGTTTGGTGAAGTCGTTGCGGAGGCGGTCGCGGGGCTGGGCGTTGAAGGGCAGGCCGGACGGGGGCGGCGGTGCCGACCTCATCCCCGTGGGCGTGTACAGAGGTTGGGGGGGGATGCGGGCTGGCTTGCCCCAGCCCAGCTTCATCTCGAAGCCCATCACTGTTTTACCTGGGGGCAGAAGATGACACATCATTCATGTGACCGTGGTCCACTTGTGATCGGCACTGACCTTTTTAGAGCTCTGTTTAGAACGGAGCTGGTTTACCCTCAAACACACACACCACTGTTGGGGTGTTGGGAAACACTGAACACCAAGGGTACGTAATGAAGCATTAACATCAGTTAATGCAGTATTAACCATTAAATTACTATCGGGCCTAGTAATCGTTTACTAATAGCGTTCATGTGGACTAATGGGATTAGTGAACTATGGTATTGTGGCCACATTAAGGTTTGAACTGATACATTATTTAGTAGGATTAGGGTTAACCCCAACCCTCAACCCCTATGCTAACAGCTGGTGTTCAGAGCCAAGATGGCTGCTGGGTGAACCAGGCCCATTAACCGAGAGGCCGGCCGTACCGTCCAGAGAGGCCAGGGCTCTCTCTGCGTCCCGGCGGGTCATGTAGGCCACGAAGGCCCTGTTGGTTGTCCGGCAGCGCTCCTCATCCGTCCGGGGCCACATGATCTTCACACTGGCCAGGGGGCCGTACTTCCCAAACTCCTTGCACAGCATCTCCTCGTTCATCTGTCAATCAATTAATCCACAAAACTTTATCGATAAGACTGTGTTTCCTGCAAAATCGCATTATGAAGTGCTAACAGGGGAAATGACCCACGTTTCCCCAGGAACCAGAAGTACAATGAGGACGAGATAACAAATTGGAGAAACACATTGACAGGGAGATTCAAACAAAGTAAAGGTCACACACTACTAGGTTTGTTTTTAAGATTTGGTTCATCTTCCTTTAAAAGGTCTATTCCAGAGAGTGATGCCCTCAGCACCTCTGCAGACTGTAGCTGTAGCTGTAGACCACCCCCCAGTACCTGCAAGGCCCTGGTCCTCACCTGAGGATGAAGTGGAGGCCAGAGCCAGCGGCCCGGGGGGCTTTGTATGGAGTACACATCAGAAGCATAGGAGGACACTGATGTGGACTTTACCTTTGGACTGATGCAGCTGATGTAGAGGTTAGTGGTGATGGGCAACACAGTGTCGTCATAGAAACCTGTAGGTTTTAGGAATACACCAATGCAAGAGTCAATGAAGGCAATGAAGGTAAGGCAGACTTACTCTTGGGACAAACGGATGCAGTTCATTGATAGAGAGCTAGTGTTTACTTGGTGTAGTGTTTTCAAGCCTCATTAGAATTTGTGCAGCTGTCATACTCATACCTAATGTTGGGCTTAACATTTCCGCTATTAAAGGAATAAGTGTTAATGTAACATGATCATGATAATTACTTGACCGCCTTGACAACGGTGTGTCCAGGTCTCCATAGGCTCCGCTTCCTCCTCCAGGGTCATTTTTCTTCCTCTTGTGCCGCTCCTCCCGCTCTTCCTGTATGCTGTTGACCACCGATGACAGGTCGTCAGTTACCAAGGTGACGACAGGTTATCAGTTACCACAGCGACGACAGGTTATCAGTTAGCACGGCGATGACATGTAATCAATTACCATGGGGATTACAGGTTTCCAGTTACCATGGCGTTATTTTCCTACATAGAGTGTGTCTATGTATGACGTAGTGTAAAGTCTACTACTTTGGTCCTCTATAAACAACTAAACTCAAAGCCACAGAGTAGAAAAACATGAAAGTTATATGCCCCAAGACACATAGTGAAACAAAAAAAAAAGTAAGACAGAAAAATAATTCTCAGCAGACTCACAGTTTGAGCTCTTCTTTAAATAGTTCGAGGTTGCTCCTCTTCTTTCCTTCTACCTTCTTCTTGAATATCTGCCAATCAAATAGGCAGCCATTTAGAGAGAAACGTGATCCCGGGCTGGACTAACCTATTTTTGGCAGGAAGGAGCTAAATCCAACAGGAAGAGGAGATAACTCACAGGCTTTTTGGCATCAGGAGAATGTGCTAGCGATACAGGGGGGGGGTGGAGTTAAACTTGGCGGCTGGTCGATAGAGCTTGTTTCTGGAAACGTCTGCTGCTTCCTCTTCTTCAAAGACAACATGAAGTAAACAATGACTTTAAAAATAACAGTCACCATGACTTTCAAAATACCAGTACCAGGTAATGACCTTACAAACAAATGTAGAATATTAGGGATTGATTGGAAAAAAAAAGTTACAATATCAATTTGTATATATCTAATTATATTTTATATTTTAGTGTTGTCAGGGTTAGTGTGCATGTGCAGTTATACAACCATTATTTAAAGGCAATGGTGTTTTAAACAATACCATTGAAGAGTTTAAATGACCTAGCAGAAAATACAATACTGACAGCATTTTCACCTGTCCTGTCAATGATATAAATGTATGTAGCTATATATATATGGACAATTTGGTGCCTTAAAATAATACAGGTGCATGCATAGTACATTCCCCTATGTAGCTCAACGCCCCGCAGAGCATCACATTCACACATTCACACATTCACACTTTCACGTGCATGAGGCCCCAGTAGGAATCAATGCCCTAACCCCGGCAGTGTTAATGCCATGGCCACCGTGTTAGTGAGGGGATATCCATAATCCGTGACCCCCTGGGCTCCTCACCTTTAGTTACATTCACGATGCCTCCCCGCACAAACGTCTTCACCCCACTCTTAGTGCTGCCTTCGAACGACGCCAGGAACTCCTCAAACACCTCCGCTGCCTTCTCTTGCTCCTAAAGCACAGCGTCAACATCTGATCAACATTTACATAGCCCATTAAGCTCACTGTGAATAGAAAGGAGTTTACAATGGGTACAGCTTAACGGACTGCGTGTATATGTACTGGCGGTAACGATTTCAGTCAGTCAGTCAGTCAGTCAGCAGACGCTTTGCCTCCAGAGGACATTTAAGGCGGTTCGTAAGGCGAGAGCAATCTCACCTTCTTCTTGAGCTCCTCCTGTTCCCTCTTCGTCAGTGTTTTTATTGCACTGGCAGGTTTTCCCTTTCTTTCCGCCATGTTTACACTGCAAACTAAGAACGGCCAACGGTAAATCGCTGAAAATGTCGGCAAATCAACTAGACACACAATGATTCAAATGTTTAACATTCTCGTTAACTGGCAAACCTTTCAACTGAGATGTTCAAATCTTGAATATAAACATTTGAGTTTGTTGTGATAGCCAAGATGGCATTTTGGAATTATCATAGTTTCCATGTTATCTAAAACCAGCAGATCATATTGGATATCAACCACTCACCTCTTAAGGCTGATGAATGAGCTGGACTTGCTAGTCGTAGCCAGAATCCATCGCAGGCACCACCACAAGCATTAAGGTCTTCAGTTATAACATCTTTCCATACAGATATTCACAGCACAACGTGAGAAGCCTGCAATTCAATTTAGTTTATGATGAGTTAGGCCTGGGCAATAAAACAATAAATGATCGTATTGTGATAGACTTTTGATCAATATCAATGTTCAATATATATCGATAACAGACTGGACTTGTTACAAAAACACAGTTCCATACTTATTTACAATATTTGAGTGTTTTTCATTGTTGTATCGACATTGGAGTATTTATCAATGAAGAACAGT
>JAOPJL010000146.1:5768236-5778476 GCA_027123545.1 Trisopterus esmarkii | reverse complement strand
TGTGTGTGTGTGTGTGTGTGTGTGTGTGTGTGTGTGTGTGTGTGTGTGTGTGTGTGTGTGTGTGTGTGTGAGTATGTGTGTGTGTGTGATTGAGTGAATCAGCCTCCACCTAGTCCACTTCCTCTGCTGTCTGAATCTGTCTGAGTTATAGACTCTTTCCACTCTGGGCTAATAAAAAAAATTATACCGAACCCTGCGTCTGGTTCTAATGAAGAAGTTCTGCTTCAAAAAGTTTCACTCCAGCCATCGGCCAATCAGATTCTCTTAGGGTGGGAAGAAAAGGAAATTGCTTAATGCCCATAGGAATCAGTGCGTGTTGGCGCGCGCGCGTGTGTGTGTGTATTTGAGTGTTTACGCATGTGTGGGTGCTTGTTTCTTTGTGTGTGTGTGTGTGTGTGTGTTTGTGGGCATGTGGGGTACTCGTCGGTTTGTACCTTGCAGTATTGAGTGTATATTCATGCAATAATATATGCATATTGAAAACATACATCACTTGCATTACCTTCCTCTGGAAGAAAGTGCAGTGGCAGCCCGGAGGAAGAGCTTACCTAGACATAAAGGACCCCTGATAGATATACCAGACCTTGAAGCAGGCCACGTCTGTCTGGCTCCATTCAACCTGCGGTCCTATGCTACGTGTCATTACCTAGCTCCTTCAACTCACTTCCCTGTGTGTCTTCACTGCCCTGTCCATGAAGGCATAAGAAATGCCCATATGAATATGTCTAATAATAGAAGAGAGACCAGGTATTAAGATTGTTATTATTAACAGGGATCTTTGTCTTGTAATAAGATACTGGAACCACAACAGTTATACTTTATATGAGTTATATATATAAAGTTATATAAAATAAGCCATGCCTCAATGTTTGTCTATACTAGGGTACTAGGGTGTAGCTCAGCCTACTACATGCTTAGTAGAGCTTGACCACAACACTGCCAGGGTTAGATAAGATGAGATGTACTTTATTAATCCCACATGGGTAATTAGGGTAATTAGGGGTTTTGAGTTCCCTCAGGGAAAAAACAGCTCAGAAAATAGGTGTAAAACAATAACATCCTCTACAGATTGGTAGAGTGATAGATCAGGCAATACTGGCTCACCTTAGACACGCTGGACAGTATTTTTGCATCTTCATGTAATCTAACCGTAACGTTTCCATGAACACCTTTGACTCCTCAGGTCCTTGGAAGCATGCAGCTGAAACAGGAAGTGACCCACATGGAGGAGGAGAGGGTTCAGGTGGTGAACAACATTGATGAGCTGGAGCAGAAGATCAAAGAGCTGGACAACCAGATGGACGAGTCCATCAGAGAGGTAGTCCCCTGTCCTCACCTTGTCTCAGTGGAGCTCACTTTGAGTCAAGTCGGGTCGAGTTCAAGGCCGCACTTTAACAGGGCAGAGGTTCTGGAACTTGATGTTCTTAGGTATGTTGTGATTGTTGTCAGCCTCACTTGTAAGCTCCACTTTGGATAAAAGCGACTAAATGTAAATGAGTGGAGTGGATAGAGCAACCCGGGTCATGCTTCCGGGTATTGAGACCCTCATTCATTATGTATGAGGAGGGTCTTAGCGGCTTACATCATAGCCTCTGGCTCACTTTCATTTGGTCTTGTTGAAAGAAACAACAGATGATTTTTCACATTTACATTTAGTCGTTTAGCAGACACTTTGATCCAGAGCGAGATCAGCAAGGCTGAGAACAATCAAAGCATGCAATCCAAACCGGAGGAGCGCTGTCCGAGCTATTCTATTAAAACCAACAACAGGACAGAGTAGCTTTAGAAGGCTGTAAGATGAGGTTCATAATTATTACACTATTTGTGTGTGTGTGTGTTACATCAGTGAGTACATTTCATCAAGTGCCTTCTAGAGTCAACAGAGATAGCAGGTCTACATCCACTATCTGCTTTCCAGTGTTGTTGTGTGTGTCCCGGATCTCTCTGTGTAGATGGAGGTGGAGTGTGCTCTGCTTGATGGAGAACACGACTCTGAGTTGGCCCAGCTGCAGAAAGAGAAGGAGTCTCTGGAGCAGCTCAACGGAAAGATCCACAGCATCGACAAGACCAACCGCATCGAGATGAATCGGGTAACACTGCAAACTTTTAATAATATAACAAAACAGTATTGCCCTTTTCCAAGTCACTCAAATCAGTCTGATGGCAGACAAGCTCATATCTGGGGGAATGAGGCTTTTCACTTGCTGTAGCTTCATATTTGTTTGGATCAATCCAGGGTGCTTGAGAAGGGGGAGCTGTGAGCAATGGAACCACAGTTTGAAAACCGCTGCCATAAACTTTTCAAGATGAGATATTCTTCAAAGGAACAGGCAAAATAGATCAGATACGGTTAAATGTGATATCTTAAATGTTCAATGATGGTTTGAAACTATAACTTCCAAGAAAAGAAAAGCCTTGAGGTGTTAAGTGGTTGGGTCTCGCTTCAGTGCTTAGAGCTCTATGTCCCTCAGTCAACAAACTACAAAAAGCCTTCTCCCTTTCCCCTTTTTCATTAAGTATTTTCCACTCATTATGAAGTGACCAGATTTTAAAATGAAAAACAGGGACATGCGTAGTTTGGCGGTCCATATATCAACAACACTTGAAAAAAAGGCATACTGAAAAAAAGGCATATGTATTTCCTGTTGTGATGGAAAATGTAAAATAAAAAGTTAATTTGCGATTTACAAAGGGTGTGAGAACCAAAATATTGGTTAAATCCCGTCAACAATAGCGGATTCAACAGACAGCTTCCACACCAGCAGCTGTCATCCTGGTCACGAAGTCATCGTATCAAACCAGCCCCAAATCAGATGAACGGTTGTAAAGGCCCGACTCAGGCCAGGACGGCTTCAAATCTGAAGCATGGCAAATAAAACATGAGCGTGTAGGTTGCCTGGCCCCCAGGATGGGTTAATGCAGTACTGTAGTAAAAGATGGGGCCCAATAGTTTACTATGATGTGTTCTAAGCTTTGGTCAATCAGCCGAAACCAGGTGGTTGATCGAATAGGGAATCGTTCTGTATTGTTTAGTTTATCTATCTATTCCATTATTTATGAGGGTTTGTTTCGCTTATGTTATAGATCAATAGCCACCTGCATAGCGAGGTTGCATCACAACCTCAGATAGACTTATACCAACTGTGTAGAAATGTATATCCGTGAGCAAGCCTTTGTCGTTTCAAAATCGCTACCCTATTTTTACCTTGATTTTATATCTCCATGGTCCAGCCTTACCCCAGAGAATTGGGACGTCTGGTCACCGCTTACTTGTCTGCATTATTTCCCAGTGTTTATGGTCCTTGTACTTCAACCTTGTTTCAGTTGATGTGGTCGTCTCCTCCCTCCTTCTTCAAGAAACGCCCGTTGAGACCCCGGTGTCAGTTATACTGGTGTCAGTTAGCCTGGACGTGGAAATGACTTCCATGTGTAGCGATTAGCCCACACAGCTGTTCCCTCTGGGTCTCTGTGGGGCTTAAGATTAAAGGATGCTGGAAGTCTGTAGCGGCTGGCGCACACCTAGCATGAGGTATTAGCATCAGGGAGTAAAATTACTTAAAAATACCATCTAACACATGCTACAATAATTTATGTCACACCTATTTTATCACCAGGTGTGACATCACAAGTAGGGTAGGCTGCTTGTTCCATTTATCTATCTACGCTGATAAATCAACCTATTTATCTCCATTGATAAATCAATCAATCTATCTGCATTGATAGATTGATCTATCTATCTACATTGATAGATCTATCTATCCATCTATCTATCTACATCATACATCTGGGTGGGGACTCCCACTTGCGATGTGGGTTGACTTTGAAATTGTTGTAATGTTGTTGTTTTTTCAATTTCTCTAATGCGTGTCCATATTCATGATCACAAATTCATATCCTAAGATGGCATCGACTCATGAAAATGATGCCGCTGCAGGGTTTCAGAAAGATATTAGCTGAAGAGAGGGAGCCCCCTCTCCTCAGGCTGTAGATTGTGGCCCCAGCTCCCCCACCACCATTATGAAAACACCAGATGTTGGAATGTCCTGTGGTAGAATGTATGCTGCTTATAGAGCGTGGCAGTGCTGGGGTGGTCTGGAGCCCCGGACCACTAGGCTGCAGACACTCCATAACATGTAGTGTGTAGACGTCGCCATTCTGTCTCTTTTCTACGTCTGGTGCTATAACCTGCAGTTCACTTTCGATAAGACATTTGTGTACTCGTCAGTTCTGGATTGATTGTCTCTGTGTGTGTGTGTGTGTGTGTGTGTGTGTGTATGTGTATGCTTGTGGGTGTTTGTTTGTGTGTGTGTGTGTGTGTGTGTGTGTGTGTGTGTGTGTGTGTGTGTGTGTGTATACGTGACTCTGTGTGGGTGTATTGATGTGTGTGTATATTCCTGTTTATATGTATGTGTGTGTGTGTGTGTGTGTGTGTGTGTCTAAGCCTGTGTATTTATGCGTGTGTATTCCTGTTCATATCTATATGTGTGTGTGTGTGTCTAGGCATGTGTATTTATGTGTGTGTATTCCTGTTCATGTCTTTGTGTACTAATGTGTAATAATCAGTGTGTATTTACCTTTATTTGTGAATCTGGGTGTGTATCAATGTCTATGTGTTTATCTACCGGGGGAAGTGGGGAAGCATGAGGGGTCGAAGTTTGTTTTTCTATGTGTGTATAATTGTGTATCGTGTATCTATTTGTATCTCCACCAGGGAGAGGAGGTGAGGGAGGAGGCCATGGAGTGTGTGTTTCTATGTGTGTATTATTGTGTGTTGTGTGTGCATGTCTCTCCACCAGGGAGAGGAGGTGAGAGAGGAGGCCATGGAGTGTGCGATTCTGTGTGTGTGTACTCATGTATATGTGTGTCTATGTATCTCCACCAGGGAGAGGAGGTGAGGGCCCAGGAGGACGTGGAGTTCCAGCGGTTGGAGAAGGAGCTGAGCCAGGAGGAGGAGAAGGAGAACCACACTCAGACGCTCCTGAGGGAGATCGCCGAGTGCCAGCGCAGCACCGTCACACGCAAGGTGCAGAGCCCCGTGCATGTTCTTGTTGCTGGCACGGCCATGCCCATGTGAGAGCATAGTTCTTCTCACTTGTCAGTCGTGCATGTCTTCATGTTATTTTTAGCCAGCCATTCCACATCGGCTGCGGTTTGCGTTTGTTTTTGCTTTAAGTCTTTTTTTTTTTTTTTTTTTTTTGCTCTGTTAAAACACACACTTATTTTGCATGAGTAAGTTTAGTTAACAAATAATTGTTACTTTTTAAAACGGTGTCTAAATTGGATCCGTTTTCCGAACACAAATGAACACATTTGACGATAGTTCTACCCGATCACAATTGATTCTGTATACAGCGTGATGCGAGACAATGAATCTTAACCTCAACAGTGTTCACAGCACTTTTAACATAACCACACGTTTACATATCAGGCGGATGAAAAGCGTCAACATGAAGTGAGTCACGTTGCAACGCCAGCGGAACCTTTCAGCGACACAAACCAGATGGGAAACAACTGTTCACACATGGGGAGAGAGAGAGAGAGAGAGAGAATGAGAGAGAGACAGAGAGAGAGAGAGAGAGAGAGAGAGAGAGAGAGAGAGAGAGAGAGAAAGAGAGAAAGAGAGAGAGGACAGGGAGAGATATAGAAAGTGAAAGAGAGCAAGACGGATGGAGAGATCAGGACAGAGATGGAGCGAGAAGAGAGAGAGAGAGAGAGACAGAAATAGACTGGAACAAGATTGAGATAGGGAGAGGAGAGAGGAAATTGACAAGGGAGAGAGAGAGAGAGAGAGAGAGAGAGAGATTCTACAGAAATGCAAAGAAAGAGAGAGTAGACATGCCGAGATGGTGTGAGTGAGAAACAGAGGGAATGATTGAGTCTGGAGGGAGTGAGCAAAGGCGGATGGAAGAAAGCGCAAGAGAGACTAGAGAGACCAGAGAGAGAGCAGATTCAAAGTGTTTCAGTATGGTTGCGTTGCCCAGAGGTCTAACATGTGATGCACCATGGGGGAATGCATGTGTGACTTTGAAGGTCGTTTTAACAGCTAAACCAATCTCTACAAAGCAACACACAGACATCCCATTAATCTGAATAGCACAAATGACATATCCAGAGAAACTTAAAACGTAAGTTAAATGTGAAAAATAGAAGTAATGATGTAATGTTATCGTAATGTATTATAAATCACATATGAACAAATTCTGAAATGGCGACTGTCATTTTATCGACTCCATAGAGAGAGAAAACACGTTCCATTCTATAAATACAGTTTCCCTGCTCACACCACCTGCAGCTTGCTAATTAAAAACACCTCAGCTCACTGTCTAGCACATTCAAATTAAAAGCCTCTATTCCTGATCAGGAGAATCATCTGTCTACTGTGTGACATGCACAACGCTTTGATTGTAGGTGTAGTCGGTGTCTGAAAGGTACAATTTGCAAAACATTTACATTTTAAATGTGTGTGTGTCTGAAAACACATTCTGTCATGTAGCCGCTAAGGCTACTAGGTTTAATGCTCTGATTCTGCAGTAGCTTAGAGAAATCTAATTTCTTTCAGGTTTCACTTTTTTAGGTGGGGGGGGAGCAGTTGTTTTCAAAAGTTTGACTGGAGTTTACTTGAAATCGCAATGCTTGCTTTGTTTGTATGTTTATATTTAAATATATATGTATGTACATGTATGTTTGTATATCTAAATGAATATATATTATATATATCTCCCCAGGAGAGGCTGATGACCCTGAAGAAGCAGTCCACTCAGATCTCCCTCCAGGCCCAGCAGGAGAGGCAGAACTTCCAGAAGGAGAAGGAGAACCTGCTCCATATGCTACACAAGGTAAGAACCCGGCCCTACACAGGGAGGTGGAGACGGTCGCCTGGCAACAGGAGGATGGTCGCTGGGTGCAACCTCTGGCACGGTATAATAGTATGAGTGTGTAAAGACACCTACCACTAGGTCCTGTCCTGCTCTTCTGGGGGCATTGTAGTGGGGTGGTCGACACCCAGCCAAAATGTTCTGGGTTCCAGCACCCAATGTCCACAGTCTAGTTGATGCCGTGATGGCGTTCTTGAGCATCCTTGATGCATAACATACCTCAACCTCACGTCTCTATAATGACATACCTGACGCTAGTGTAAGTCTGGATCTTAATGATGTGTTTTGAGAATGGGGTGATTCATATTGTACCTGGTGGACGTCTGTCTGCAGGAAAAGGATCACCTAGTGGCTCTGGAAGGGAAGTACGCCGAGCTGTCAGGTGGACAGTCCTTCGCCAACAACCCGGTCACCATTAAAGAGGTAACAGCAAGAACCAAACACTGAAGACATCTCGTATGTAGAATGGCATCGGTGCTACACGCCCACTTCCTCGCTCTCACCCCTGGACACATTACCGTGATGTTGTCTTATGTGTTTGGTCTAATTTTGTTCCTCCTGCTCCAGCATTTGAGTGCCCTGAAGGAGAAGAGAAGGAGCAACAGCCATGAGAGCTCCTCAAACTCCACCTCCTCAGCTCTGAGTGACAGTCTGTCTCTCATGAGGAGCCAGCAGCTCCTTTCTCCTTCCTACGGGAGGACTCTGGGTCACAAGGTAAGCACTACGGTGGCTGCTCCATCCAAAACCGAGAGAGGCTGGAACCTAACAGACCAAAGGGGTTTGTTTGACCTCGATATTACCCAGAATGCTAACCAAACCAAATATCCCAACATGCTAAGAACTCTGCCAGGATAAGTGACCCAACATTAAGTCACCTTACCTGCTGAGGACCCTGCACATGCTAAGCGCCATAATAAGCGTAATACTTTAACCAGCCAAGTACTGTGTCTGAAGTGCTGTAACGTTCTAAGTAGCTTAAGTTATGTCAACTGACCACTTGGGTGTGAATCCAATTTTGCTGGGAGACAGCAATTGTAACTGAGACGCAGTTCACAGTTCTAGACCCAATTGAGCCATGTCGTGAAGCCTTTAAACCATGTTTTAAAAATCGTTTAAAAACTATGTTCTTAACCTTTTGAACAATGTTTGACATTCTTTGATTGCCATTCTAAACCACCTTGAAGCATGTTCTAAACCCTTTTACCCACGTTTTATACACCTTTAAACTATTTGGTCAACCCTTTAAACCCTGTTATAAACATGTTGAACCCTGTAATAAACTCTATAATATTAATCCTTTGAAATATGTTAACTTAACTCTCAAAACCTTTTCACCCAGGTTCAACCCAGGTTCAACCTCTATTAACCATGTTTATAGCCTTTGAACCATGTTCCTTAAGTATATGTGTGTGTGTGTGTGTGTATTGTCCAGGTCCACATCCCCTTATCTCAGAGCAACAGCTGTGGCAGCGTGGTCCCCCAGGTGTTCTCTGTGTCCCGGGACCTGAGTCAGGCCCGGCGCCTCATGAAGGGTGAGTCCACACCCACACGCCCACCGACTTTTACATGTACATTTTAAGTACAGTAAACCCCATCTGGGATAGCCTATTAAAGGGTCTGACACGCTGACACTGACACCCTCTAACCCTAAGCCTAACCCATATTCTACATGGGATGTTTAAGTGTTATTAAAATAATCAACCACTCATAATGTTAACCCCCTAGAGGGAACAATGAGTACGTTATTCTAGCCTAATTGACCAAATTGAAGAAACAGTAGAAATTCTATCATTCTATCATCTTCTCCTCTCATCTCTTCTATTATGAGCGGTTATGGTCTATTCCGTTCTGACCTGTTCTATTCCCTTCATCAGGCAACAACGGCCACATGCTCATGAGTGAAGACAGGCCGAGACGCAGCGACCTGTGCAGCCGCACGGTCTCAGAGTCCAACGTGTTCCTGGACCCCTTCTCCTACTCGGTCAACAGCCACGCGTCCGACACCATCAGCGTGGACAGCTCCGACAGCATGGAGACCAGCTTCTCTGCAGGGTCGCCCGACAACATCTCCAGGTACAGGAGACCTCGCGATGCTAAATGTTGCACAGCGCTAAAGCTGTTGTCAACTGTTGGGAGAGGGGGAAAGGCGGGGTGGATGACCTCTAACCTGGCCAAACTGGGTGACAAGTTCCACTTGGAGAAGTTGATTAAGGTTTTGGACGGAGTTGAAGTTGCCACTGGTTATTAGCACCAGATGTGATGGATTACCCGTGATGTTTTAAAACATTTCAAATCAACCCATTAGTGACGTCACAAATGAGGGTCAACCTTGTTGTATGATGACGGATGGATCAACCTACTCAACTAGCCTGCCGGTTATACTACCGTCCACTGGACAGGCAGCTCGGTGGGTCAGACTGACGACTGCTGTGTTTGACCCATGACCTCCGTGTGTCTCACAGTGCGAGCACGGCCAACATGGCCAAGCTGGAGGAGATGGAGCGGCTCCTACGAGAGGCCCAGGCGGAGAAGCAGAAGCTCCTGGAGTACAGGGTACCAAACACGCAACCATAAGCTACCATAGATAGAAGCAAAGCTATTGATAAGCTAAGATATCTGAAGAAGACTATGAGATAAGCAAACTTATTATTAAGATAACTATAAGTGTTCACTTGTTCACGAGGGAATCCCCCTGTGTTTAGGAGCGGGAGATGGAGATGCGGCGGCTGGCCCTGGACGAGGAGCGGAGGAGGAGGGAGGACCTGGAGAAGCGCCTGCAGGAGGAGACCACCAGGAGGCAGAGGCTCATCGAGAGGGAGGTGAAGCTGAGAGAGAAGCAACGATCACAGGTACGTCTTTGCTTCACTTACCCTAACCCCAGTACATTGTACCCTACCATCGTCCAGATAGAGGGCACTATAGTCTAGCAGTGGCAGAATAGTGTAGTGGTTCTAGTGCTTGACTCCCAGTTGGAAGGTCCTGGGTTCAAACCCCACTACCTGTTGGCGTCTCTGAGTCAGATGAACCAATCCCCTACCTGCTCCTGAAAGTTGCAATCTAGAAGATTTCCGTTTGGTTTTTCATACCAGAGAGCCAGCGGTGTTGACACTGACACCAACTTTGTTGCATTCATAATACCGCAAATGCAAGGGCGTTGATCAGTTCGGGCTCAAGAAGAATGGAACGTGTTTTCTCTCTCTATGGGAGTCGAACCCACTCACCGCTGCAACACCCTGTACTGGTGGTGTCCTCTCTTGAGTGGAGCGGTGTTGTGGTCTGTGTGGTCCCCCGGGGGGGGGGGGGGGGGGGCGGCGGCGGGGGGGGCGGGGGGGGGGGGGGGGGGGGGGGGGGGGGGGGGGGGGGGG
>JAOPJL010000146.1:5702210-5712412 GCA_027123545.1 Trisopterus esmarkii | reverse complement strand
AATGCAAATAGCACACTTGAAATTAACTCTAGACCTTTTATCTGCTCCTTGTAAATGGGATAATGAGGGAATAACACACACCAGGCCATGGAACAGCTGAGCAACCAATTGTCCCATTCCTTTTGGTCCCTTAAAAAGTGGGAGGCACATATAAAAACTGTTGTAATTCCTACACCGTTCACCTGATTTGAATATAAATACCCTCAAATTAAAGCTGAAAGTCTGCAGTTAAAGCACATCTCGTTTCATTTCAAATCCATTGTGGTGGTGTATAGAGCCAAAAAGATTAGAATTGTGTCGATGTCCCAATGTTTATGGACCTGACTGTACATACATGAGAAGGTTCAATTCTGACCTGGCTTGGTACTTCCTGTCCTGGTTTCCTGATCGGCCGGTCATATCGATGGCTCTCCAGTGCAGCATCCAACGGCCTGCACCAATTAACACAGGTAAACCACGGTGCAGGGTGGTTGAGATTCAGCAGCATCAGTGCTGCGTTTCTACCACTATGGATGACTCTGGTGAGGGCCTACGCCTGATGAACATACCTAACCGGCCTCTTGTCTTCATAGGTTCGCTCCACGAGCGAAGGCCTGGAGCCGTGAAACTTGGAGAAGCGCTTGACAGAAGGGACCTCTGTGTCACAGGTGAGATCTGGGAGAAGGAGAGAGTACAGGTTTACAATTCGAGATGGTTACATACGAGCATTGATACCGAGATCCAACCACGATGGGACTAAATCAAACAATAAATACCGGTATGACAAGATGGAATAAAAGCAGGGAAACTGATATTTGTAGCCACAAGGAATGGGGCTGTAGGTCTTTGGTCATGTACTGGTGGGGGACCTTACCATGGGAGGAATGGGGACTTTCGTCCCTGGAGGGAGAGCAGTCTTTGGTGCAGGAGTCGGCCTGCCAGAGAGAGACCACCACCAGGTCTGACGGCAGAGGCTTGTCCGGGGGAGAACAGCTGAGGTAGAGTGGTCGACACGTCAGACATATACATATATAACCTATAGAGTTTATATTGAAATATTAACTTGGTTTAAATCAATGGAAGGGTAATAAACATTGGTCCAAAAACATCGTTTTGGAATTTAAGTTTTTTTTAACCCTCAGAATACATTCTTGCCATTCATCATAGCGAAACACGTGGGTACTTACAAACAACCACGGCCTCTCCATGCGTCGTTATTCCTACAGTACCCTCACTCAACCTGAGATCTGCTCCCTTCCACTGGGCTGTTGTAACACAGTAGGCTCGCCATATGCCATATGTCGGGCTTTTATTGATCTCTATCAGTGTTGGACATCCTCTAGTCTTCTGTCGCTCCATGTGGGTATAACAAGGGCCGGGCTGGAGAGAATCCGAGATAGGTACAGATTGGTCCAGTCGTGGTCACTACTGTGATTCTTTGTCCGGTGGGGTCAGCGTGGAGGACACTAATTGATTCCCATTGGGCTTTTTAAGTCGGCAGGGCTGGGAGCTGGTCAGTGCTGGAGAGATCCCAAATCAGCGTTGGCTAGGCGCTTCAGGTGTCTGGTCCAAACGTGTGGTGGTTTTCACATACGCAGGCGTTGTTTTAGAGATTTAGTCAGACTGCAATGGTGCCTCTACGACTTTGACTCCCTTCCAAATAAAACGGGGTGGAACAATTGTGGGAGGGTGTGTACCGGTTATCCTGTGACAGCTTGAGCGGCCCCATAGCGTTACTAATCTTATTTGTTGTTGAACCGTTTAGCACAGCGCACTGGTGACGCCATCACAATAACACATCGGAGGGGGATAAGCTGGACAGGGTTGCTGCAGGACATCTTAATGGGCCTACTTTTGGATTTTGATGATTATTTTGGAGTAAGAATCGAGTTGTTCAGGGGTCAGGGTTTAGAATGATGTGCTTTGATTTAAGATTACAATTTAGCATGCATGCCATCATCTTCTTCCACTCTTGATATTAAATGGGTTGAGAGGTCAACCCGATCCAAGGACTCCTGTCCAATAGGTTGGGACTTCTTGTGATAATGTGGGAAACGGGGAATACACTCAAGGATTTCAGGATTACATTAGAATAAGAGGTTGCTTATCCATCGGGCGAGAATTTGACTTTTCTTTTAGCTTCGACTTGACAGAATATTTGGCTTCGACATGACAGAATATTTGGCTTTGACGTGACAGAATATTTGGCTTCGACATGACAGAATATTTGGCTTTGACTTGACAGAATATTTGGCTTTGACTTGACAGAATACCCAACTGCAGCACTGGTCGGCCTATTGAAAGGTCCAACAGACTTATAAGTTGTTGGCGATTGCGGCATGACCTGATGGTCGGTTAGTGTTTTGCTCATCATAGCCTTCTAAGCAATTGGCATCCAAAGTTCAACCGTGTACACAATCATCCATCTAGTCTTTGCCTTGTATGGCTTTACTCTGTTGAGGGTCTTTGGTGGAGTTGTCCAGGATCACTTGCTTGGGATCAATCATATGGTCATCGGATATGGTCTCTTCAATAGAACTTGCAATCCTCCAATTGGTCGTGCATCTGGACTGCATCTCAAGTCAACATGGAAATGCCAATATGGGCAGAAGGGAGAGGGGGGTGCATACATGCCATCTCTAGTATGAAGTTGTGGGAAAATGATTTTCTTTGGATCGCTTTTTTTGGCGGGGGGGGGGGGGGGGTATTTTAGTATCTGAAGTCCAAGCTTTTTTGCATGCACTTTGTTGTTTTTGGCACCATTTCTTATGAAGGCCAATTCTGTTTAAGGAATGAACAATCAATGACGTATGCATTTTTCTTGCATCCTTCTGGAGATATATTTTGCAGCTGGGAATTTTTGCATCGGTTGGATGGAATCTTTTCTAAATTATGAAATAGTGTAGATCTTTGAAGAGTAGTTAAAGGGGATAGGTTAGTAGTTGAAGGCAGAGGGCTATGACGCAGACGTTTAATGACGTAACTTTGGTTGGAACCTCTTATCCTATGGTCCATGCCTTTGGGCGCGGTTGTGGCGATATGCTGCAATCCTCTTCATTCCCATTAGGTCACATGAATATATGGTAATGGTAAGGTAACATTAACCTTCATTTCCATTTCACTCCTTGTCATAACAGCTCCGATGTCTTCCACCCTTCATCTCAGACACACCTTTGCCAGTCGCTGCAGTCGCTAATGAGTTGCCAGAGCTTCAACATATGCAGAGAATACGGTGCGGATGCACTTGATCTTAACATAGCAACTTCTCTTCCACACATTTGGGGGTGTATACGGCAGTGAAACCCCTCGCGAACCTTTGACCCTTGCAGAAGGCCCGTCGCCCACGCATCAGAAGCTGGTTTCGAGCAGCAGCTTCATTCTTGCACATCATTTAAAAGATCATGATATTCTCCTTTTTTCCATTCAACTTTTGA
Source organism: Trisopterus esmarkii (assembly GCA_027123545.1). Lineage (NCBI taxonomy): Eukaryota > Metazoa > Chordata > Actinopteri > Gadiformes > Gadidae > Trisopterus > Trisopterus esmarkii. Next base: position 5,708,999 of record JAOPJL010000146.1, on the reverse strand, counting down.
CATGGTAACGTTTCTTCACAGCCCAACCCTTATCAAGCCCCGGCACGGTGCAATAGGAGTATACCATACCTGCGTGTGCTCACAGATCGTCGGGACTCCACCTGTTCGCTCTCCGTGTCAGACCCTTTGGGGGACTTGCTCGCCCGGCTTTCCTCTTTGCTCGGGGACTCCCGTGGCGGCTTGATCCTCCTGAGCTCCAGGTTCCGCAGGGGCGCCGCGTCAGCCTGGAAGCGCTCCTTGCGGCTGGCGAGGATGGAGCTGGAGCTCTTCACCTCGGGTTCCATGGCCTGGGGCTTGACTGGTGGCGGAGGGGCAGGGGCCACCCTCCTTGCGACGGGGGGGTTCATTCTCATCGGTCGGCCGGGAGGAAATGTGCGTCTCCGGTCACCGCCGGGCACCAGCGGCCTGCAGCCGAAACCAATGGGCGGGGCCAAGAGGCTGGGCCGCCCTCTTCGGGCCAGCTTGAAGTGGCCGTGCTCTGGCGGGGCCCCTACGAAGGGCTCGTTAAGATCGGGCAACCTCCTTTTGCGAGGTGGCACCATGCCTGGCCTCTCCCGAGGGCTGCTGTGGAAGGACGAGGCGGCTGAAGGCGGAGGCGTTCCTTTCCATGCTGGAGATCTGTATGGGGGCGGGTGGGAGTGGCTATGCTGAGCCCTATCCATGAGGGGTCTGTTCCCTTCTCTCTCCACCTCCCCGCGTGGTCTCCGGGGGTCCTGCTCACCAGACCACCTGCACAGCCATCAAACAATACAGAAAACATTACAACGGCAGATCCATGGCCAGGTGTAGCGGGAGACAGACACTTAACCTTTAGCTCAACTCGCTGCCCTCCCACCATACTGCCAGGATTGTATGAAACTCATTAGGAGGGATACTTTTTTCATTCAGTAATTACAGCAATTACAGTGGCTCTTCTCAGAAGCGGGTGAAAACCCCCCGTGACCCCGTTTCCAGGCTTACCCTTTAACTACCCGGGACTTGGGCAGAGCAGAATACATTTTTAATCGGACCTCCCCTTTAAACCTTCACCCAGCCCGCATGGGGGCCGCTCTTTTGTACCTCTCTGGATAGGAGTTTCGCCTTGGAAACTCCCTAGGTTTCCTCTGAGGGCTAGGGGGCCCGTACTCTTCATTGTGCTGATGGGAGTATTCTCCGTCTCCGCCCCAGCGCTTAGAGCCGTGAGCTGGGTGATCGCTCTGCCTCTCCCTGGGACTGTAATGTCCCCTGTGGTCGGGGTTGCGTTGCTCTCCGTGGGGGCCCCCTGGGTGCCTATTGGGTCCCCTGAAGGAGCCTCGGTACGGGCCAGAGGACCCCGGCCTGCGGTCGGCAGGGGACTTGTTGAAGTGCCAGGGCGAGGGGGACCTGTGGCCTCCGTCTGAGTGGCCCTCGCGGTACGAGGTGCCCCTGTGGCCGGGGGAGGCGTGAGGGGGGCTGTGCAGGGCAGGGCGATGCGGGGCATCGAGGGGCGGGTTGGGCCTTGACGGGGACGGCCTCCTGTGGCCGTGGTGGGGGTCAATTTGGTGGGAGTAGGATGATTGGAAGTCCTGGTGCGGAGGTCTCCAGCCGCCATGGGCCGGCTCCCTACGCTCTGCCATTAGTGGGGTGCGCTTGGTGAAGGGGGGCCTTCCTCTGCTTCCTCTGGATCCCCTCCAGCTGCGAGGGGCCTTTCCAGTGTAGTCCAGACCGTCTCTCCGGCTGAAATGCTCGTCACGGGGTTCAAAAGGAGGGTCATCGTCGTAGGATCTAGTGAAAGAACAAAACAAAACCATTATTCCAGGGTTGACACACACACACAGCCTGGGTGGGATAATTAAATATGAGGGTATTTCAAAATCGAAATATGTTTAAAATGCTTATTTTAAACATTTTACATTTCACATATTTAAATGTGCTAAACAAATATAGCAGCGACATAATCAATAATGGTACATTAATTGATACAGATGTTTAAATAAGCACATGATTTAGAGATTCTGATACAATATTCATATTATTTGAGAAAATAAATACCTGGACTTGAAGCGTGGCGGTCCAAACTGCGGTCGGACCATCTTCGGTTGTGAAAAACGTAATCTATGGAGGAAATTACACGTTAATTTCTGCATACTTCCAAATCCCTAGTGTGTTCGATCGTAGGTTAAAATGATTGTCCAAAGAGAGATGGGACCCCATGATAGAAACATTGCACAAATAATTTCATAACATCAACTGCATAACAAACCAGCATAAAAACATCAAATGACTTTATATGCGAATCATTGGCTGTCGAAATGAAAACTACAATACAGCCCACACGCATTCATGCTGTTTCTGTACCCGAGGACAAAACCAAAATAGCTACAGTGATAGTTCACCAAAAAGATAGCTGAACACGACCCTTTACACGCAACAACTAACTTAAATCACAACATTTAACCTTCGGCAACATAATAGTACATCAGATGAGCTATTACGACAACACACAATCAATCTAAACGTTGTAATTTTAACGAGCCCCAAGTTTGACACAACTAATGTCCGTACATTCGGGGTGTTGTGCGCGGCTCTGGTATAGGTTACCAATAGCCGGGCTCGACGCAGGGCTCGGTCTGACACACGAGTCCTCCATTGACTCGTTACGGGCCTCGCCCTGCGTGGCCCAAAGCCAACGCGTCCCGTGTTTGTTGTACCAAGGTGGCGGATCATTAGCCACACACAGGGATTGGGTGTAACCGAGACTACTTTACATCAAGACATTAATTCAGCCATTTTCTATTTTTAGTAACATTACAGAGAGCAAACCTTAAGTCACTCAACGGGACTTTACTCTATATCGATTCCCCATTAACGTCAATCATTTTACTTCATGAAGTTGTCATGTTAAGTTTTACATCTTTAACATTACGTTCAATGTACTGTAACATAGGTGAACAATTATACAGTCATTCCGTTTTGCAATGCGACGGTCCAACTAGTAAACTTGGCGTTAGCGTGTTGCTAATGCTACCACGTCGATTACATTCGTTTCGCACACGCCTAACCAAGCATTCGATTCATGTCTTACATAAAGATGAACAGGAATAGACACGACACCTTTGAGGTGTCGTAATTAACATTACGTACCCCTTAGCAGCGTCCTTTCCGTGCAAGCTTCCAGCGACACTTCGGATCAGTGGCTGGCTCGCCTTCTTCTTGACTTACTTCTTTCCTCTAATTCAGGAGCGTCTGCGAGGTGAGGCGCCGCCTATCGGCCTGGAGAAGTCCTCGCAGCACCTAAACCACTTTCAATATTTTTATATATAATAAGTTTCAAATGATACTCTCTCAGATACTATCTGACACCATCAAGTAGTATTAATGACACCATCAAGTATCGTTGTTTTGAAGAGGCCTCTAAAAGTTAGAACGTGACATCAGGGTTTTTCAAACAGCTGCAGGCACTTTTGCAGAACAACAGCTTCTCTTTAAACCCAGCTGTTGGCGTCCCTTACTGCAGTGTTGACCTCACTTTTTGAGACCAATCCACACCAACAGTTATAATCTTCCTCTTTGACTAAGTTGATCACCCGCGAGGAGAAACCTACTATTTAAACTAGGTGTTTTATTATAAATCAGTTTCTGTCTAGTGGTAACATGATTCAATAGCAAATCAATCATCAAGTACTCTGAGTAAAGTTAATCAATTGTACTAAATGTACTAAAGCCTAAACAAGTTTTATGTATTTTTGCATTTCTTTCAATCCTTTTATTATTATAATGGATGTTAAATGTCGGAGAGCAGCTTAATCAACACAATGCAAAGTAGGCATTTCAGCTTTTATTGAATCAGATGAAGTAACATGCTGGTCATGCACAGAATGAGTACAGTTGTTATATTTGTTTCAGATATAAGGTGACTTTAATTGTTGATTCTAAGATATGTATTGTATGAGGACTACCATTAATGTCTTTACATTAAAACCTGAATGTATATATCTATATCTCTCTCTCTCTCTCTCTCTCTCTCTCTCTCTCTCTCTGTCTCTCTCTCTCTCTCTCTCTCTCTCTCTCTCTCTCTNNNTCTCTCTCTCTCTCTCTCTCTCTCTCTCTCTCTCTCTCTCTCTCTCTCTCTCTCTCTCTCTATATATATATATATCTTCCTCCTAAATTCTAAAATCCTAAGGTAAATACTATAATATGGCTATTTTATTTCTGGATACATGTAGTTTAGAGTTTTTAACGGACTCCATATAACAATACAAACTTTGTCAGCTCATGAAGTCACTCTCAGTGCCAGTCATTATTACAGTGAATGGTGCAGTCTTGGTGCATTTAGACCCAGACTCAAATGTTGCTGCATGGCCCACAGTCTACAGCTGCTATAGCCAAAGTAAAAGGTACATACAGATAATGCATTATACAATACAGCAACAAACCTGATTGTCAACATCCTGAAAACTCAATGGCCAGAAGAAAATCTTGCAAGTCTAAGAGACATCTCAAAATATATGCTATATGGCAAATTACATTGAAACATCACTGTGTACGATTCCACTAGCTGTTGTCAAGTTTACGTTGTTAAAGTGTGTTTTGAGAACATTCAACTAAACTATTTCACTAAAGTCTACAGTCTAAATTGTACACACTGCCTCTTACAAAGTCCTTCATTTACATATAGGGACATAGCTAATTGGTGGCAGGACAAAAATCAAGACGCAAAGGATTTCTTACAGCAAATACTGAGATACTGATTGCTAAGATATTGAGGACTTTAAAGATACATTTGTCTTTGATATAGATCCTCCCTGAACTGCTAACAATGAACAGTTAATAGAATAGTGCAACATGCAAAATAAAATATAGATTATTTTCTTAATTATTTTTGGGGCAAGAAAATAAACAGAAGTGGCATATACGTAAAACAATCATATGTTGTCGCATTACGGTATTTATGAATAGATTAGGTTTTCTTGTGAACAGAACCCTCAATAAAAAGGCAATAACTGGAACATAAATACAACATTTGTAGTTGTAAATAACAACTACCAATTACCAGGATGTCTCATTATTGACTATTTTCAATAAATTGATTGTGTAATCAAAGCGTCAACCAATCATAAACAGGCAACTTTAGCGGCAGATCCGGTCTGATTTCATCTCAACAAGCTTTCACAGTTGACGGAAGTTGTGGATCTGCTGATCAGATCAAGTGGAATTCAATTTGTCTCACTCACTCCCACATGCGTGCTTAAAAGGAGCTAAAAGGCGTCGTTGTGCCATTATAAAAGAGCTAGGGAAGTCAGTATTCAGAGAGAAGTAGCCAATCAGGGGGTGGAATAGACGTGCACTGCATTGCCATGCCTGTCTGTCTGTGGACTAGTTTTGGGTTTGATGAAGAGTGTGGACAGATAAGCACTTAACGCAGCCTTCAGGGTCAGCCTTGCAGCGGCCTCATCCAACAAGACACTAGACATAATATTACCACAGAGATGAGCAAGGACACGAAGTGTGATGGACTCTGTTTTCTAACATTCTGGGTGAGTGAGGTGCCCGAGAAAAGTGTTATTTTGTTGTCGATCTACCCTTGTCTGCCTTGAACTATTGGGTGTACAAACACACACAAACACACACAAACACACGCACACACACACACAGACACACACAGACACACACGAACAATCATTGCATGATCACATTTCGCTGTCATCTTCCCTTTCAAACGGTTAATCAATTACTCTAAATCTCTCTCTCTCTCTATCTCTCTCTCTCTCTCTCTCTCTCCCTCTAAACTAATAAACTACTGAATACTGTCAGTCCAACCGCATAAGAGATACCTGAGCCTGTCAATTTTTGTACACACGCACGCGCACACACACACACACACACACACACACACACATACACACACGCTCATACACACCATCTCTCAGACCCTATGGACCTAAGAGAGCCCTCCCCTGCTCTACTGGATGCTGAGTTTCTTGGAAGATACGACTGTGGACGAGGAGGTGTGAATTGCTTTGGACTCGGCCATGGGGCTGACCACACCCTGGATCAGGTTCTTGTTGAGGTCTCCACCTCCATGGCTGTCCGAGTTGAGCCTTGAGTAGGCCGCGGTGCCGGTCAGGTCTAACAGGTCTTCCAGGGCACAGCTGTTGCTCACGCTGTGGATCTGGGTCTCGTTTACCGGTGAGAACTCAGGGATGGAGATCAGTTCCTCTTTGGATACCGGGCTGAAACATTAGAAGGTGTGGTGTTTATATATAAGGAATGCTCCCCATCGCATTTAGCCCAAGCAGTTTGAGTTGAAAGCAGTTAGACCCTTCCAGTCACCAGAAAGCCTACTCTGCTCTGGGATCCTGGAGGGCTACTACCACTCCCAGTCCATCCTCATACTGTGGTCTGTTAATGGTTTGATAACAAAAGCCAACACTATGAAGGAAGTTATACTAGCTATATTTGAATTCAAAATCATGGTTCCCAATTAGTATGGAGTCATAGACCATATATGGGGTGTTATGACATAATGGTCGTGTTTTGTTTTCAGTATACATTTTTGAAGGAACAAATATGGTCAAGTTAATCTGTGTCCAAGTATGTTACAGTTTATAATATTCCCGATATCTAATATCTAGTCAAAATAATTGACTTTTAAGATCCAGCAACATCTGAACTGCACCAGAACCTCGTCCTCATTAGTATCAACGCAACCAAGGGTAGAAATGTCAGCCATGCTCCTACAACCAGCTTTAGTCACCCTCCTTCCGGATGCTTCCAACACCCGGGGAGGGGGGGGGCTGCGCGGGTCCGCTTGTGTATTGCTGGTGTGTG
>JAOPJL010000146.1:5671631-5686017 GCA_027123545.1 Trisopterus esmarkii | reverse complement strand
GCCTTTCTTTGTGTATCTCGGCTACATTGGAAAAGAGGACTGCCCTCAACTGTATTTCCGAGCATGAAATAAAGGTTATGAATACTTAGCTATATTGCTATTGTCCCAGGATATTGATTATATAATATGGGACGGCATAATTGTATTGCAGTGGTTAGGTTCTTGTCTGACCCTTTTTTTCAGGAAAATAATGAGAAACAACTCTCATTAGTATAATCTAAGCGCTTAAATGGTCCATCTGGATGTTATCTGTCCACCCCAGGTTCCACTGGGAGCCGGTGTAGCTCTGGCCTGTAAAAACCAAGGGAGGAACGAGCTCTGTGTCTCTCTTTACGGAGACGGAGCTGCAAACCAGGTAGGACTCACATACTTGTATTTGATTTAAACCACTGTAGTTTGAAATTGTGATTCATTTTCATATGGAGATTAATCAGGCTATATGGGGAAAATCACACAGGGCCAATGCATTTAATCAAATCAAGAAATTAATTTCACCGTTGTTATATTTCAGCTGTGGATATATTCTGTTATAACTGATAGGGCCAAGCTCTTACAGGAAAGGGATTGGGGAAGCAGCATAGAACCAGATGGAGTTGTATTTGTTACTATTATTTATGACTAGGAAGTTGTGAATGTATATTGGCGCCAAAAAAAGTCTCGAGCTGTGCTTCTATTCACGCCGAGTGGATTAAAGCACAGCTCGTTTTAGAGACTTTTTTTAGAGTACTCAAAGAGATCTAAAGCTCTGAACGATTAGGACAATCGGCAGACCAACTCTAGCGGTTTAAACTGAAATCTGAAAAACTGTAACAACAGTGTTAAGGCTGCGTGATACCCGGGTTCCAGCCGGTAACTCTGCTACACCTGGGCGAGTTTGACCGCTGAGGAAGCCTTTCGCTCCCCGCTTTAGATCGCTTTATTGCACTGCATGGGCTTTGAGGACATTAGCGTACACTAAAAAACACAAATCTAAACCACAGGGATTACGCCCCCACGACACACAAAATGATTCTGTCCATTGGTGCTCGGTAGTGCATTTGAGCTCTTCTGCTGAATTGAATGGTGCCACATTTGTTATAAACACCTATATACACCTTAATTACAGAACCCAGTGATCCTTCTCAGTCCACAAGGCTGGTGTGAAGTTGTTGTCCTGGCAGGGCTCAAGACTAACATTTTCTACTGGTGGCACTGGTGCCATTAACTTTTTCATTTGGTGCCACCCTAGCTAATTTGTTTGCACCCCTTTTTTTGTTGATTTATCGCAGTATTGGCATGTCCTTGGTCACGTACTATCCATGAGTGTACATTACATTACATACATAAATTTTTTATGTACAGTATGTCCTTTCCATTTTCTACCACGTTGTTAGTCGCTTTGGATAAATGCGCCTTACTCAACCCAAAACCGTGATTAGAACCGTCCCATCCCTACCATTTAAAAATAGATCATAGAGTTCCTGCTCTACGGGGGCAGCCAGCAAAGGGGAATCCACATATTAACCATCCGAACTGTTAATACTGAGTATCCTTCACGGCACAGGGTCAGATCTTCGAGACGTACAACATGGCGGCTCTGTGGAAGCTGCCTGCCATATTCATCTGTGAGAACAACAAGTATGGCATGGGGACTTCAGTGGAGCGCTCCTCCGCCAGCACCGACTACTACAAGAGAGGAGACTACATCCCTGGTCTGAGGGTAAAGACTGCCCTCACCTGTTGCTGGTTTAGTTAATAAAGGGGCCCTATTTTATCACCAGCTTGGACGTTGATATTAACCATGAAATACATGTTTACAAAATAAAAACGATGTCACCATGTTGGTGCATTTTGTGATGTCCACCTTGCCAAGCCTGTACGTGATATTAAGAGAAGCTTATAAATAATGTTTTCCCCCTAATAATGACGCTAATGTGGTTAGTGGTTCTTTTGTTTTCTAAGGTGGATGGTATGGACCTCCTCTGTGTCCGGGAGGCCACGAAATTCGCAGCCGATCACTGTCGGGCCGGAAAGGTAAAAGGTTCACTTCATTATTTATCAGTCACATTTCAGTAATGCACTGTTGGGTCATCGATCAGTCATCTGACCCGTCAGCACTGAGCTCGTCTGCCTCTTCCGCACTACCAGGGTCCCATCCTCATGGAACTGCAGACCTACCGTTACCATGGACACAGCATGAGTGATCCAGGTGTCAGGTAAGGAGCCACCTCTTCCATATTGACTACTTCAGCATTATCCAAAGTGGTTAGTATTAGCTCAATAGCCAATTCTGTGTGTTTAGAACGGTATTGTTTTTGTTTTTTTTACCAAATGTTTAAGGATGAGATACAGAGAGTAGCAATATGTTAATTGCCATGTGTAGTTGCAAATCATCTATAGGATATTCCAAATGCTATGCACATTTTTACCGTAAAATGTGATGGTGTGATGGTGGTACTTTATCTGTTGTTCTAGTACTATCATAGTACAAATAGCACCATGACTCTAATATGGTCACTTATCAACATGTCCGGGTTCACTAGTATGCACCAAATCTGTATAAATGGCGAAACTTTTGGTATTGCCTCCTTACCCTAAGTCATTGCCCTCTTTGTGTGTCCTCTGACAGCTACCGTACCCGTGACGAGATCCAGGAAGTGCGCAGCAAGAGTGACCCCATCTCCATGCTGAAGGACCGCATGCTCAGCAACAACATGGCCAGTGTAGATGAGCTCAAGGTAACCTGGGACTTTCCATTACTGTTAAGAGTCTTAACAATGGTGTCCCTGTGTGATGGTTCACTACCAAAACATTTCATCAGATTTGTGTGATGCTGCTTTTTTCTAAAAGAGTGATCAAAGGCTATGATTGAGCCATAGAGAAGGCCCTAAAAACATGTTATTCAACCCACATTGCGAGATGTACCCAATGATTGGCCACTGATCATTTTGGGCAGATTTATGCCCTAATCATGTGACCCAAAAAGATAAGTTAACAGTTTAATGGGAGATGAGCGAGAGTAATTTTCAATGACCAAATGGTGTAACCGAAGCGTTACGTAAGTAAGTAAGTAAATCTTTATTTATATAGCGCTTTTCATGCACAAGCCAGACTCAAAGCGCTTTGGCCAAACGATTGCAGCCATAGACATTGCACGTCACCTTACAATGTGAAGCAAAGGCTTGACTGAAACCCAGACTTAATTAAGTGCTGTCCACTGTAGCTGGACCCCCTATCTGAGCTTGTGAGTGAAGCGCTACTTCCATGGGCACGGATGTCGCAAAGAGTCAGTGTGTTAGACCAATACAGAGCGCTTCCTTTGCATACTGGTCGCTTATGTTTTTTTTATATTTTAATTGTGTTTTGGCTCAATTTATTAGTCCCAATTATACATTTCAACTTGTTTGCGCGTGTGCAAAACTAAATAAAAAAACTAATGGATATAATGTAGCGTATAAATATAATTACGTTTTGACAATGTGTGCTGTTTGCCCAAAGGTATTTGACACGGCTACTGTTAACATTTTCTGTCTCTTAACCTCCTTCTTTACTTCTTTATTTCTTGTGTGTGTGTGTAGGAGATCGACGTGTCTGTGAGGAAGGAGATCGAAGACGCGGCCCAGTTCGCCACCACGGACCCCGAGCCCCCCCTGGAGGAGCTGTGCAACCACATCTTCCACCAAGAACCCCCCATGGACGTACGCGGCGTCAACATCTGGAGCAAGCTGAAGTCCCTCAGCTAGTGGAGCTCTCTCTTCCTCACCTCCCTCTCCCCTCTGTCTATCGCTCTCTTTCTCGATAAAGTAACACCTTTCTCAAGTCACATGCCTCGTTCCAGCCCCTCACCCTTCAAAATGAATTCTCTACATGTTACACGACCAGTCTGGCCTTTCATAGCCAATGATGGGGTTTGCAGTTCCAGTTGGACTAGCCTTTAATGAACATAAGTTTGTATTGAGTGTCAAAACAGTTTTGAAGTTGAGATTTCTCATCTTAAAACCGGCCATGATGCAGCCGATGTAAACAGTGGGGTAATTTGTCATGGAGGGGAATGTATCTAAAGATAAAGTACTTGGATGAGGTTTGATGCTACTGGTGCAGGAGTCATTGCAATGAATGGTTGAGGTTAAGTCACTATTTCAGTTCAAGTTAGTTTATAAACCATGGTGCAGTAACAGTACCAAAGCTCTAGATCATAACTCAATCAGCAGATAACCCTCTTCCTCCTTGGGGGAAATGGTCAAATGGAGGCTGAGCAATTAAGGGAAAAATAATAAAGTTTACTTTTATCAGTTCATTTTGCCAAATCGGAAGTGTTGCTGTAGTTACTTTTCAGAACTTGATTTCGATTTCATACACTCCCAACTTGTTCACCATTGTAGAATATTTGTGCAACACTATTTATGGTTTCATAAAGGGTACATTTAGTGATTGAGGGGGTTAGGGGTATATGAGCTTCAGTAAGTCAATTATTGTGACCATATGCTGCCTTTTGTTTTCAAAATTTGAAAATGTTCCCATTTTAAAGAGACAATTACATCTACATTATATTCCCTTGTCATGGTTTGAAGATAAATATTGTATTGGAATTCTACTTGGAATACATCTGAACTTTAATCTGAAAATATATGGGACACATGTCGGTGGATTTAAGGGACTCCTATTAGTTTAAATTATTAAAAGAAAAGTTAATGCCATTCCATAAAATATTAGCATTGTTCTTTGGACTGGGATGGATAATATATGGTCACATACGCTGTTACGGTTAAGATGTCACAGCAAGAAGAAATGTTGCATTGAACACCATGTTTTATTATCAACCGTATGTATGTCCTGAAAGTAAAATACATATGATGAAAGGTGTGCATTGTGAACGTTTGTTTTCTAGTCTGGAACGCCAATGAGATCACATTTTTTCTACAAATTATGTTAAACTCAAGTCACAAAGAAATGGTTTTGTTCAAAGTCAAGTATTCACATTGAGATTGCTACTTAATGCTTATAATGAATCCTCATTTCTTTATATACTATTTACAAAACACTTACCCTATCAGTATAATTCATACAATTCTCGACTTTTATTTGGAAACGCAATACCGGAAGAAGTTGTAAAATATTTGGCGGTGTGCGTTTTGGCTTCAGGGTATCGAGACGGCTGACTACGTGTTGTTGTAACCTCGGCACCATGGAAGTGAGGGGCTATCCTGGCACCATGAGGGGGCTTTTTTACACGCTTTGTGGCCTTCTCATCGTTACCAAGTTTAGTTCTGCAGCAGAGAGAGCTAACGGCAAAAAGGAGCAAGAATGCCACAACTATGCGGGAGGACATGTCTACCCGGGGGAAGCTTTCCGTGTCCCTGTGTCAGATCATTCCCTGCACCTCAGCAAAGCTAAAAGTAAGCGCTTTTTAATGTTCATTATCCATTCAAGCTAGTTATGGGATGCCTAAGATGTATAACCCATGAGGAATGGTGCTGTCTGCAGCAGCTGCTGCACGGTGCTAGGGCATGTATCCCGTTAGTAGCAGTGCACCATAAGGAACAATAGCGAAAAACAGCTCGAAAATCCAAGTAACTTCTGTCTTAATTGTAAACAATGCATGCACATGGTCGAAAATACAATGTCAATCCTGGGTGCTTATCGTTTAAATTGCTAGGCCATAGTTTTGAGGTTACCTTTTATACATATGGCTGTGAGAAGACACGTCATTCTACAAAACTCGGGTAATAGTACACCAACAAAGATCATCTCCATTGTGGGCGGTGTAATTCTAAGTTCAAATTTAGGTTTTCATGTAGCCTTTATTTCTTTCCTTTTAACAGAAATAAGGAGGTAAATCGTGGAAAATGAAAAAGTTATAAATCACATTACTTCACTGGTGGAAATTCTGTGAATGTCCCATAGCTGATATTAACCGTTTATATGTGGTTGTTTTTATAAATGCATTATTTTTTAATGTTTTCCCTCCAAAAGTTTCCAAGCCATCACCACACTGGGAAGGAACAGCTGTCATAAACGGTGAATTCAAAGAGCTGAAACTGACAGACTACAAGGGAAAATACCTTGTATTCTTCTTCTACCCCCTGGACTTGTGAGTCGGATTCTACACTCACAGCTTTAATTTTAATTTCTGCTTATTCACAGGACAGTCCTAATGCCAAATTATACTGTCTTCTTCCCCAGCACGTTTGTCTGCCCCACTGAGATCATTGCGTTCAGTGATCGCGTCCACGAGTTTCATGCCATCAACGCGGAGGTGGTCGCCTGCTCTGTTGACTCGCAGTTCACGCACCTGGCCTGGTAAAACAGGCTTATACATTGAAACCCAATAAAAATGTAATGTGTTGTTGAGTCATATATTTTTAGAAGGTGGACACAGGCACTGTCCTATTTTTCATTTAACTTAACTTTATGACAAATGGGAATGTAGCCAAAGTCTTACCGACAGGGTACAGTGGTAGCTTTATGATAATTGCTGTTCAAAGTCTACTTCTTCTTCTGATGTAGAAAGAGGAATCATTTAAGGTTTCGGACGAGTATTATGAGCAGGATGAAGATGAAATGCTTAAATGTTATTTTATCCCTAAGTGATTAGAAATCTATTCTAACCTAATGAATTTTTCAGATTGGACTCATTGGACTTATGTTTTGGTCACTTTTTCCTATCAATTTACCAATTGCCACAAATGATTTGTATTAAAAGGATCAACACGCCCAGGAAGCAGGGCGGACTTGGAAACATGAAGATCCCCCTGTTGTCTGACCTCACACACCAGATCGCCAAAGACTATGGCGTGTTCCTGGAGGACCAGGGCCACACACTGAGGTATGACCTCATCACACAGTCACTGAGGTGGATACTGTCATATACACACTGAGGTATGACATCATCACAGAGTCAGCAGGGGTAGGATACCTTCATATACACACTGAGGTATGACATCATCACACAGTCACTGGGAGTAGGAGACACTCATACACACTGAGGTATGACATCATCACATAGTCACTGGGGCTAGGATACCCTCATATACACACTGAGGTATGACGGAATATAAATGGAATCCAATCCCATTTTTATAATTGATAAATCATTTAAGGTATTTATCAAGTAAAAAAGCCAACCGTTGCTGTTTATTGTAGTAGCTGAATTTGCTTAAATTAAATTCGCTTCAAAAATAATTTTTGCTTTATAAGAATAGTTGATTTTGTTCACGGCTGATTGTCAGATAAAGCAAGCACATTTACATTTACATCACTTTGGAAGTAACTTGTGATGGCCTTCACAATTATTACGATATATTATAGACAAAAAATTATTGTTTGATTTATCAACTATGAAAATAATCGGTAGTTCCAGCCCTACTTGGGATAAGTGCTCTCAAATCCTGAAGGATAATTAAAACAATCTCCTGATCATTCAATTGGAAATGAGCGCGTTAGAGATTCATTAGCATTTTAGTTCATGCATATGCACATTCTTTAGTCGGTGCCAAAAACAATTCTGTCAAGAAGTTGGCTAATTTCATCCACAAGCAAAGTAAATACATCACTTGTTTCAAACCCATCCACTAGATGGGAGCAAACAGCAATCCACAATCGAATAAACGATGCTTCCTGTATAGTTTAAATGTTTATGGCCATTGACCACTAGTAGATATAGGGCTAACACACAGCGAGCTAGCTTGTTTCAACCCTTACTTTGAAATACATATTCACGCTCACATGTATGCTGAAGGTCTGGTCAGGGTCATGTTGTGGGTGAGTTTTGAGTGGCGGTGTGTTGTGCTCTAGGGGTCTGTTCATCATCGACGATAAGGGAATGCTGAGACAGATCACCATGAACGACCTCCCCGTCGGACGCTCTGTGGATGAGACCCTACGATTGGTCCAGGCCTTCCAGTACACAGACAAGCACGGAGAAGGTACCGCAGCCTCATCCTGCAAAAAAATGATAACCACTTAAAACACTGGATGATTTTTATATAACGTGTGTTCATATTATTTGGATGTTGACTTCAGATTACTTTTCTCTTAACTTTTTAATATTGTGCCTTGCAGTTTGTCCTGCGGGATGGAAACCAGGCAGTGACACAGTAAGTGTCTAAATTAAGTGTGTGTGCCTGTAGGTTGGGCCTTTCTTTGTGTACTAATTGCTTCCTTCTCTTTTACAGATCATTCCTGACCCCTCTGGAAAGCTCAAATACTTTGATAAACTCAATTAGGCCACCAGCGAACCAAAATAAAAACCCTTCTCCTAAGATGTTGACTTTTTATTGTATTTACTAAGAGAGATGTCCCTTTTTTATCTTGTCAATTTCAACAGCCAAACAAGCACTTGAACATCGGAGAGAAAATAAACTAAAAAGTTGCTCATGGGAAAACTTGGTTTGAGTATTTTGTAATGCACTGCTTAAACTGCTCATAGGATCATATCAATATTTTAATAAATGGATTGAGGAAGTTGAGGAAGGAATCGGTTTCAAGATGTGTTTGTTCAAAATAAATTGGGTAATCAGGAAGCAGCATTCTGGCCTTTCTTGTTCTCAGAAATGCAAGCACTGCTGATTCTGCTGTTTCCAATGTCCTCTTAATAACTCTTGAATATCGTAACCATGATCTTTACCTGCACACAAAACAAATGGAAACGAGGTGTTAGCTTCTAGAGGCGTTTAGTTATGCAATTGACATAATTACCATGACAAGTTTTTATTACCACGTCATCCCCGTCAGAGCCTTGCCTCACATGACGGTTCACGCGCTCTATAGACGGATTATGCTAATTATTAGACCACAGGATGTGACGGCATAAAGAGCTGAGTTAATGTTGAGTAATCTTTAAGTGTTTACTTGCATAACTTCTATTATTCTAATGTGTGTCATTCACAACCACTGCAGACCACAAAAAGTAGGTTAATGCTTATCACTTTCTTTAATTAAACGGGAACATTTTATATTCAATTGAATCGCTGAGTTCAACTGAGATTTGTTCTTCAGAAACTAAACGCTATGGTTCACCGAGGTCTCGTGAATCATTAACACACTCACTCAGCGGTCAGGTTAAGTGCGTGAACAACATAAAGATAAGGCAGTATAGGGGAAGCACGTCACCCTTACGCAGCGTACCGCTAGAGGAGTACATGCTGATGAGTCCGTTTCTGATTCCTGGTCAACAGGAAGAGCGTCCGTTAGTCCGCCTCGGAGAAGGCTCAGCGCAACACGCACTGACTCCCATGTAATTCCATATTATTTGTTTTTTCTCTTTTTGTCGGGGGTTGAACTCCTGAGGATCGAATGAAGAAACAAGTTTTACACATTTTTACGTTTAGAGGAATTATCAGTAAAGGTAAAAAAGGTAAAAAGAGAAAATGGCTAACTTCATATTACGAAAGGCCGAACCCAACGACGTGTCCGATATATTGCGAATGATCAAGGTAAGCTACGCTTTCTATTTCCGTATGATGTTTATGACGAATACAGAGTGTTTACGGAATTCTTAAATAATAGGTTGATGTTTGTACATGTTTGTGACTTTCTATCTATCGATCTGCTAAGGAACTTGCTAAATATGAAGAAATGGAAGAACAGGTCATCCTAACCGAGAAAGGTGCGTCTCTTCCTCATTAAATCTGCCTGGGATTAATAAGGCCCAGCTAGAAATGTAGCTTTAACGATGAATATTCTAACAGAACTGCTCGAAGACGGATTTGGCGATCACCCCTTCTACCATTGTTTTGTTGGCGAAGTCCCGAAAGAAAAGCAAAGCTCAGAAGGTACACACTTTTGTTTCCCCTCTCTAATACATGAATATACCTGCTGTTTTGATGGAGGCCTAATAAACTGACGTCGAAAATAAACCAGTTGATTGAGTTCAAGCGAGTTGAGTTGAGTTCAAATTTCTATGTTTCTTATTTTAGGCTTCACTGTGGTGGCCTTTGCCATGTATTACTTCACGTATGACCCTTGGATTGGAAAGCTTCTCTATTTAGAGGATTTCTATGTCATGGAGGAGTTTCGAGGTGAGTTAATGATATAGACCTACAGTGCAGAGTTCACTGGATCCCGGTTAGGGTTAGTATATTGCTCATTAACAGCAAGTGTATCATGTCTCATTGTCTTGTTGATTACTATTGTAATGTGTAACTTTATTTTGTGGAAGCTCAGTTTTGACTGTTGAGTAGCAGATTCCATGCTCTATGTAGATGGACACTTTACTACTACTTGTCACTTTTGATAGTGTAATAATTTGCTGTCCTGTACTTGGGCTAATTTGAAAACTACATTTCCTGTGTGTGATTACTAACATTTATTTTATTTTGTATATAACAGGTTTTGGCATGGGCTCCCACATCTTGAGACTCCTGAGCGAGGTATGATGGCCTTCATGTATTAGCCACCAACAGTTGATATATGTAACCAACTCTGGGCTTACTCAGCTGGCATTAATGTTAGCCATGTTCAGATTCTTAATTGATACCGTACAGTATTTCATCAGTCTTGAAAGAAATTGGCAAAAACGCTACAACAGATGGTAAATAATAATATAAATACAAAAAAAAGTAATGAGGGTAAAAATATGAAGAGAAATGAGCATGTGAAATATAGAGTTATGAAGTGACAGAAAAAAAATTGATGAACATATATGTAACTTGAACTGAGTGGCTCAAACACTTGTACGTATAAATCCAAAGTTAAAGATGTGTTGTTGTGTGTGTGTTTTCCAGACTGCGGTGAAGACCCGCTGCAGCAGCATGCATTTCATCGTGGCCGCGACCAACACTCCGTCCATCGAGTTCTACAAGCGGCGCGGTGCTGCCGACCTGTCGCAAGAGGAGGGGTGGCGCCTGTTTGCCATCGAAAAGGAAGACCTGAAGAAGATGACTACCCCAAAATAAGAGATAATTTAACATGATTGATTAGTAATCCAGTTGATGCCTGCAGTGATTTGCCAGGCTTACAATTACTGCATTAGGCAAAAGTTGTTTTTTCTTCTGTATGTGTAACCGTTGAAAATGGGATATCTGTGGAACATAATCTAAGAAGGGAAATTATCAATGATGGAAAGGGAGTATAAACTGCTTTTATAGCTAATATAAATGTAATATTCAGGTCATTATGACACTTAATCTGTGTTTTATTGTACTATGACACTATTTTTAACCCGTAGGCCTATGTTGTGTTTAGACCGTAAACTAGTATGTTGCAGTTTTCAACATGTAATCGAATCATTAATAAAGCATAAAAATAACTAAAGCTGAATGGAATATATAAAATAACTTGCCCTTTGGGTGATATGCCTGATTTAAAACTAACACATCTTTGACCTTTGTTGCTTGGATGCATGTCTAATGCACACTGATCAGAGTGATCTGTCGTTTGTTTTATTTTCAACATATTCAGTTGTGTATGCTTGTTACTTAGTCTATGTATTTGCATTTTTTTTAATGTAATGGAATATTAGATTTTTTGCAAAATAAATGTATTGATTTTAAGACTTCATTAAAGAGATGTAAACAAACCCAAGACTTACTGGCATTTTATATGTTGAAAAGTTCACCCACAATTGTGGACAGGCCAATTATATTAGAATTTAAATTGAACATATAAATAGAATATGAGTACAAGATTGCGTACATCTTTCAGTTGGGATATTTAGGATAATGTGTCAATATAAGATATATTTTAATTAGATTTGTATGGAATCATTTACCGGACACATTAGGAAGAGGCAAACTGCAAATGGGGGACATGCTATTAATAATCTAGGATTTGTGCTTTAGGCCAAGTTAGCTGCTAAACGTGACCAGATTATTATATATTGAAACTTATTTCGGGAGGGTGAAAAAAACGGTTTGAAAATGATGGCCTTCAACTCGGTGGCTACCAGTTGGTTTTCCACAACCCTTCCGCATTTTCCTACAAGTTTGTGGCTGTGACGTGTAGTGCTGACGGCGGCCTCGGAGCCGGCGGAGCAGGGGGCTGTAGCATGAGAATATTTGGCTTTAGACGTCCGAGTTTCAGTGGAGCTCCCTAAACAATCGGCCCCTCCTTCTCTGCCTCTCTCTGGCCCGCCCTGACGATACCAAATTCCCGATCCAATCCTGCCCGAGTCTGGGGAAACAAGGCGGCCTAGGGAAACCGAGAAGCGGGTTGAGGCCATCCTTCCCGCATAAAACGGGTATGCATGTATTTTTCTCGCATTATTTAGAGACCACTGTAGGCCTTTGTGCACATTGGTCTCCGGGTACCCGTGAGACATCGTATGCGCTTTGTTTTTATTCTGTGGGAGAGGCCAGGGCCTTCTTTAGGCCCAGGCCTTTAGTGAGAGGCCGTAACCATCAGAGGGGGCCTAAGCTAGCTATTTAGCCCGCTCGAAACAGGAATTTGTACGTTGCCGTGATTGCAATTCAATTAAATATTTGCGTGGAAGCGGTGAAATGCACGGAGCAATGGTTTATGTCCTGAAAACGGCTATTGTTTTCACCGTTATCTAATTACATGCTGCTGTTGGCTATTGCTAAAAAATGGCGCACGGACCACGGCAGTGTCGGACATTAGTCGTGCAAAAGGCGTCCCTGCACCCGTGCTAACAGACTCAGTGTATGGTCACATGAGGGGTAAGTGCGGTGCTGGATACAAACGTGAACTATGCCGGGGAGAAAATGCAGTTTAATTTCATCACAGGTGTCCCGCGTTACCTATTTTGTTTATAGGTTTTCTGTCGGCGTCCCATAATAAGCGCTATTTTCGCTTAGGTAGATAGGCTACGATACACGTTGAATGCTATATGCCCTAGTTTTTTTTAAAATTAGCATGTTAATACTAAAGCGCCGTTATTAAGAAGCACGCGAGCATCTTTCATACATCTCTGCACTGCGTTCGGCTGCTCACGCGCCGCTTGTGCGCAGTCCAGATACACACCGTTGTCATTTCCCACCTGGAGGTGGGGGATGGTTCTTGCAGCGATAATTAAATGGCACCCCGCCGTCCTCTCTTAAAACCCTTTCTCAATACAACTGTCTCTCAAAAGACCGTTGTTTACAACGCTCTTTACTCTCCTACTGTCGCGCATCTGCCTTGGGTAAATGTAGGCTACAAGCAGGACAATGTCTTTGCTTTGAGAAGGCATTGTCCCCTATAGGCAATTTCGTTTTCAAATACTCCCCCTGCCGCAGAAATTATGCCTGTGTTAGCTTGTGGTTACAGCATTGCACTACTAGACGCACAGTTTGTTTCATAATAAATGATGCTGTATGGTATTAAAACAATTCACTCCCATACACATTGTTTTGTATGTTTTTGTATTCTTTCATATCATGCAGCATAAATGCTTTCCAGTTTTCTATTTTAAATGTCCATCATGAATGCTTTCACAATGTAGTAGTGCTAGCTGTGCATGTTTCGGCATTAGTGTGAGACATCAACTATTTTTCTTACTCAGTATTAGATCCCCTTTTCATCACCTAAAACAATGAATCGTAATGTACACTTTAGTTATGTCTGCACTACTTTCACTGGTAGAAGGCCTTAGTGCCAGGCCACAAGTGCAAGAGGCAAGTGCTTTTCCATTTACAACAAACACGGAAACAAGGTTGTGAAATCTGTAATCACACGCAGATCAAACCTCATCTTATGGGTGACCTCACTTTTTGATTTATCTATACCATGATCTAAAGCGTACTCACTGATTGTGTACTCATTGTTTACGTACTGCTTTTCCCTCTCGTTCACTCCTGCTCATCTCAAGGCTACCTCCATAGTTTCTTTGAGGGCGTTAATCATTGTGTGCAAAGTCATGAGGTCTGAAGACGGGCGGCTGTTGTTGGTGTGGTTGTTGTGTGTGCAGTGGATGTGTGTTATTTTATGTTCAAACAAATGTTCACTCGTTCACAGCCCTCCAGAGACAAATGCAGTGCGAGGACAATGGATGAGGATGACGCCCGGCTCGCAATACACACTCAGGAGCCCAAAATAATCCTGCACGGATCGGGTAAAACCTCACTCTTCTACTGTATACTGTTACTATACTGTATAGGGTTTCCTGCAGAAAATGTGCGAGTTAAGGTGGTGGGGTTTTGCCGTCAGACCTCCTCCTGACAGCACAGGTGGGCGTGTCCACCTAGATGTGTGCTGGATAGATCAGTCTACCAGCCTACCAAAACGTTGTTCATCTATCCGTCACACATCTAGGTGGACACACCCGCCTGGGATGTCAGAAGCGGCACATTTTCAAAACACAGGCTTGTAACGGCTAATCACACTCACACCTGCTGGTATAATATGCCCCCTTTAAGCCAATTCACACAATGCATAACTCAGTGTCTAGTCCCCCGTCCGATACATGTGGATGCCTTTTCGTGGGGGGGGGGGGGGGGGGGGGGGGGGGGGGGGGGGGGGGGGGGGGGGG
>JAOPJL010000146.1:5642177-5664280 GCA_027123545.1 Trisopterus esmarkii | reverse complement strand
ACACACACACACACACACACACACACACACACACACACACACACACACACACACACACACACACACACACAGCCCAGAGCGGGAATGGGTTTAAACGTGCAGAGCAATGGAGCCCATTCGTGGCTGTTAAGTAATGTTCTCCACATGTATGTATATGAGATGAAATACCTGAGGTATTTTAGGGAGAGAAATCATTAAAAGCAGCTGAAGGTGATAAACATGAAGTGGTAAACAGCACAGAATGTTTGTGTGGTTTGTGCTCCAGTAGCTTCTGTTGAACTGACATAGACAACACAAATTCACTTGTCAGCAGAAACAACCGTAAACAGCATCGTCACTGTGCATGCTGTGCGTGTGACTATGTGTATTTATGTGTGTGTGTGTGTGTGTGTGTGTGTGTGTGTGTGTGTGTGTGTGTATTTGTATTCTCATGTGTGCATGTTTGTGTGTGTGTGTGTGTCTGAGAGTGAGTCTATTTGTGTATGTGTGTGTGTGTGTGTGTGTGTGTGTGTGTGCATGTGCATGCATATTTGTGTGTTTATTTAATCAATTTGGATTTGTGTATATTCACTTTTTTACCAATGGCAACTTAATAAAGGTATTATTTATTGTTTCAAAGTCTGTTGGTTTGCAGATGAGCCAGGCAGGGGGATTGGAGAAGAAAGGGGGTTCAGGGTTTGCTGTTTGCAGCTATCTGCTATCTCAGAGGATATTGACCCTATAGAGTCAGAGTCAGTCTAAGCCTGTTGCCAGGTAGATATGTAATCTGCCCTGAGCTACCTGTCTATCTATGAAGATTGATAACACCACCTTTCATCTGTGGTGTAGGTGCTGGTCTCTTGATCATCTTTTGACGCTATCTTAAACGTCGTTAAAATCAGGGTTCACGATGGCTAAACTCTCTAAACTCATGCAAAATCACAGCATTACAACTATTGTGTCCCCTATGTAAATGACTGCACCTCTAACTAACTTCATAAGTATTCTAGATCCCCATTGTGTAAGTTCCTTTGTGTTTTTAAACAATGTGGCGACTAGCGATATGAGCCGCCGAGCATAAAATGAGTGAAGTTGTACTTTTAGTCTGAGGTCATTATAGGCTGACACATTTCCAAAGTTAATGGTTGGTCGGTCAATCACCTAAAGCTAAGTGATGACTGCTGCTCTTCTCGCTGCATAGCTCCGGGGTTGAAACAACCCTAGTCGTGAACACATATTTGTTATATACGTGCAGTCCATTATAAAAAGTACACGTGCATGTATTTGCTTGGAGCTACAGAGGCCTTGTTGAATGTGCAGTTATCAGGTGTCAAAATATGTTTCCATCAAGGAGGGCCTCCAACTCCATTGCCTCTTGGAATCTTAGTTGACAGATGTGGACACATGCACACACCCACACTCTTTGCATTCAGTTCCACCACCGGTGTAGCCCTTAGAACCTAGATGGCTGCTGGGTGAATTTTATGATCTACATTTAAGGGAGTTGGGTTAGCATTGGGTAGCATCAATAATAAGAAAACTCTGTGTGTGGGTGGGGCATAACATTGCATAACCAATAATAATGTTGATTATACCATTCTTCTCTAAGGTCAATCTCAAACCTGGCAGGTTCTAAAGTTATCGTTTTCCGATACATTTATGTTAATACTATGTCTTTATTAATAATCACACTCTGATCTTGGCTTTACATGGATGTGGTTCCTATTAGGGAAATGAGTATGACATTTATTTTTTGTCATTATTGTGATTGAATTTACTTTACAGTAAATAAGAGGTGAGTGCTAAAGAGATGGATATAAACATCAGATATTGCCACCAGAGGTCAGGCTTGCATTGGCATTGTTTCAAAGGCATCTCATTACTTACTACCAGTAAGTTGTATGTAGTAAATCAAATACTATGTAATGTCATATACATATGTTTCAATATACAGTACATATAGTATACAAAGAAAGGAAGATATTTAAATGTATCAGAAAATGTAAAAAGCAAAAGTTAAGCAAAGTTGTAGAAAGGGTTGTTGCAGAAAGGTGCATTGCATAGCATCGCTCGGGCTCAAATCCTATTCAATCCTTAATGGAGATCTATGAATGTATGGGAGGTATATATAAGTGTCTATATTAATGGCATGCGTCCATCTTGTATGAATCAATTATTTATGCGCATGATTCGCGGAGAGTTGCTTTTCTATTCTGGGAATTACTGGATATGGAACCGGATTAACAAAACTTTTTTCCGACATTATGTTGGAAAAATTTGTATCGTATGCATGCTATACATAGCCTTTTGTATAAGTCTATTCTATTCAATTCAATTACAAGGTAGCAGAACTTGAATGACAAACAACATATTATATTGTGGAAGACCTCACGATGGTGGTATCTAGGCGACGTCATAGAGATGGTTGCAACCTATCAGAGTAGAGCAATTAATTATTTTTTTTCAAATTCATAAAAAAATCCATAAAAAAAGGAATCCTCTGCAAATGAACAGTGGACGAATACATTGATTGATAAAAGTCTATAGAAATGCAGTGGCTGCCATGATCTGAAACCTGCTCACGGACCCTGTGGAAAACCTATGGTCCTGACTTGAATCAGACCAAGTTAGCTGGTCTTATCGGGGCACAGCCGCTCACAGCGCTGTCCGTCATGGTGAGGAACTCCAGCCAGTTGTGGAAGAATCCCCTGTAGTACTCGCCGGTGTTGACCACCAGGCCGAACAGATGGCGGCGACCCCTCTTATAGCGCAGGGCGACCTGGGCCTCGCGCTCCGTCACGTTGAAGCTGATGTTCAGGACCTGGAAGAACAGCAGGTGGAGCAGACCCGCTGTCACCATGCTGCTGTACCAGGCACAGGTGAAACACAGCGCCGTGCTGGGGAGAACAACACAACAGGAGAGGTTCAGCACCTAGGACCTGGTGAGGCTGGTTCTGTGGGAGTAGGACTGGAGCAGTGTGGCTTTTTTTGTGCTCATGCATCTCTACGTATTGCAAACATCTGGATCCATGTCAGAGTATGGGGACCCTGTATAGAGTATGGGGTAACTGCATAGAGTATGGGGTACCAGTGTAGAGTATGGGGTACCTGTATAGACTACCTGTATAGAGTATGTGGTACCTGTATAGATTATGGGGTACTTGTATATACTATGTGTACCTGTATAGAGTATGGGGCACCTGTACAGCATATGGGGTACCTGCATAGAGGACCTGTTTAGAGTATGGGGTACCTGCATAGAGTATGGGGTACCTGTACAGAGTATGGTGTGATTGTACTAGTTTTAGACCCAGGACAGTAGAGTAGGTATGTGAGGAGGTGCTGCTGGATAGTGAAAGAGTATGGTGTACCTGTACTTGTTGAGTATAGAGTACAGTGTACCTGTACTGGTTGTAGACCCCAGGGCAGTAGAGCAGGGCAGTGAGAAGGTGCTGGTGAGGACACAGGCTGTGCAGGACCATTGTAATCCCATACACGGAGGTCAACAAAAACACAGACAGGGTGAACAGGAAGCAGCGGTGGTTGCTCTTTCCAACACAGCTGTTTATCCTAAGGTACGCGGTGAGATAGACACACCACACATACACAACAACACAACACAGCGACTGGTGAACTTGAATCCACACCCACCGAACCTCATACACTTTTATACACAGGTTTGCTGAGAAGAACTTGAGAAATGAATGCTGTTGTTGACCTATTTGTCGTGATTCTGTGGAATTCAATTCATTTCGTTTCTACTATATAAGAGTATAATTTGGTAGCATTAGACAACCTAGTAGGATATGGTTAGGGTTTTCAACTCCCAGGTCCAAGGTTCTGGGTTCGACCCCCAATGTCCACAGCCTAAGCAAGATGCTGAAATGCACTGTAATTCACATTGGATCAAAGCATTGGCCAAAGAAACGAAATAGTAATAGTAAATATTAACTCTTGGAAAATAACGGTGGTGCTGTTTGTCCTAATAATCTCGATGAGAGCTACCCATTGGGGAATCAAACCCTGGTCTTTAGCCTAGCAGGCAGGGATTGCCGCTTTACTAACGAGGTAAAATATCAAATGCATGACATGTGAGTCCTGCAGCAGCAGGCAGAGGAAGGACCTGGAATCTGAACCCTTGAGCACTAGTCCACCAGGGAATTGAACACCTCCCTCTTGTGGGAAAGGCATGCACACTACACTTAACACATTTACACCATCCCACGTTAAAGCAGGACTTGGAATCTCTCAGAACCCACCAGATGCAGTGGTGGTCCAGTCTCTGGACGCAGGACCCACAGATCCGGCAGTGTCCTGCACGCGGCGGCCGTACCACTTTACACACCGCACATCTGCTGCCCTGGCCCTTCACCACCAGGGCCTGCGGCTCCTCCCCTGTGCTCCTCACCTCAGGATGGCCACCTCTGTTCATCTCAGTGCTACGTTTGTCCGGCACCCCCGGGACCGCCCCTGCCACCACGAACCCCGGCCCCCTCTTGGTACGAACCAGCGAGACAATGGTGATCACCACCCCGGCCGTCACCACCAACACCTGGTTGGGGCCCACGTCCCCCCGGGGCAGGATCTCGGTGAGGAAGAGGTAGTACATGTAGGCCAGGGAGTAGAGGGAGAGAGTGAGGAAGAATAGGGTGCGTTTCTTGCGGCGATGCGTGGCGTAGTAGTACCAGAGCAGGAGGCAGGGCAGAGTGCTGAGCACCACCACGCCCAGCAGGACGTGGAGGGCCGCCAGGCGTAGCAGCAGCGGGAGAAAAACCAGGACGGGAACCATGGAGACCTCCAACCTGTCGATCACAGCGTTCAGCACAGACGGCCTGCGGCCTTCGGAAGGACCCTTCAGCCACCTGGGCCAAGAGACAAAGGCAGGGTTGATGAGGTTGCCAAACGTTTGATACTGGTTTGAGCAGGTCAAAGACCCATTGGAGGGACGTTACAATCATTGATTGCCTTTGACAAGGTCAAGGTCCCAGGTGTCTTGTCCTACTGAATTCTCTAGTTACTCTGTCCAGTTCTTATCGATTCTATTCGATTTTGTGATGTGATTGATATATGGCTCTTTGAATGTAGACCACCATCTATGATAACACCCAGATTTCTGGCTTCACTTTTGTTCTCCAGAGACCTGAGAGAACTGAGCTGAACAGCAACTTTATGTCTCTGAGCCTTTGTGCCAAACAAGACTATTTCAGTTTTATCAGAAAAACTGTTATCAGGAGATAAACCTCATTAAAGAGAGCCACTTCCAAGGCCTCAAAATACAAGCAGTGCCTCCTCAGTCCTCACCTGTTGCAGGCCTCGTCCAGGTCCTCACAGTGGCAGGAACATCCATACTGGTGGTAGTCGCACTCGCAGCAGCACATGGAGTCATCTGGCTCCGGGGGCTTCAACTTCTCCCATTTCATGATGGATCACTCAGGAGTGGCCTCGCAGCCACCTGCCAACAGACTTGGGATACAGCTCAACATTGCTTAACGGGACTTTTACGATGTTGTTCACGATACAACGCTACTCAGTGGTGTTCAGCACAATATCAATACCGTTGACTTGGTAATATTGGAAAGGGTACAGCGATTTATATAACTTTGCTACATGCGACAAATCAGTTGCCCCCCTTTGTTGCCTCACTAAGTAGTTTAAGGAATGAGGGGAATGATAAATGGTTCTCGTTGTAATGGTAAAAGGAAGTTGGCTGATCAATGAGCTTCGTGCAGCTTTATTGATTGATGCTCTTAATGTACTGATGAGACTGAACGTCTGTGTAAAGGTGTCCCACAACATCTAGGAAAAGGTGTGCACGACACCTCAAAAGAAAAGAAAAGAGACTAAATAAAAAGTATATATAAGCACACACCATGTGCTGCCATGCTCTGATGGCCATAGGGGGAGCTTGGTTAGGGGAACAGTCTACATACACTGGTAGCAACACAGAAGTCCCTTCCACATTTTGTAGCACTCCAACTAATCCGTGCAAAATATAACATACAGTGAATGCTCAAATGGATAGCTATTGAAATAAAAAACTACATAAATATGAATGTCATACGTTGCCATGTCCTCTTTAAAACCCTTTTATATTGTCCAGCTGCTATTTGATTACATATTCACATATTACTTTCATAATTGGATTATTTCCCTGATCTATTAATTCCCTAAATGCTTATTTAATTTGTTGAAACAAGGCCACTGTGTCCACAGGGAACACTATCTGGGCCAACGGCCCTGGGTCTATGCTGATGAGATAACTATTTACGTTGATAAAATATCTCTATACAAGTCCTATCTTTCCTACAGAGACAATACAGGAATAACGCATTGAACATTTTAAATAAATATCTCCATCCTATATGTTTGTAGTACATGACTGAATTTACAGATTTAACTAATCATTTTCAGAGTCAAGATAGATGATTAAAATATGACTTGAATTTAAGCACTTTCTTGATTATTTAAAGCCGCATACTGAAAGGTGCTATCCAAAGAAAGTGCATTATCATGCACAATATGATGATACAAGTATAAAAGAAAATTCACTCACCTTTTAAGTTATTTGCAAATTAGGCTTAATTCAGGTTTGCACACCTCCGATGAGTGAAGTACCCGAAAAAGTCAGATCTTCTTTATCAAGCTATTCCCAACAACAAATTCAAGTCTTCTTTATCAGCGGAAGGCTCTTAAGTCGACAGCCTTAATGTAAATATGTCTTAATCATCCAAGCTGGGAACAGACGTGAGCCAGATTTCTCCCCTGGTTGCAGCAGAGAGACGAGGTGCTGTTTGTCTTATAGCAAGCCACCGCTGAAGGAGTCCTAACACTGCATAGACACTTTGAGAAGGGCAGGCTACATAACTGGGATTCCTGATAACAAGTGCTTTGGTCTGTGGTCGCATTGCTCTCCACCTTCCTTTGGCGCGCCCATCGAGGAGTCAGCTGTCATACAACAGTGTGAGTTGAGCCATGGCAGCGCTCGGGCTCTTCCTAGCACCCCGTCGGTATTCCTATTGAGGATTTCTGGCTTTATAATAACTAGTAAATATAGGTACAGCCAAATCCATTGCCAAAGTTGAGGTCCTCCACAGCTGTGTGTGTGAGGGTCTGGTTGTCCAGTCTTTGTAATTCCACGGTGGTGGTGGTGGTGGTGGCAGAGATGAGATGGAGATCCACGCTGGGAACATGAGAAGAAACTCTGATACGGGGAAGAGTGAAGACCAGGAGACCCAAAGTGGGAGGCCCCACCCTCTTGACTCAAGTTTCCTCCCCAGATCCACCTGACCTCTATGAGAACACTCTAGAAGTGTGTGTGTGTGTGTGTGTGTGTGTGTGTGTGTGTATATGTTTGTGTATGCATCTGTGTGTGTGTGTGTTTGTCTGTCTGCCTGTGTGTGTGTGTGAGATGAGATGAAAGACCCAGACTTAAGCTTTCCCCTGACATAATTCAGTGCTTAAAATGAATTAATACTTTTTTAAAGCGTGTACATTATGCATTACATAGATATGTTTTTTTTTTGCATGTTTTTTTAATAATGGATCTTAATTAACAATCAAAACCATGGAAGGCTACCATTATAACCTAATCATAAATATATATATTTTTAAAGTATACTATCAGAAGGCAAAAGCAGTTGAACCAACAAAGGCCAATTCCATGCACTCTGTTTAATTGAGACAGTGGGTGGTTATTTTGTGCCACTTCTTTACAAACAGATCCAATCGCTTCCTTTGCCATAGGGAACAAAAACACATAATCTAATCATACACTTGAGACCAGCAATAGCATAAATAGAAATATTATATTAAAAACCATGAACAGATTTTATCAACACAACCTTATGTGAGAAACACCAGGCCTTTCGTGCATATACAATTTGAATGTATACAGTCCTTAGAGTACATCTGGTTTACATTAAAAATGCTTAGGGTTGAGAGTGCTTTAGTGAAGGTGGTCTGAGGTGAGTTCTGCTAATTTCCAATGTGAATGATGGTATCCAAAGAAAAAGAAAAATCAATGTGGAGGAAGAGGCTTTACCCAGCTCCTGAGAGAGCACCCATTAGCTCTGATCGAGCCCGGAAGCAGAGATAAAGCGAGCTAAAGTATTTTGATAGGAGTAATGCAGTAACGGCATTCATACACTCACCTTCTGGCATCCATTGTAAAAATTATACATAAATCATACTAGAGCGGACCACTCCTTGGCTGGTTAAGCTGGAGCCAGCCGCAGAAGTGAGGATTCAGAGGATGCTCTTCGTAGACTGGTCGGTTTTTGCTTTCATACCACCACTGGAATGCTTTCTTTATTGGAAAATGACCAAGACCTTCCTGATATAGGCCTTTTGCTACTACTACTACTGGTGTGTTTTCTGATGCATTCTACTGATTCATTAAAAAATGTGAAACTAAGGAAAAACTATGAAACTATAGTTTTAAGTCCGAACAAAATATTTTGGGGTACAGAAGTCAGATCACATGTACACTTAAAAGATGGCCGCTTTTAACAATTTATAAAGGGCCCCGGTTTTACTACCAGGGGTCAGACGGATTAGCCATTACTTTATCTATGCTTTTGTGACAAACCAATCACAATCACAAACACCTGGAAGGAGTTTACTGATTGAGTTGTGTTAGTTGTGTTAACTGGTAGGGTGGAGTTCATCTGTTGATCATGCATCTGAGTGGACATTTCCCCTTTTGATTTCACAAATGGCTGCTCAACATGACATCTGGTTGTGAAATGGAGCCCTGTTTAAGTTTTTGGGAGTTGTGCTCTGTGAGGACTAGAACCATGTTCATACAACCTAACCTTTTCTTTCATTTGTATAATTCCAAAATTACCTAACTTTTATTCAAGAGGGCAAGAAAGAAATGTTAAAGACTAGTGACTGGAAATGTATAAATATGTATGTTCAGTATGTATGTGTGTCAGTAAGAAGACGCGATTTTCCACATCAATGCATTTATTGTTCAAAGTAAACCATATACAATAAACCACCGTAAACTGAACAGCATGACAATCTCATTTGTTCTACATTTTTCACAATAACAGCGTAAACCAAGACAATATTACCATCACTCCTGGGAGGTAGAAGACAACTGACAGCTTATTTTCAAAGATAAACATGGGCATTTCCATCCCTTTACCCCTTTACCTTTACTGTTGAGTTCGCTGTGCCATTATTTTTGTGCGTTAGTCACACCGGGTGGACTAATTTTTAGTTTCCGGTATAGTATCAGTTACCATACACCATTCATTGATTACCGTCTTGATTGATTGATTGGGGTGATCGCAACTTAACTCATGGTGACTCCCAAGCAGACAGATCATGTTAGGATAAGTTCAACACAGAAAAAGACCCAACACCATTTGAAGATGATCTTCTCGATTCCCTTCCCATATCATTGGAAGCCCACAAGTGATGGTTGGGTTGACATCAACCAAATGTAAGACGATATGTCAATAAAGCGGAATGTTTCCAGGAGGTGGAGTACTATTTGGTCAATTGGAGGAAGAGGGTGGGGGTTGTATGAGGGACCACTTTGATATGTACCACACACAAACACACACACACACACCACACTGGGAAAGATGAGGAGGAAGAGCTGTGACATTAACCGATTCTAAGACGATACGTCAATTAAGCGGAATGTTTCGAGGGTGTGAAACGCAGAGTACTGATTGGTCGTTTAGGTGAAGGGGCGTAGGGGCTGTATGAGAGACCACTTTGAGATGTACCACACACATACACACACACACAAACCACACTGAGAAAGATGAGGAGGAACAGCTTTAGTCCTCCAGTGAACGGAAGGCGTTCTGCATTTCTTCCAGGAGCTGGGCGTAGTCTGCTTTGATTTTAGCCTCACCATCCTTCACCGGGTCCTGCAGTTCAAAAATAAAATGTACATTTTAGTCATTATGTAGATGCTTTTATCCAACTTACAGTAAGTTCAGATCAATGACATTAAAAAAACAGGTCAAAGTTGGGCCATACTCAAGGAGACCTCCAGACATAACAGTGGACAGACAGGTAGTCATTCAGAATTGAACCCAGTACCTTTCAGCCTGGAGTCACACTCATGACTCGCCACTTGATATTGATCAAATTGATGAACCAATTAAAAGCTAAAACATCAGATCCAGAGTGGAGGTAAAAAAAAAAAACACAGCATCTTAAATCCCAATAATGTTTGTAGCATTGACTCTAGTCATGGTCCAGGGAGGACCAGACACCACTAAAGTCCTGCTCCAGGGAGGGGGAGGACACAACACAGAGACCTTGAACTTCATGGTGCTGATCTTGTACAGGATCTCTCCCATGCTCTCCCGGATCATGGTCCAGGTGATCCTGTGGTCGCTCTGCGCTGTGCTCTCCACCGCGTGACGTGCCAGGTCGTAGAACGCGATCATGTTGGACAGGATGCCCACCGTCTTGTAGAACGGACAGAACCTGATTCCCAAGCAGGAGAGAGTTGGGTTTTTTAACAGACCAAAATGAATGAGAATTTTTACTGTGCGACATAAGGTGCCACACACTTCAATTATTTAAATCTAAAATTTAACTGTAATTTCAAACGAAATACACAGCAGCAAATTTAAAGCTATGAAAGTCTGCAAAATCATCAACCATGACTAATGATATGACTCCATATGATAATGCAGATCTTAATTGTTCTAAAAATGGTGATACGCCCTTTGACTTTGCAAGGCAGGGGGGGAGGGTTACCGGTCACAAGGTGTGCCTGATGAGTTTTGACCCTTCACCAGCTATGTAAAGTGAGTCAATCGGTGTGGGAGATGCAGAGCCAGGTGTTTTACCTGTCATAAGGTGTGTATCCATTCTGCTGTAGGAAGTCATCCTTGATGAGTTTGGCCACTTCTAAAGTGATTTTGTCGCTTTCGGCAAGGGAGGCCTGAACAAACACAAAAATGTAAAATGCGGAAATTGAGTCAATGAGCTTTACAATAAACAATTAAAGAAAAAAAACAATACATACTCAATGATACTTCTGGTCTAAAACGTATAACTATAACTTAAAACTATAATACACAATGTTTCTCCGTTGTATACGGAGAGGGGGGCCGTTACCTTGCCGACCAGCTGTACGATCTCGGCCAGGTCCTCCTCTTCCTGCAGGATCTCCTTGGCCTTGGTGCGGAGCGGCACAAACTCGGGGAAGTGCTTGTCGTAGTGGTCGTCCAGCGCGCGCGTGTATTTGCTGTAGCTGATCAGCCAGTTGACCGAGGGGAAGTGTTTCCTCTGGGCCAGCTTCTTGTCCAGACCCCAGAACACCTGGCAGCGGCGGGGGAAATGGAACCACAATGTAGGGCTTTGCCATCTCCATTTGTATTTAGTAATAGCGTGACCTTCTAATCGAATGTGTGGTTTAATGCATGTTAAAAAAATAAGCAAGTCCTTAGTAAATCCGTAACTCGCAACGCACCTGTACAATACCCAAGGTTGCTGAGGTAACGGGATCTGAGAAGTCGCCACCGGGGGGCGACACACTGCAAGAAATTAAAAGAGTGGAGGAACATCTCACAACTTTATACTGTATAAAGTTCATTGAGGTAATACATCACATCCAAAGATTGTAGGCAATATACAACACATTGCATCCATTGATTTCCTTCATATATCCATTTAAAACCAGCAGGCTGGTCCATGGAACAGATGAGCTGAAACCAAACAGCAAGATGGGTGAAATGTTCCAAAAACACAATACTGTGTACAACTCACGCTCCGACTATGCTGACACTGCCCTCCCTCTCTGGGTTCCCCAGGCACTTGACTCGCCCCGCCCGCTCGTAGAAGGAGGCAAGCCGCGCGCCCAGGTAGGCCGGGTAACCGCTGTCTGTTCACCGTGGCACAAAAGGTAGCATACAGGAGGATTAGCGACATAAAAACAGACTACAATCGCACTGATAATAAAGAACAGTCCATTCAATCACCAGCGGGCATCTCGGCCAGTCTTCCGGAGATTTCTCTCAGGGCCTCGGCCCATCGGGAGGTGGAGTCGGCCATCATGCTGACGTTGTAGCCCATGTCTCTGAAGTACTCAGACAGGGTGATGCCTGCGGACGCAGCACAAAAACACAGTCAACCCAGCAGGCCTACTGACCCAAAAATTGGTTAAGGTCCCCACTTTCATCCAAAGCAAGTTAGTGCGACCTGTGTAATGAGGGGAATCCTAGTGTCAATAGTGTAAACAGAAGCATCTTAAAAGAGGGCGTGACCGTTACCTGTGTAGATGGACGCTTCTCTGGCGGCTACAGGCATGTTTGATGTGTTGGCGACCAGGGCCGTTCTCTTCATTATGCTCTCCACCTTGCCGTCCACTTCCATGGTCAGCTATTTCCAAGCAACACAAACCACACATTCATGATAAGACATGAGGATTTACCAGGGGACATACTGGCCATGTGTCATTTGATACTTTCGCGTCATTTTAAATCAACAGTCACTGATGTGGGAAAAACATTCCACATTTGTCAATAGTCCTGCCTGTGCCGCTGATTGGTTAAATCAAGCTGCACTCAGTGAATAAACGCTTTTTCAATAGAGGAACCGGTTTAAAATGTGTAAAAAGCAAACAATACATTTGCTATGTCAATATTTGTGAACTGCAAACCAAATTAATACGTGAATATACTGTATATCCAAAAATGCATGCCATTTTGTCCTACAACCATGAAACCTATGACTCTTATCCAAGTCACAAATCAGCTTTGGTGTCATTTAGCGATGTCATCCTGTGGATACAAACGTATTCCTTAGTAGGCATTTTGTAGTAGTAGTAGCAGCCTTTTTTTTTTGTGGAAACTGGATGCATAATTATTAGAACCAAGATGGCCACAAGGTGAATAGAGCCCATAGAGGCCCAGCCAAATTGGTCTCCACATTGATCCACAGTTCTTTGACCCACCTCAGGGAAGTCTCGTAGTACTTCTGACATCTCATTCCCTCGCTCTCCACAGCCCACGTAGATGATGACCTCGCTGTTGGAGTACTTTGACAGGGACTGGGAGATGACCGTCTTGCCGCAGCCGAAAGCTCCGGGGATAGCTGTGGTCCCTCCCTGCACACACCTAGAGCAAGACATTAGGATCAGCATATATGAATGAGAAGTAACCAGTAGAGGTCCGCTAAGGTCAATATAAGGCTACACAGTTTTTAAAAGAGATTTCATAGAATCTAAATGTTCACATTTTAGTGATATTTAAAATTGTAATTCATGCTTCAAATCAGTCTATCGTTATTTAGCATTAGCCTACAGTACATTATTTGCTTGATTCTTTCAAGCTTTTTGTCAGAGGGAAACCCTTCCCCTGCTCATCAAGTAAAGTCAATTTATAAAAGTCAACGAGATTCACACACTCCGCAACACATATACAATTTTTAAAATTAGCAGTTCTACTTGAATGACCTTGTTTATTTACCATCTGTAGATTAACCATCTGCAGTATTATCTGGAATTAAGGGAAATAAAAATTGGTACGTATACCAACGTTTTTATATTATATGTCCACGAAACATAACTACTCACGGAAACAGAGCGTCCAGCACTCTCTGACCAGTGAGCAGGGGGTGATTGGCTGGCAGCTTCTCCGTTACTGGCCGGACTTGGCGCACAGGCCACACCTGCATCATGCTGAACTTATCCTTCACGCCTTCAAACTCCAGCTCAAGAACCACATCCTAATGAAACAGACAGAACCAAAAAACAACCGTCATGTTGGGAGCCTAGTCAACTGAAAAGAGTCAGGAAAAAAAGGTGTATTCATAAAGCTGTATATTAGTTAATCACAATTCTAGTCTGAAAGGGCTTCATAAGCCTCCTACATAAACTTTACGGCGTGGGGACTTTTATTTTGAAAGAAGCGACTCACAGTGACGTCGTAATTTCCTGGTGGTGCGACGTACGTCACGGTCCCCCTGTTGCGTGGCGGGAGCATCAGCTTGTGTTTGATGAGTGAGTTCTCATACACAGTCCCATAGATGTCCCCACCTGTAATGTGGCTGCCAGCCTAGAGATATAGAAATCAAAGTTAAAGATTAGACAGGTAGGCCTACTTTATTCATCCCTGAAGGGGTATTTGGTCGTAACAACAACATACAATAAAAACCAAGTATCCTTATAAATGACTGGTCAAAATAAACAGTATTTGGCCAGCTCACGACCCATTTGATCCTCTTTCGATGCCCAAATATGGGTCGCAACCCAGCGTTTGTAGACTACTATTCAGTTAACTGAATGTGAAGGTGCAAGGTGCTTCTCTCCCGCTCTTACTTTGATGCTCTGACCGGGGGTAAACTCCCACTTGATGTCTCTGTTCAGGGCTCCGATGTTGACCCCTCTGGGGATGTAGATGCTCTGGGTGAGGTCGTTGATGTCCTTCAGCGGCCGCTGGATCCCGTCGAAGATGGAGCCCATGATGCCCGGGCCCAGCTCCACTGAGAGGGGCTTCCCAGTGCGGAGGACAGGGTCTCCCACGGACACACCCGCTGTGACACCAGGTTCAGGAGGTACAACAACTAGACAATGACCCACACCTAGACACAGAATCACATCTAGACCAAGACCCATACCCAGACACAGAATCACATCTAGACCCAGACCCATACCTAGACACAGGATCACAACTAGACAAAGACCCATACCTAGAAAGACAGGCACCTAGACACAGAATCACATCTAGACTAAGACCCATACCTAGACGCAGAATCACAACTAGACAAATGACCCAGACCTGGACAGATTCACTATATCACAGCCCCACCAAAAGACGTTTTGAGTAAGGGATACAAGTCTCTTCATAGACCTGGATAGTGGCCATGTCCCCCTCCAGCCTGATGATCTCTCCCACCAGCTCACTGTGGCCCACACGCACCAGCTCGTACATGGCCGCTCCCGCCATTGCAGTGGCCGTCACCACTGTCCAGGGTAAGAGCAATGGATGAAGAGAGACGACAGGAAAACATTACAAAACATCAAGTACCTTTCACAGGCAAACAACTTATATATTTATTCATCGGTATTAAATTGTTATCATGGGGTTTTAAATTCATGATTTAGACAACTGGTTTTATTGGCAAGGATCACACACACACACACACACACACTTTTCCATACCTGGACCAGAAACGCCGTGTACATATCCAAACTTGCTTTCCCTCTCCTCATCCTTGATCATGGGGAGATTAGCCGTGTCCATCGTGACGCAAACTTTTTACTGTCAGATGATTAGAACATGCATTTTTAAGAGACACAGACACATAAAATACTAAACAACAACACAGAGTCAAAAGCAACAGAGGCTAAGGTGGCCTGTACTGGCCCATAAGATGCCAGAACGTAATTCCCAAATTATGACATTGTCCACTACGACAGCATCGAGTAGCCACGTGACAACAAATTAGGTTCCTTGATTTGTTCTTACCCTGCTTTTAGTTATTTCGTCTGTCAAACTAAAAGTCATACTTTACAAGTAAATTTAAGATCTTTAAATAACAAAACTGTTTTAGCGTTCTGGGCAACTGTGGGAAAGTTACGGAGTTACAGTATTCTTTATTTGTGCAATATCTCGGTTATAAAGGGGGAGCTGATCAGCCAGTTGATGGGATTATATTGATTACATTAACACGATCATCATCAATCAGCAATGAGTACAGACATGTCGAACTAAGATAAGATTTAAGATACGAGCGCATTGGATAATACATACTACAACTTTAATGTGCCTACGTAGTACAAATTTAATGTGGTTACGTCTTACAACTTTAATGAGCCGACGTAGTACAATTACACCCAGCCAATCACACGACCCCCGAGCGCTACGCTATGGTCAGCCTGTGCAGTAGCCGAGCAAGTCAAGGACAGGTACGGCGACTCCACTGCGAGAACAGCACCGTGTCATTTGAGATGAAGGCACGTAAACTATATAGCGCTAACTTTAGTAATTCATACATTAGTTTTACCTCGTTGGTCATTATGAGCGTGGTTGTATTTTTAAATCGCAAAGCTGATTTGAGCGTACGTTTGGTCATGTGACCAGCTAGCCACTCACTTGATAGCTTCGAGATATCAATTGCTAATTCAGATTACGAAAAGAATAAACGGCGAACAACGCCAGAATGTGAGGCAGTTAATGTTAAACAAAATAAGAATTATAGCGATCTGATACACTCTTACCTTGTGTTGATGTGAATGGTCCAGGTTGCTTCCACCGCACAGAAGAGGGATCAGGAACGGGGAGGAGCTTCACCATAAGAGCTAAACTGGCAGACATAGAGCTGCGGTAGGTAGAATGTGACTGGCGTCCGGAACACGGTTGGGAGGAGCATCACAATAAGAGTACATAGAATGGGACTCTGGCACATCGACTCTTTAATATGCACTTATTGAAGTTGCAGGTTACAATCAAC
Source organism: Trisopterus esmarkii (assembly GCA_027123545.1). NCBI lineage: Eukaryota > Metazoa > Chordata > Actinopteri > Gadiformes > Gadidae > Trisopterus > Trisopterus esmarkii. Next base: position 5,647,867 of record JAOPJL010000146.1, on the reverse strand, counting down.
AACTTTTTAAATGTGTATATTATTATGAATAATTTTTTATTTATTTTCACAATAAGTTAGGTGAGCTGAACATTTTGACATTATACAGGCCTATTTAAAATTGCAGGGTACAATTAAATACATTTTATTGATTTATTATGCATTCGATCATTAATTTTTTTGAGCAATACTATAATTGTGCCACTCTAACATCATGCATATCCTCCAATCGACATAACATAATGAAATTGTCAAGACAGGATATATACAAAAAGGAACAAACATAAATGATAGTTCATGTATTTTCACACTGGTCATGACACCAATATTAAAGAAATTAATTGTAATAATCAATGCATATCTTTGTATCTTTCTAAACCTTATTCTGATTGTTTTATCTTAAAATTTAAGTATGGGAATATGCAATCTTTCATTATTCTATGAACTGTTTTGAGGCAGGTTCAGACCATTTTAAACATTTTCTTAAAGTCACCCCTTCATAAGAAAGAAAACACTTAGAATCATAGGGTCTGACATTTGAAACAGAAAAGGCCCAATTCTAACTGAATTATTCCTTTGGCTGAATGGAAAGAACTAGGGCCTAACCATTGTTATATGGGATTTAAATTTAGGAACAGCATTCATCTCTCCATATACAATCAAATGGTAGACAGAACAAAACATTCAGACATGTATGAACTGACACTAGCTACCATTTATTGTTGCTAACCACACAAAAGATACAAAACCTGAAATACTTGACAAGTTGAACTTGTCCACATTGCTTTGAAATAAACAGACTTTAATAAATAACGAGCAAATAAATAAATAACGATGTAGGCCTACTACCTATCACATTTTGGAAGAACATATCATTTTTAAGAATAAATCCACTAGATGGCGCCACATACACCCTGTTCGTTGCCGGGGGCTGGGTTCTGTAGACATGCAAGGGATTCCCCCAAAAGTTCAGTTTTAGCATTGTCGAACTGCTGGATCCGAGATTGTTAGACGCCAAGATTCAGTTGATCGGTCAATCCGACCAATCATTGTCCTCGAGCTCGGAGTCGTCGTCGGAGTCGCTGTACTCCACGGCGATGCGTCGGGACAGAATGGTCGCCACGTCGTTCCCAACCGGCTTGTTCTGCTGCTCTTGAAGCTCCTGAACCTGCTTCAGCTGGATTCCTGTGCAACACATAATATCATATAATATAATACACATTGTGTAACATAATGTCTAATACCAACCTTCTCCAGATGGATTCCTGTCCAACACATAATCTAATCTAATCCAATATGTATGTCTAACACGACCCTTCTTCAACTGGATTCCTGTCCAACACATAGCATAATAAGATAAAATAATCATTGTGTAACATAATGGCTAAAACAAGCCTTCTTCAGATGGATTCCTGTCCAACACATAATCCAATCCAATATGTAATTCAATGTCGAAAATGAACCTTCTTCAACTGGATTCCTGTCCAACACATAATCTATTACAATAGGTCATATAATATAGTATATTATAGTAGTGTATATATATATAGTAATATATATAGTAGTTATAACATAGTATATTATACATCATCATCACAGGCCATTAGCACATCCTTAAGAATTAATAATTTCAATTTGTATTAGCCTACTGCAACTGCCCTGTACTTCTGTAGGCCTACATCATGTGTGTCTAGGACGATGAGGCACATCTTATATAATGCAATATAATAGTATAGTATAGTATATAGTATTCACATCTGGCTCTTAAAACACGCTCTGTCAAAGCTGGTAAACCGATGTCCCTTCCAGGATTGACTCAGAGCCTTCTTCCACATGGCTTTTCTCCTCTCCTGCTCACCCATGTGTATGGCTGAAAGCAGGTCACTCCTGGCGTCCCCCCCGGGCTTGGAGTCCGACGCCGTCGCGCCTCCCTTGCCGTACCCCGCCATGTTGGGGGGAGGGGCCGGTGGGAGGGGAGGAGGTGGGGGTCCGGGAGGGGGTGGAGCCATGGCCAGGCGACTACCCGGGGCGGGTATGGGTGGCAGGGAGTAGCCCGGGCCAACGTGAGGGGTGGAGGGCAGAGCAGCCACTGGAGAGGCGAAGGCGGTCAGGGTGGAGGGGATGGAGGGACCTGAGGGTAGGTGTCGGGAGCTGGTGGGGAACTCTGACCTGGCAGGTAGAGAGAGACACAGGTTACTTTGTTATACAGGTAGAGAGATACCTGTATATTTTAGACAGGTAGAGAGATACAGGGTTAGTTAAAACAGGTAAAGATACAGGGTTAGTTAAGACAGGTAAAGATACAGGGTTAGTTCAGACAGGTAGAGATACAGGGTTAGTTTAGATAGGTAGAGATACACTGTTAGTTTAGAACGGCAGAGATACAGGGATGGTTTAGACAGGTAGAGCTACAGGGTTATTTTAGACAACTAGAGATTCTATAGCCATCACCCAAAACCCTTCAACCCGGCCACCGTACTTGTAGTCCACAGGAGGCAGAGGGAATCCGTTGATTGGCTCAGCCGAGTGACTTCGTTTCTTGGTGTATCCCAGAGCCCCGCCCCCGTAGTGCGCTTCAATGCTTTGATACTCGTGCTCTGCCGGGGGCGAGTGGTTGGCCGCCATGTAGCCATGCCCCTTGGGGTGATGGGTGGCCTGTGGCGGGCAGGGGGGCACAGGGTAGTCTGGGAGGTCCGGTCTGGATAGTCAGGAACAGGAAGAAACACCACTTAATTTGGTTGCCTTGAGGGGGAAATAATGTTACTCTAACCACCTCAGAGAATGAAATATGCTGAGTTGGGGAATTCCTAAAATGGTTCAGGGCTCAATAATCTAATGCCACAGTACAGGCGAGATAGTTGCATTTAGTAAAAAACATTTACAATGGATGTAAAAGCTTGAATAAATACAAATACAAGACCAGGATAATAATTAGTAAATACATATATAATGATAGAATATGTATTCTCAGTGTAGTGGCTCACAAAGATCTAAGTACATTACTATCTCACATTTCTAAACAAAGCAGATTTATTTAAAAAGCTTTTATCCATTTCCTTCATCATTTAGTTAAATCAATTTGGCTCCGTGGCGCCTAAAGAACAGAGAAGACATGCCTGCCGTCTGGGGACAGAGACCCCTCCAACGAGGCCCCCCGCCGGAGGCTCTGGGCACGGCGGTGGTCCGGGCGGAGCTCCTTGTCGAACGCCATCATGTTCCACTCCTGCCGACGGTTCCCCGCCTTCCGCACCTTCTTGGCCTCGCGCTGCAGCGTGCTGCTGTCCACGAAACGCTTCTGCTCCTTCACAGGGAAGACGCATGTTATGTTATATATCTGCTTGTTAGATTGTTTTCCCCCACTTGTATCATACAGCTATTTCAGCAACAAATATGGAAATAATTTGGCCTTCGCGCCAATTGAAAGACCTTAACTTGAGGTCTTGAAACACACACCCTTTCCATGGTGGTCTGATGTTTCCATCACACATTCCACCCAAAAACAATACTTTTGGGGGCATTTTCTTTCAAATCATGTCCATCCAACTTTTTGTCCTGCTCTGGTATCGGTGGCTTAACCCACTCACCCCGTAACCCAAGCACCTCGTAGTGGCCACAGGTTGGATTCCAACCTGCAGTCCAATGTTACGATACGATACAACTTAATTAATCCCCCATAGGAGATATAACATGTCATCCCATGTCACTGTTATCGCCATAAAGACACAAATAGCTCATGCTTCCTACACTGTTGTCATGTTTACAGTCAATATATAAAAAACCAAGCTGCTTGATGGAGAGAGCTGAGTTTAAGGAGGAGACTCACTCTGAGCCTCCTCCGCTCCTTCTTCTTCTCCTCCGTGTCCTGCAGCATCTTCTCCTTCCACAGGTCGAAGAAGTACGAGGGGTCGGTGTAGAACTTCATGGCATCCACGTTGTCCTCTCTGTAGCGGGATTCACAGAACTGCAGTTACCACATAGACTACATATAACCTCACTGCTCACTGAGATAGTTCATTCGTATGAAGGTGTGAAAGAATAAAGACTGATTCTCCTGAAGAATCATCTAAATTCTTTCCCCATCTCAACTGGTGGGGAGCGGTGTTAATACTGCCAGGGTTAGGGGTTCAATTCCCACTAGAGCCACCCATTCTCATAATTAAAACATTCTCTTACTCTCTTCCGGTACATTACTACAGTTTCCGGGCGTTACCTGTAGGCGGTGAGGCCGCCAAGGGGTGGGGCCGGTTCGCTGGCTGTGTGCAGGTGGTTCACGGAGCTGGGTGTGCTGCTCTTGGACACCACCTGCTGGTCCTGGTGGGTGGAGCTCCTGAACGCTTTCCTCATGTTGATGTCCTGCAGAGACACTGAGGTGCACAGAGAGGAACACAATAACACAAGTGACCTTCTTTGTACTCGTATTAAGATTCAAATGTAAAATCATGATTTTTTTAGGTGCATAAAAAGTGTGGTTGGAAGGAGGTTTGTGTATCATAAAGAACTATAGGTTTATGTCTGAAAACTTCTAAATTATTTGCTACATTTTCTTAGGGTTAAGGCTTAAGGTTGTTAACGTTGTCACGGTGGTAAGGGAATCGTTGCTCAACGAGGTGTACAGGTTAGATTGTGGACGTCTACACCTGTAGACCTCATGGGTCTGCAGGTTAGCTGGGACGGGATTCAGACAAACAGCCTAATCACCCTGAGCCATTCATGGCCAAGCCCCCTATAGGGACCCAGACCCCACGGCCAGCCCCCTAGGGCCCCGGACCCCCAGACCCACCCTCCTCCACGCTGGAGTCCAGCTGGGTGACCTTGACGGCCAGGCGGTCGACGCGGTCCTGCAGGGAGTTGGCGCGCACGTAGAAGGTGTTAGCCTCGTCGAACAGCTCTCCGAAAACGTCCTCTGCTTGTTTACCTGAAACCAGAGGAAATGTAAATAAGTCAGATAGAACATGATGGAATTCAGGGTCAGTGTCAATGTTGACAATTAGTGGTTTGTTTAACAACTAACGAAATACATCAGATACTGTAGAGACATTTAGAAATACATGTTATGGTCCTCATATTTTCACACAGTAGATGCAGGAATGCATGTGCATGTGGTGGCTGCGAGGAGTCAATCACATTAATACAGATATTCTTTTAACTGAACATGGATCAGGGGCGTTGTAGCTTTTATTTAGATTGTATATTATCATGTGTAGACTCTTGAGCTGGAGCAGGTTGTTGGGGAACTGAAGGGTTGCTTGTTTGAATCGTGTTCAGGTAGACCATTCCTCCGTAATGTATAGATTACAGGTGGTCCTCTAGTTTGGAGTGGAGCGGATGTTTTTTTGTCTAAATAAAGTGGATTTTAAAATCAGCTCATTACCGACCAGGTAGGGAGGGGTTAGGCTATCCTGCTCAGCGATGCCTACTGGGTGCAGACAATGGGGATGGTACCCAGAACATCTTGTCCTCAGAGAGACAAGTGGCCCTCCTAGCCACTACACCATGCTGCCTTAAACCGACTGGAAGTGAGGCAAACAGTAGAATCATGGTCAGTGTCTCTGCACTCCTGACTGGCTTTATTCTCCTGTAAAGCTTTGCCCGAAATCCTAAGCCCCTCTAACTTCACTAAATCCTGTCTCGCTCTCACACTCACACACACACACACACACACACACACACACACACACACACACACACACACACACACACACACACACACA
>JAOPJL010000146.1:5552066-5574868 GCA_027123545.1 Trisopterus esmarkii | reverse complement strand
TGAAATATACTACGTGTAAAAAAAACTAGAAATTTAATGTTCATTTTTGCCTCGAAAGTTGCACTGGGTGCCTTTAAATGGGTGTGCGTTCCCTAATACATCCATGTATTGTTTGTTTTTGAAGTTTCCATATTCGATAACTAAAAGTAGGCCGTCACTCATTTGGAGGAAGTTGGTATTCCAAAACAAAACTTTCAACAGGCATTATCAAAAGCAACCTAATGTTCAAGAACCAGTGCAAGTAAACACTTGCTTATAGCACTGACTGCTATTGATAATAATTATCAATCCATATAAAAGATAGTGATAGCTAAAGGTCTATGAATGTGTTACAACTATGTAATCAAAGAACTATTTCCTGTGGCTTGAATTTGTAGCATTGACTAAAATCTTGAAATCAGTTGAACGAGACAACACAGTTTTGAAATCAAGTATATATTTAATTTGTATTTGAATGCACAAGGTCCCTTTTTTTAAATCTCACAACAATAAACTAAAATACACACCCAAACATACCCAAATTCCCACACAGTATCACTCATACAAATCCTTTAATTTGTTGCTTACTTCTTTTTCTTTCACATTGATTCCAGATATATATGAAAATAAAATACAAAATAAAGTCCAGAAGTGTAAACAATGCTACATGTTTTCTACAGTTAGAAAGGTACAATAATGAAGTCGGCTATTTATGGCAATGAGAACATGAAGTAGTGAGAGTGAAGGCTATTTAGCATTCAATGCTTTTTTTTTTTTTTTTATCGCCAGAGAACATACACCTTCAATGGTTCTTAGTGGATAATAAGAGAGTAAAGTTGGTCTAGGCAAACGTCAAGAGGGAACGTGACCAATTTGTTAGTCTCTACGGTAATTGAGTAACATTACCAAATATTTGCTGCCGCTTATAGCTCAGGAAATGCATGTGCTTGGTTTTCTGAGTATTAACAACACGCTTTTTTTGGCTGTTCATCAGACAAAGAAAGCTCACTTGTGATGGCTATTATTTATGAAATTTCAAAGCCTGCGTGATTAATCAGAAAAATCAACAATCACAGATTAATCCTCAATTAAATTCATTGTTGGTCAAAGCCCCAAATCAGAACAAAGTAAAATCTGTTTTAAAAGATGTAGGCAAGTGAGAATGAACCAAACAATCTTTGAAACAAGTGACAAAGTTTTTAAAATACACCACTAGGCCTATTCATGAATATGACATGTCGTATAGCTCTAATGACACACCTGCTCAGTAGTTGATCATTCATTTACAAATCAGGGGATTAAGTAAAAGCACAAAGCCCAAGGAGTGCACATTTCAGTTGATATTAACAACCTGCCCAAAAATGAAAGAGAATCACATTGTTTTAACAGAGCAAAGCACACAGAGTTTGACTGAACACAGTGTTCCTCGCTTTGCATTATCGATTTTGTAAATATGATTTTGTGTCCGTCCCGAAAACAGCGCTAGCTTTGGGAAAAAGTCATTATCGCAAAATAAGTAGGAAGTATATCTGTCACTATGATGTGGTAGGTTGGTTCAACAAAATACTAACATACAGTAATACATTATTTTGTCTTTGTAAAAATGAGTGGGTATGCATGTATCGATTAGGCTACTACGAGATGCAATGATTAAATAAGGCATATTGGTTCTTTACTGTGACTTGGTTATTAGAAAGCCGTTGAGGATAGAAAGAAGTTACAAAAAGATCACAGTGTAAAAATAAAACTAATAAAATGTATATATTTAACAGCCTTTTTTTTTAAGAGTTGATAATGCTAAATGTAGTTTCAATTTCATACCATTACCCATTAAGCCCAAGTTCTTTGCCAATACTTTAAAATACATCTTCAAAAAGGATTACAAAAAAGGATATGGATGTTAAGAGATTATCTCTATTCATTAAGTATTATAAAATGGCTGGTCATTAGCATCTGATGGTTTAGCCTATGCTGTGTTATGCTACGTGATGTAAGATTGGTATGGATAAAGTAAGATTAACATGTTGCATGAATCTACATTTTAGACTCAATGTCTGAAAAAAAATAGGTACCAAAAAGTTTAGGCCCAAATCACAAATATCTGACATTATTACTCTCTGATTACCGCTCATACCCATAATTTATCAATAAAGAGTTTCAGTGTCTAAAATATCAAAAAGCTTCCACTAGTTGACCTCAACCCTTATTGTTTCAGGCTTTCTGACAGCCTGGCGATAATTATTATATCTGGTTCATATATGAAATGTTTGTGTAGAATAAGCTGTTGCAAGCTATTGAATGCACACGAGGTGTGAGGTGTACGAATCTAAAAAACCTTCAGTTTCCTAGGATTATTCTTTAACAATGTCTTCATCACATATAGCCAAATCGATAACTAACACAAAGACTCACAGCCGCCAACATGGCTAGTGCTAGGCTACATACAAAGCTAGGCCGGTACACTATTCGGCAAGGCTGAAAAGTGCAGAGACAGACAGAGATAGTACACATAATCACCTCCTGTTTGAGGCTTCACAAGTAAGTAAAAGGCTTTGGTAATAAGAAAAAATGTCACAATATCAAATTAATGTCAGATATGTGTCACCCTGGGGGAGTTGGGGCCCAACAGCGGTTTCGATTCCAGTTTTCGTACGCAACAAAGTCAATTTGCGTTAAGCAAAAGGTACACATCCCTCAGGGTATTCTGAAGGATGTGGTGGGAATGCAAAAGTTTCTCCTCAATAAAGCGCTTTTATACCCTCGGCGGCCTTTCTGAACGTTTTCACGTGAACATTCCGACCGCTTCACACACACACTTTCGCACACCAGCGAGGCTGGACCGCAACCTGTTCATCGGGAGCCCTTAGCTGCGTCAAGGTGCCTTGCTCATTGGGGCACCTCAACCAGAACAAAAACCCGGGGATCGAACCTCAAGTCCGGTTGCCGGGGAAACCCGCTGTGCCACCGGAGCCAGCTCGCCGGCGCTCAGTGCCGGGGCGGCGTGCCGATGTCCGCCGTGATGTTGACGTAGAGAGGCTGTCTCTCCACCGACAGAGTTTTGTAGGAGCAGCTGTTCAGACCGTCCTTGCGCCACACCTGGGGCGTTCGTCCCAGCAACCGCATCCTGGAACAACAGGGAGGGCGGAGCGACGGTCAGTTTAGACTGCATTGGTACTGCCTGTGGCCTGGCCGGCGTCTGCAGTGGTGAGCGTCCTGTGTACCCGTTAAAAGGTACCCACCAGAGTGGGGGGGATTTCGTGCTGGTGGTCAATAGAAACAAGTCAGAGACTGACCAACAGAAGTGTGAGACGAGCCCTTTTTGTCTGTAAAAAAAAAAAAATTCTGCTTCTGGCAGAATATTTACCTGGAGTTATGTATACCTGATATGACAATATAATAGCATAATAATGCAAGTACACCCTTTCAAAGAGCAAGTCCCTTTTATTTCTTAAGAATGTTCAGACATTGGAATTGGAACATGAAATGTTTTTCACACAGAATAGAAGCAGCACAGAAGGCTCAAACATGCAGAATGCATTTTGTTTCCAGGTGAAGTGGCTCGGCTTATGACCAACATGTGCGCTTGATCTTTTAAACCCTGTGACTACCCGTCAATCTGGCATGGCATGGTTCAATCTGGTGTGTGGATCTCAAGTTATCGTTTAAAAAATTGCGGGATAAACCATCTAACAGAATCTTTTTACCTGCATATCTGTTTGACTGACGATTTATTGATAGCAATAAATGAGCATGAAAAGAAGGATCTTCTGACGTTTTTGGCGTCTTATCTTGCTTATTGAGGTCACGTCCATACATCATACAATAGGTCGACAACGCAATCACCCTTACAGGCCTGCACAGGAACGCAGTGCTAGTGTTATAACGCATGACCTTTGACCCTCTGATCACCCCCAAAGGATCCCCCGGACGGGGGCACCTACCGGTCGTTGTTGACCTTGTTGCCGCTGTCCCGCTTGTGGAACACCATGGTGTAGCGCGCCACCTCGGGCGGAGGACGCACAATCTTCATGCCCTGCAGCTCCACCCTGACACACACACACACACACACACACCGTTAACACACCGTTAACACAGTTATACTCAATACTAGATAATACGTCTGATAACGGTACTAGTACTACTAGATTTGACTCCAATGGGAATATATGGAAACGTGAGACGTCTCTGGTTTGACTGCCTTTTAGTTTGGCTATTGTCTAGGGAAGGGCACTTGGAAATTGTCTTTGAAAGAGTTCTGCTGCCTGACCATCTCCTGGGTAATGAGTAATATCTTTGCAACAAAAAAACAACTAAAAACACAAATTTCCCACTCAATATTGCTGTTTTGGAAGTCGACTTGTCTAATGGTTTGTTAGTAAGTTACCCGTATGTTACGCCCGTCAATGACATCTGCAATAGCAGTGCAGACAACAACTCCAACGGTAAAACTTAACATCACGTCATGAAATCAATCATTTTGTTAAAGTTTTGGTTGAGCAACCCCCAGCGGATGAAATTACACATTATACCTTCAATCTTCAGTCTTTTTTTTTTTTAAGTGGAACATGAAAAGCATGTATGAGTGCTCAAACACCATCACAGTATGGATGTGCCAATGAAATAAAAAAACATCGTAAACTAACGTATCGTTGACCAGACACAGGAACACAGTGGTAACACAGTGGTAACACAGTGGTAACACAGTGGTAACACAGTGGTAACACAGTGGTAAGAGGTCTGGTGTAGATGTCCGGCGGCGGTGGGCTCTGACCTGATGCGGAGGTCATCGTCCTCCCCTCCCCAGCCCCAGTAGGTGTTGGGGAAGCCGTTCACCCGTTTAAACTGCTCTTTAGTCAGCGCCGTCACTCCTCCGAAGTAGCCCTTGTAGCGCAATCTAGAAAACAGGTAGAAATAGATCACAATGGAACGGAAACAAATCCTGAGTATGACTAGCCTCTCTGGGAATAGCCTCCGTCGGACTAGCCTCAGTCTCCAGACACGTACTTGTAGCCCGTGGCGTTGCGGCCCACTACCATGTGTTTGGGCTGGCTCTCGCACATGTACAGGTTGTTGTCGTTCTCGGGCACCAGGTCCACGTCGTGGAAGATGAAGCAGTCCCAGTCGTGGTCCTTCAGGGCCTCCAGGTAACCCACGTTGAGCAATTTGGCACGGTTGAACGTCGCGTCGCCTGCCTTTAACGACATGCAAACCAACAAACAATAAATACACCCCAACAAACAATAAATACACCCTGGTACATTAACCACAAGTCCAGTGTCTTGGACAAATGGTTCCTAATAATAATTTATGAAATGATGTATACTTGATTTTACTAGTAGTTCATTTGAAAGCCTCTGTGATTCTGCTTGCACCAAGAGATAGCGCCCTTCCTCTTTCAAATTGAAAGGCGATATATCAATGAGCATTCACATTGCCACTGTAGCCACGAAGTCTGTTGTGAGGCTGCTCCAATCTCCTCTCTTCATTGTGTAGATTCCTTTGGTTGTCTTCATCCTTGCAGACTTGTCCCCTACCCCAATAAGTGTATTGCAAATTCTCTTGGCCTCTTCTGCCATGGCTCCTCCCGATGGAAACTCCCCTCACCTTTGTTTTTACTGCCCACAATGTGAACGTTTCCTGATAAGAATCCCCATTGTCTCATGGAAGATGCTTGGTGAATGCTCGCAGTGTTTATTCCCCTGATCATACTCTGTATTTAGATGGTAAGTCAACACTGCCGCTAGACTTGAAATAATGGTCTGTGAACAAATTTCGGTATGGAGATCATATTTTGTATTTTTTATATAAAAAATACATTTATTTCTTTTTTTTATCCTCCACGTATAATTTGTTGAATAAACACGACTCAATGAAATTGCTTCTCAAATAGGGCGACAATGCAGCCTACATATGCTATATATCTCTGTATATATATCCCTGTATTATTGGTTGACATCACTTCCTGTCTGAAAGGGTTCTGAGAAAGACAATAAGCCTAACCTCTGTAGTCTGAGGGGTGATGTTTCTGGCCGTACCTGCTGGATGACGTAGATGGCGTAGCGGAGCTGCTGCCTCTGCAGAAAAGGGTGAAGGTGATGCAGGAGGTACAGGAGGTGCTTCTCGCGGCTGCGCTGAGGGACGAGGATGGCCACACTTTGTCTCGCGGTGCATTCTGGGGGCTGGTACTGACCCACGGCAACCACACTGTTCTCATTTTCCACTTCCTTCATCGTCAGCGAAGGCTCGAAGGACAGCTTTAGGGCGCCATCTTGGAGGGGCAAAAAAAGAAAAGTCTTTGAAAGAACGAGTCAGATTAGGTCTGTGTTATTCGGTTGAACAAGTGATGTAGGGAAACCCTTCTCTCCTCGTCAACAGGATTTGGGCCCAGCTCCCTCAGTGGCCATCTTGGTTCTGAAGGCTAGCTCGGTGGGGGAAATGAAAGCAGAATAGTAATAATATAATAATAATTCCCCCACTCAGCTAGCATTCAGTACCAAGAAGGCTGCAAGGTGAATACGGCCCATAGGACACTGAATATATATTGAATTGCACTGCATGAAGCTGTGCAATTCATGAAGTATACACAAACAAAAACATTTATTTTTGTATCTGGTATTTCTGAACCAACAAAACATTAGAAAACATTACTGATTTCTGAAATACACACATACAGATGTTCGCTCTCGCTTGCCCACTTTACATCCAAATCATGGCATGAAAGCAGAGTAAAGTGTGCATATGATTATTTTGTTTTTATGGTTGCATAAGTGAGCTGATCACAATAAAGTAAACATACCAAAGATAATGGCAAAAGGTTAAAAAAAAACTAAGTTGCAAATCATAATTTCATACCACTAACAGTAATACATTCTAACAGAGAAACTTTTAAAGTTTTGTGAACATGAAGGCTTATTAAGAATTGGTGTGCTCATTATTGTTGGACTGAACGTTATGCAGTATCTATCTGCTCTGTTCTCGTGTTAATCCATTAACCTATTCACATAATTAAATTGAAAAATCTGTAAGATACTTGTTACCCTGTTATTGAGGGTTTTTGAGGTGTGCATCAAAAATTATGTGCCACAAAATCCATTGCAATCTCATGTTATAATTTCATTATTACATGAAATTATTATCTATCCTTTGATTTCTCCATGACGATTTATTGGGTGGAGTCTATTATACCTCCTGGCTATTTAGCCAAGCAGGGAACATATTACTGCGTACTTGGACATTACAGCGACATCGCCCATTGACATAATTTCAGACTTTGGGTACAAAGTGGGCGGGGGGGGGATGATTCAGAGGCAGACCACAACCCTACAGTCTCTCCATCTTTCCTAGACTCAGCTGACTTTGAGATCCATATTAATATACTTTTAAAGATCTTCAGTAGGTGTGTAGTTGACACATCACTGTGATTGGTTTGATTTGATCATGTTGTCCATCCCTTTAACTCTCGACAATGTTCACTGGTGACGTTGCTTACTCACAGAGCAGCGGAGAACTTTCCGGGCACAGGGCCACAGGCGCACGGGCACTCGAAACAACCTCTGGTGACGCTCCCTCTGGTCTCAGATCGACCGGCGAGCCGTCCCCTATTACTGGGACCCGCAGCGTCACGGGGGACCACTGCAAGGCCTTCACCGTGTCCCCCTTGTATGTGGCGATCCACGCCAACGCAGAGAGACACAGCAAGAGCGCAACAATATACTTTCCTCTCCTGGAGACTGTGAGCATAGAAGGACAGAACCCCATGGCCACCCCCTTCAATGAACTATTTGTTTTGGTGTTGAGTGGTCGTCTCAGCTTTTGTTTTTGTGTCGTGCGCAGGGCACTGTGATGAAAACAGCTCCAAGGATCCGTGATAATCTGCTCATGGCAATGGATTTAACCATATTGGTTGTCAGCTTTGAGTTGCCATTGTTGTCGTTGCATCAGAAAGGGTTCAACACACAACTCTGATGTGGCGCCTTCAGAAACTGTTAAGAAAGAGAGAAGGAAAGGTTAGTGAATTTAAGCCCAACTGATTGGATGGCCAACAACCAGGTTGTGCCACACACCATGACAATGTAGGACTACAATGAGATGTGTATCGTTTTTCACTTAGTTTTTTACTGCATGGCCCCGATCCATGAAACTTGATCTCTTCCAGGAAACAGAACGCTTTGTTCCCGTTAAACCAGTTAGATTTTTGTGAACATTTTTTGTGCAATTTCTAATCTATACAATATCCATTATTTCACAAGTTGCATCGCTTTTAATTTCAAACATAAGCTGAGGGGGGGATCTGAAGACCCTACATTCATGACAATCTCACTGAACAATTAACATTCAAAAGTGATATCAATACGATATCAAAGGAATCAACAATGGAGAATGTTGCAATCGACCAAATGAATAACCTTAGAAACACAAGGAGCCGATGTAACAACGTTTGTTTCAAGGTAACCCACCCCTAACCGTCCATTCCTGGAGGTGCAAACGTCTGATGATGGTTCATGGTGCGGCTTTAAAGGTGTGCTCTCATTGTCACATATCATAGCCTAATCTATGCCTTCGGGGATAGCCTATGTGAATAACCAATAACCTCTAAGGTTAATTAAAACGTGCAGTTAGCTACAGAGCAGACCTAACAACACAGTCATTGACATCGTTGATGGACGACTGCTCTATAAATAAATGTTGACAAAGTTGTATAGACTAGGCTAAAATGGCTCTAGAGACGGTGCTTTCTCAGTCGATCTACGTTAATGAGTATAGTAAAGTTACTTTACCTCATTCCTCAAGCTGCTGCACTAGTGATACCACAACGCCACGACTTGGATTCAGGTCAAGAATTGACAGAAAAGGAAAACAAACATTGAAAATGACTTCCGGGGTGGCTGTTTCAGAATAAAAGCCTATAAATACAATAATGTTTGCAATGCGTTATTTACGTATTTCCCAATAAAAGCCTATACACACGTAATAAACGTTTACATTTCGTTATTCCGTACTTTGCCAGAACCACTAATTAACACTATTTATTTATTTATTTCCTTTTCATAAACCTTGTTTCGGTTTATTTGCCCCGTTGTGCCGTGTGATGTTCGTCGATGACAGCCACGTGTCATAAAGTATGTGATCGATGGTCCTGAAAGATTGATTGGTAATTGGTATTGATTTTTAATTCGAACAAAAAACAACAACGTGAGAAATCTTATTATTATTTAAAATGGACAAAGGAACTGAACAATGAAGAAAAACTTACTTCCAACTTATTATCCAATATTATATCCAAAAGTAGTAGTAAAGTAGATACTCTAATAGGCCTATGACTTTGTATATACTACTGTATAAAACCTATATAAAAGTATATACAAGGTCATCAATTATTTACTAATCTCTGCAATCTACTTGATGAAAAGAAAAGAAAAAGTGAACAATAAATACAAATACTCATACTTTGGTTTGCATTGAACTGCTTTGCTTTTATTGTAATAATTCATTATTTACCATGTTGTTATAGTCATTGAGAAAACGAGAATACAATGTACAGAATAATGAATAAGTAGACTAATCTAAACAAATTGCATCTATTACATTGTCAAATGAAATGTAAAGATTTACTGTACAGTCCAAATCATTTCAATAAATATTCCATGATAATATTGAGTGCTAAGGAAAATTATTTACAATTCTGAATCATCAAGTTTCAACATCTACCGTATGCCATTTTTGTCATCATATCAGACACACATTTTAATTTGATATGGACTTCAAATAAGGGAATGGACAATGGATTCGCAACGGGCTTGCAATGTTCCTAAACGTGAGGTTACATCACATGACTGAATTCCTTCTCGACTCGTCAAAACTCAGGGACAGAGTGACCGTTCCACTCCCAAAGCTCACCCTGGGCCTGTGGATCCTAGGCTGGCCTGCGCTGGGCTCACAGTTGTTTCCGTTGGTCTTGAGGCTTATGGACGAGGAGGGGGACGAGCCTGAAGACCCGCCCGTGCTGCCTGACCTTTTCCTGGACGCCGTGTTGTGCTTGAGGGTGGCCTTGGCAGCCACTTTGAAGGCGTGAGCCGCAGTGCTGCAGCGGACCTCCTCAATGGTGTTCCTGGAGGGCTTGAAGAGGATGATGTACACCTTGTGGAAGAAGAGGCAAGCCAAAAGACCAAAGCTGGACGCCAGTATCGCTATCACCTCCACCGCCGACACGAACTTGCCGTAGGTGCTGAAGTATGCCGGGATGAACGAGATCCAAACGATAAAGAATATCAGCATGCTGAACGTGATGAACTTCGCTTCTGTGAAGTTCTCTGGGAGTTTACGCGATTTGAACGCAAAGAAGAAGCAAATGGCGGCGAGGAGACAGGTGTAGCCGATCAGAAAGCCCAGGGCCATCATGGAGCCCTCGTTGCAGGTGATGAAGATAATCTCATCGATGTCATGGTTCTTGGAGCTGGCCGGAGGGGCGTTGTAGAGCCACACCACGCAGATCATCACCTGGACAAAGGTGCACAGGAACACCAGCAGGAACTGCAGGTTCAGGCCCCACCACTTTCGGTGGAGACTGGTGGGGATCTTGGCCTCGAAGACGAGCAGCACGCGGTTGGTCTTGACCAGGATGCAGGAGATGCAGAGGACGAAGCTGATCCCGAAGGCCGGCTGGCGCAGGCGGCACGTCCAGTCCTGCGGTTCGCCAATGAACATGAGGGAGCTGGAGAAGCAGCAGACGAGGGAGAAGAGGAGGAGGTAGGAAAGCTCCCGGTTGGTGGCCTTCACGATGGGAGTGTTGCGGAATCGGACAAACACCCCCAGGACGAAGGCCGCCAGCAACACTCCCAGCACTGCGAATATTGTCAGGGCTATGCCGAAGGGCTCCGTCCACGAGAGGAACTCGATCTCTTTCAGAAAGCAGAATGTGTGGTTCCCGTTGGACCATGAGTTGTTTGGACACTTGGTGCAAACACTGGCATCTGCATTAACAGATAAGCAAAAAAAATCACATGTCCGCTCACACGTCCGCTCACACACGGACAGTAACAAGTTGTAATATTAAGAGTCTTGCACTATAAAGAGTCATATTATATAGAAATAAGACTCTTTATAGCGATAAGCTATATGGGACGTAAGATGTGGCTGAGATTCTTTCATTCAACATTTGACTTGTTGACTTGCTGTAGTAAATCTAGACAAACAAGTGAATACCAAGTAAAAAAGGCACTGAAATGCAGCAGCAAAGGTATATGGTCTTAAATGACAAGTGAGGGTGAAACAATGGAAGCATAGGTATTTCATGAATCCATACCTTTATGGTTACTGTATTCTCCATCGGAGCACTCTTTGCATTCGAAACAGCAGGTGGGTTCACTGTCTATGATGCCCTTCCTGGTGCCTGGATCACAGTCCTCACTGCAGTTTGAAAACGGCAGCTGGAGTGTATGATAGCATGTGAGAATGGTAATTAGTATAATGGAACCTGCAGACAATTCTATAATCTGTCATCAAAAACTTGGCAAATGTTCCTTGAAGGATGATGTAACAAAATGTGTTATAATAAAATTATAGAATTATTTTGGTTAATTGTTAACTTACATCCCATTTTATATGAGGGAGAGGGGGAGAGAGGGAGAGAAAGGAAGAGGGAGAGAGTGAGAGAGAGTGTAATGGAAAATATTTCCAGAAGAACATGAATAACCTCTGTACTGTATCCATTCCACAGTATCTTGGCCTTGTCGATGTAGAGCTTGGATCCTTTTTTGATGTGCATGTTGTAGTAGCCAATCTCCTCAAACATCACGGACGCATCTTCTGTTGACCTGTGCCAGTTGATGATAGTGTAGTTCCCCCACATGTCAGCGTTCTCATCAAAGTGCACCGTCTCCCCAATGCTGTCGATGTAATCCAAATGTCTCAGCTGCTTCAGGACCTGTGGAGCAGAGAGCAGTGTACAATGAACGTTAAAATTGTTGATTTATCGATTTTAATAAGGTGCAGGATAGTGTGGTGGCAGTGAGTATGTTGGGAGGGTTCGACTCCCAACTGAAATGTAATGGTTTTATCTGAAATTTGCCTCAGTTTTGCCTCAGTATAATTGAGCATAATTGAGCAAGAGCCCAACTCTTAGCAGCTGCTTAAATCCTAATGATAGCAGTGATTGTCTCTGTATTCACTGTCTAGCACATATACTCTCTAACCCTGCATGTTCCTTGATGACCCATCAGTCTATCGACTGACTCGTCTCTCATCACTGCGTCTCCTTACCTGCCACGCCTCCATATCCTTCGTGTCTGCGCAGGAGCTGTTAGCGAAAAGCCCCCGGCCAGGCGTGCAGGTGAGTATGTCCTGCAGGGCCTGGGCGATGGAGTAGACGGCCACATACACGTTGTAGGAGATACGGAGGTGCGTGTAGTCCAGATACGGCGTCTCCACTGTGGTGACGTCCTCGTCGCCGGAGCACAGTGGCCGCGAGCTCTCTGTGCCGTTCTCGCTCTCCTGCAGCCTCAAGCTGTCCTCCAGGTAGCAGTTGAAGGTTTCCTCCCAGAACTCCCGGATGAACTCGTTGTGGCTGACCTTCTCGGGCCGCACCTGCTGGAGGAACTCCTTGAAGCCCGGGATGTGGCCAGGCCTCAGGGCGAAGCCGATGGTCCCGGCCATGACGTCGAGGTACTCTGGTTTGGCGATCAGCGAGGAGCTGGCCCACGCCTCGCTGGCCAGCCAGAGGCGGTCGGTGATGTTTCTCCTGGCCATCTCCTTGATCAAGGGCTCGACGTCAGGACCACTGGCGAAAACAACGATCACTTTGGCCGTGGAGTTCTCAATGCGGTCCACCAAGGCTTGGATCTCATGGTCTTCAAAGTACTGTGAGATGAATTCGTTCAGATGGATGCAGATGTCCCGCTCCTCCATCTCCTTCTCAAACTTCTCGATGCCCGGGCGCCCATACTCGTCGTCCGAGGCCACGGCGATGACCCAGTTCCACTGGAAGTAGGCGATGATGTCGGCCATGGCTGTGGCCTGGTACTCGTCGGTGGGGATGGTTCTCATGAAGGACTTGTACTGGTTCTTGTTGCTCAGCAATCGGCTGGAGGAGGCATAACTGATCTGTAGAATGTATTCAGATTAAGCTACATTCACATCACATTCACAATCACAAACATTCAGATTACATCACGTTTCAACCCAGTCTCACACCAAAATGTATGTGCAGTATAGCTATGTTGGTCCACTGCGGAAAACGTAATCTTTCCACAATAATGGCTCTAAAATTGTGAGATGCAATTTTTGAGCCATTATTGTGAAACTACTAAGTTTTCCAATTTGGACCAACATAGCTATACTACATTTTGTTGTAAGACTGGGTTACACATTCGCAATGCATCACATTCACATACATTCATGTTCACATTTACATCTGTATTTACATCTCATTACATAGTTGTTCTGCAGAAAACTTTATCCAAAGTGACTTTGAGAACAGTGTGTGCAAAAATGTAAGCATTTCTGAACAAACCAACTGGACACAGTGAAGAGTGGCTCTATGACTCAAGAACACAAAGGTGTCACAAGCCTGTGGTCAAGTGTGTAAAAATAGCTGGTGCTCAATGTAAGAGATGTCCTGAATACAACCGAAAAGTTGTAGTCAGTTGATGGGAGGCTTCTGAAGAGATGGGTCTTCAATTGTGTTTTTCTATAGAGGGATTATGTAGGTCAAATGGGTATAATATGGATAATTGGCACACGCAGATGTGTGCTTGTTATAACATAAATTATGAATAGGATGATAACAAACTTGTTCAAAAGTTTGAAACTCTTACATAGGATACTTTTGTTCTTCTAGAATATCGACATTGCCGGTCTGGCCCACTGCTGTGGTTCTGGCACAGGTCATGTGACTTAAAAGGGGACATGACAAAACTAGGAGCTGCCAGAGAGAAAGCCTTGGTAAGTAACAATAAATACACTAGAGTGTGTGTGTGTCCACGACATGTTCAATGGGTATGTGACATCTCTGTGTGGGTGACGATTGTGGTTGTTATGTCCAATATTAATGTGAAAATGATGCCATGCCTTGCCTATATGTATATGTGTGTGCGTATAATTTATCTGTGTATATTGCCTAGTTACATAATTTGTTTCAAATATTTGAGCGCCAAAACACTCCACAACCCTTGCAGACTCATTGCATGCTGTGGTTGACCGGTTCTCTGTCATCTGTGGCCCTCTACCTGGTGGTGCTTGCTACTGCGCATGAAGTCAGCTCCTTCTGGTTCTAGTCAAACAGAGCAGCCGTCATGTGCATGCTACTGCTTGATAGTAGCAAGTGGTTTTCAGTAGAATATTGTTTACATGAGTTTCAAACAGACATGTACTTTAAAACCAGAGGTTCCCGTATACTTGTCATGTCTATAAATTCCTCTTGTCCTGAATGTGTAATTATGTGTCTCTCTGTAATCTGTGTCTCTGTGTCTCTCTGGAACCCTGAATTATTTGATGCTACCTTCTTGTCCAGGTTGCTCATTAAAATATGTGTATCTCAATGAGCCTCATCTGGTTAGATAAAAAAAAAAAGAATGCTGGAATTTATTTATTCAATCATGCTCAAAGCACACAGCATCAGAAGTGATGTTTTCCCCTTATCTAGATGTCCCGGTCACCAAACGGTAGCGTGTCTGTCGGTATGAGCAGGTTTTCGATGCTCCGATTGGGTGACCAAACCGGAGCTGGGCGTCGCCACCAAAGTCAGCCAATAGGGAGGGGCTGACCGTCTCCAGGGGGAGTGTCTGGGCTGGGCTCACCTGGGGGATGTAGAACAGACTCAGGAGGTTGGCCACGGCGGTGGAGACGGCAGAGCCCGACGCGCCCACCACGGCGATGGTGGAGGGGATGTGGTCGGTGCAGTTGCAGAACTCGTCCAGGTTGATGGAGTCCATTTTGTTCTGGGCCACGAAGCTCAGCGTGGCCTCGAGCGCCTTGGACACGGTGTTGCAGGTGTCGAAGATCCTGTAGCCCAGGGTGATGTTGGGCAGGAGGGAGCTGCTGTTGTTGATCTCATCGATGGCGAAGATCATGGCCTGCAGCCAGCGGAAGCCCCTGAAGTTGTACCTGCCAGAGGGAGATTCAGGGCCGCTGTTTACTAGTTTGTGTTTTTTTGTTTGTTTTTTCAGCAGATTTCCCTGTGAATTCAGACGGATGTCGTTAAGCAGCAGGTTAGGTTTTAGCCAGGGTGTCTTGCTCGAGGGTGCCTACTACAGGTTGCTTTACGGGCCATGACGATCAAACCATGTCAATTTTTTGCTGGGAGGTTAACCCCCTCACCCCCTCACAAGGCTATCCTCTCCATGAAAACATGATCAAAAGTGTTGATGACACTGTTGAGTGATAGATTGAACCACAGATGAATTTTTAACCAATGAAGGACACGTTACCTCACACACTGAGTGGACTCTGGCCTGGCCGCCAGGTCCTGGTCTTTAGAAGCGACTCCAAAGTGTATGGGGAAGAGACCCCCAAGGAGAATATCCCCGGTCTTCTGTGCCCTCTGATAGGGCCCGTACGTTGAGGTCAACTGGACGGACCCCAGGAGCAGCAGATAATAACCCAGTAAAAACGCCATCCCTTCCTTTGGTCAAGACGAGACTGTATTCCTTTCAGAGGTTCCCTGATAGCCTCATTGTGGTCCATGGGTCTGCCTGCCATCTGGTTGGGTCCCGCTCATGGTTGCACGGTTTTAAAACACCTGCAGGAACAAGAGAACATGTTTGTTTTGATTCCCTGCTCTTTATCGCACAAGGTTTCAATGTTGGGTTACACGTTTACATCAAGAGTAGAATGTGGTAAAATACACTTTTCTTTACAAACAAAAATTAAGTTTAGCATCAATGACTTAATACGATTACTATGCATATGCAATAAATGGAAGTATTAATATACAATTAATACTAGTGTGTTGTATGAATAGATACAATTCCTAAGGGAACCTGTAGGAATGCCTAGTTCCCTAGTTGCCTAGTGGATGGCATACAGAGCTTCCTCCAAATCAGTGGTTGGTTACCAACAAAGTATCGTACAAAACTGGTTATCTTCTCCTGTCCTTTTTTGCATCATTTTATAGTTATATTTCCCCCTGGAAGTATGAGCATTAGCCGGTGTTTATATTCCCATCGTCACCCAGGGCAGCAGATTATACGGATGCTGCTTGAAGTGCCTAAGCTCGCACGCCGAGTGAGGGAGAGAGTCACACTTGAGTGAGCAGGCTTCCTGCGAGCGCCGGGGTCTAAAACGCGCTGGCTTGTAAAAAGCGGTCACCATGGAAAAGTGTGATGGCCGGCCCTCCATCTGGCTTCTAATCCTGGAAAAAAAAAAACTCTGCCGCCATGCCGATGGCAGCGGCCATTAAGAGAATATCTGGAGGGCCACTTACTACAAACATAAACATTACAGAGAGATGTGTGTGTGGAAGGAATCCATTTTACACAACCACTTTCTATAATGGTATGCTGAACAAAGTAGAACCGTTATGGAGATGATGATGCACATTGGTTTTCTGTTGGTAAGCCTCTCCAGACATAATAGTGTCCAATTTGTGTGGTGCATTTCATAATCGAGAGGTATCCATCAATGTGATGTAGGCACTCCATCTTTCCTGTAGGCCTACATGGATAAATAGAAAAAATACCTAAAAGCCCAATTCTAGCGTAATGAAAAGCTACTCTATTTCCCCAACAAAATGAAATTGTGTGAATCTGAATAAAACAAAGACCTTATGAATCTCTATCACAACAGTGCTATTATTTTCAAGGTCCAACAATAAACAGCATTTACTTCATTAATACTAGACAGAATATAATTGTATGCATAACCAGAATAGTACAATCGCCAAACTACCCAAAAGTCCCCAAACTCAAGTTAGTTTGATTAAGTATCAAATAAAAAACTTTCCTTACCAGAATTCTTGGATGATATTTTAAATACAGCTGCTCTGTAAGAAGTTCAGCACATCTCAGGAGGGCCGCGTCTGATGTGTTCTGTGTGAGTTTCTCAGACAAAGGGAAGACTGGACCTGTTCCGTTAGATGAATCATTAACCAGGAGAGCGGCAGTACATTCCCTTCAGCTAATGAAGTCATTAACCAATCCCAGCTCCTGAACCCCATGAGCGACATGGTATCACAGAGGGGCTGGCTATTTACAGATTGGGCCACATGTTTATTGAACGTCTTTTACAGGTTTAAAATAAGCAAGCTAAATGCTCAGACTACAGCAGCATACAGGGCAAAATTGAACAGAATGAGACAGCCATAGCAGGAGGATAATTATCAAACAGCAACTAACAGTGATTATTGTTTTGGATGTGTCATTAATTAGCACAGACTTCTTGCTCAAGGGTGCGTATAGGTAGGTTGCAGAGATTAGGACTCAAACTCAGAAACTTTTCACAGCTGGGAGTTGCATAACTATACCCACCAATCGACTATACCCATTTGCCTCCATATTTATCTATCTAACTGTCTGTTTGTCTGTCTGTCTGTCTGTACATCCATCCATCCATCGCTCTATCAATCTATCTATCCATTTATCATCCAGCTATCAATGTTTTTCTGTCTCACTCTCATACTCACTCTCACTCTCACTGCACTCTCTGTCTGCATGTTTACAATCACTGCCGTACACTATCCCTGCTGCTAGCCTTAATTCATGGTACCGGCACATTTCCAGGGACAAATGGATTGCTCTTAGCGTTCTTCTCACACTCTAACGAGCAAGTCATCAATTTGTTGCTAAGCAGATGTCCCCATCCTAATAAAATCCAAACATGATGTGGACTTCCCGCATCGGGTTAGTAAGAGATCACCTTATTGCAGGAAATGTAAACACTTTCATTTCATATAATGTGGAAATTATTACACGGCATGTGGAATATTATTTTTTTTTAAAAGTTAACTACATCCACTCACTGTAAATGAATCACTCAATTGTGAATCAAAAGTAACAAAAAGTAGAAAAATATTAGATAGGATCTTGTTCAAACAGAGTTTACAAAAACAGGCTGTCAAATAAATGCGATTTGTCTTTTTCAAGAAATGGCATGTACACCTGAAATGTAACATAATGTGTCAAAAAATGTGGGTTTCTCAAGATGTGGAATTTTTGAAGAAGGCAGATAAATGGAAGAGATTTACTCTAAAATAGTCTAGTTTAGAAACTTGGCGACTCACAGCATCATCCAACAGCTAAAAGGTAAGGGTGAACTGCTTAGATGGAACAATACTTTCAATTCTAACAATTAGAATTGTGATACTTTATCATTAAATAATATTTTCTTTCATTATTTAAAAGGATCGAAAACACACTATTCAGCGGTGCTACTAATGAAAGGAATTGGAATGCTCATTTTCTAGAAAAATAAACCAAAACATAACATTGGGAAAAGTGGTTAGGGGCACCCTCTGGGCACTTTATTCAGATTATAACTAATTTAAATTAGTGTCGAGTGTTGATCAGTTTCTAATGACAATGTTTTGTTTTGTTTTTGATGTTATGATGGTTTGGTGATGTTGACTTTCACATTTGAAATGTCTTTCATTGCAATTTCATTCACTTTATTTTGAATATTAATTTGATATAATTAATATTACCATGTCCCCTAATGGGTTACAAAGTACGTCTTTGTTTCATTATAACGTGCATGCAGCATACTTCTGGTCATGTTTTTAGTTAGCCTATACTTTTTTAGCTCTAATTGCATTGAATCTATTAATTCTGTCTTGAAATAAGTAGTGACTTTAATTTACCTCCATTACTTTGAAAGTAATCACTCTTAAACCCTAGTTTCAGTGTTGAGCAATAAGATTCACATAAATCCTTATGAATAGCATTGAGACTACGGTGTATTTCTATATTTTGGCAATGCTGGTTTGGACAATATGTACATCTGCAGTGTCCAAATAACTTACTTGTATATGTTTTATGTTGCTTGTATATATATATGAAACCTTTTTTTCAAAGTTTAATCAACATTTTATAAGGCTTTTCCATTCCCTCTCTCCTTCTGTGTTACTACTTAAGCTATGGTCTAAAGATCTTTTACCATTAATATTATTGTTACTGTGAATATGAACTATGTTACGCATATGTGTTAGCAGAGTTGTGGACTTAAAAGCCTTAGAAGTGTATGATTACCTGGCCCACGCTTGGGAATGTTTTCTTCTCAGAGGTCAGGTTTGTTTGAACCGTCCGGTCAATCTGTCAATCTGTCAGGTCTCAACCTTATATGCAGAGATGTCATCACAGAGACAGCCTGAAAGGGCTTCAAGGGCGGCAGACATACCCCTCAAATACCAGCAAGGAAGAAACCTTGAGAAGCAATACTGGGTCCCTCCTTTCAGAGACGGGGAGGAGGGTGTATGGTACCATTCCTAGGAAGACATTGATTGTGTTTTACCCCGTGCATCAGGGAGGCTGATGAAGAGACATCTGACATGACTCTTTATGAGGTGGTCAGAGTGGACTGGTGTTCTATTGGGGTGATAACTGCAGCATTCTGGAGATCAATCTGAGAGAGACTCTACATTGCCTGCGGATGTGTGTCAATTCGATGGATGTTTTGGGCAAGCAAACCTGCTGAACCGTGGCTTACGTTCAGAACGATGAGTTCCACGTCATATTCTGTAGGGGGTAAGAGGTGTCCTCTCTGTTGATTAGAATGTATACCCTGGCAATGTGAACAGCGTAAAGCAATATCCTCTTGTTGTTTTATTTTTTCGGCTTGTAATAGCTAATCACACTCACACTTGGTGGTACAATATGGCCCCTTTAAGATTATTTCTTTCCATTTGGCACCCAGTCGAAATGCTCTGGGTTCAATCTCCAACGTCTGCAGGCCACCTGTAGGCCCCCTTGACCAAGACACCCTAACGGCCTATCTGCATCTCAACGACAACAACCTGAATTCCCCTTGAGTGGCTTTGCTAAATAACTAACCTTTGAGCCATAGCCAACGTACAATGGTTTTCTGTCAGGATGTCTGGGGCCCAGGTACTGCGGTTCCTGAGGAGCCTGTCCAGGACGAAACCCCTGGAGCCCGAGGGGGAGGAGTCCAACTTCCGGCGTTGCCTGACCACGCTGGACCTGGTGGCTCTGGGCGTGGGCAGCACCCTGGGCGCCGGCGTGTACGTGCTGTCGGGGGAGGTGGCAAGGACCGTGTCCGGGCCCAGCATCATCATCTCCTTCCTGGTGGCCGCCGTGGCGTCCGTCTTTGCCGGGCTGTGTTACGCCGAGTTCGGGGCACGGGTCCCCAAGACGGGCTCAGCCTACCTGTACAGCTACGTGACCGTCGGAGAGATATGGGCCTTCGTGACCGGCTGGAACCTGCTGCTGTCCTACGTCATCGGTATTGAGACCTATCCAAGAAAGATACTTTTAAATTTGAAATCCCATAAACAATGTGAGAACCATGTTTCTGCGCTTACCTGCTGCTCAGGAACGTCCAGCGTGGCCCGGGCCTGGAGTGGAACCTTTGATGACCTCATCGGGAACACCATCGCCAGCTCGCTGAGAAACATGGCCGCCATCGATCTTCCCGGTCTGGCGCCTTACCCAGAC
This sequence comes from Trisopterus esmarkii, assembly GCA_027123545.1. NCBI lineage: Eukaryota > Metazoa > Chordata > Actinopteri > Gadiformes > Gadidae > Trisopterus > Trisopterus esmarkii. Next base: position 5,554,292 of record JAOPJL010000146.1, on the reverse strand, counting down.
TTCTTTGCGGCCGGCCTCATAATGTTACTAGCAGGTACTTTCTTTACATAGTCTGCTGTAAACATATATATCACAACATATATATATATATCTGGATATAGATGAACTACATATATATATATATATATATATGGATATGGATGAACTACAATCTTTAGCAATGCATGTTTGCAATCAAGGTGTGGGAATGAATGAATATAAAACATAATAATATCCTAATCTTTCTATTCAATAGAGATTATATATGTTTTATGTTTACGTTTTCCCGTAATTCAAATCAAATGTCATTTTCTGTCCACTTTCTTCTCAGGGATTCTTGCATTTGGAGCCAAAGAGTCTGCTATTGTCAATAAGATCTTCACAGCGCTGAATATCCTGGTGTTGCTGTTTGTGATTATCAGCGGCTTCATAAAGGGGGACATTGATAACTGGTACACCAGTGAGGAGTCCATTCTCAACGAAACACTATACGGGTTTGGAACTTACCCTTTTTACTGAATGCAACACATGGAAATATATAACAATATATAAAACATAACATTAAATGATGCAATGACTATTACCGGCAATTGTGATAGCGTTAAAATATAATGTATTCAAATGATATACTTTTTGAATACATTATACTATTTTGATAGATATTGATATTGATATTGATAGATAATTCATATATTGGTTCGGAAAAATGAAATGATTGGATGATTGAATTAAATAATTAAGGAATCTATCCATACACTCCATCTGTGTTCCCTCAGCAACCTGGCATTGAATGACACCAGTAGCTATGGTAAAGGAGGGTTCTTCCCCTTCGGCTTGAATGGAACCATATCAGGGGCAGCGACCTGCTTCTATGCCTTTGTGGGATTCGACTGCATTGCAACAACAGGTCGGTTCAACACAAAGTCGAGTACTACAATCAAATAAATAACAGGATAGGTAATGCAAAAAGGGTGGGCCAGATAGTCTAGTGGTTAATGTGTTCGAATCCCGGAGGTTCTTGGTTTGAACCCCAATGTCAACATTCTTGAGCAAGATGCCCTAACCCCTTCCTGCTCCATCTGAATCTAATATCGAACATGATTTATGTGTACACTAATTTCCTGTCTGGGATTTTAAATCTTATCCCATCTTGTCTTCTCTGTAAGGAGGCGCTATGGTTAAAAGAGATTAGTTCAACTTGATTGTCATTGCAAGTAATTGCTATAGACCACAAAATGCAGTGTGGCAGTGCATAAATAAAATTAGCCCGGCGGTATAATATTAATATACGACAACACATAATATCGATCCAACCAATCGATTGATCCCGTCTGATCCCTGAAATGTGTCCTCCCAGGAGAGGAGGTCCAGAACCCCCAGAAGTCCATCCCGCTGGGCATCGTGGCGTCCCTCCTCATCTGCTTCCTGGCGTACTTTGGCGTGTCGGCGGCGCTGACCCTGCTGATGCCCTACTACATGATCAGCGTCCAGAGCCCACTTCCTGTGGCCTTTGAGTACATCGGCTGGGCGCCGGCCAAGTATGCCGTGGCCGTGGGCTCGCTGTGCGCCCTGTCCACCAGGTGCTGATAATGGGACATAAACACACACATACACACACACACACACACACACACATCTGTTGGAGGATGACGTTGAAACACTTTGGGTTGTTTACATGGAGAAAATACAATATAAATGTATACAACCCTAACCCTATTTATTTTATTTAAAGGAACAATATTAATTTAATTTAATGTCATTAATATTCACCAATGTTTATGTTATTCATTCAAATGTATTTACAATTTAAAAAAAAATTGTCACATTCATAATACTGCAATGTATTCATGGGCTTGGTTTGTTGAAAAGGTTTTAATGTGTTGTTGTCCCTAGCCTCCTGGGGTCCATGTTCCCCATGCCCCGGGTGCTGTACGCCATGTCCAGGGACGGCCTGCTCTTCAAGGTGCTCAGCAGGTTGAGTGAGAGGCAGAGCCCTGTCATCGCTACTCTGGTGTCCGGTGCTGTTGCAGGTACACTGTATAGTGTGTGTGTGTACCTGTGTATGAATGTGTATGCGTACGCATGTATGCGTGTATGTGATGTGGTGTCACATACACATAAGTATGGTGTGACATTGGGTATAACATTGAAAAGCAGCAGCACCTCATGGATTGTCTGTGTGTGTGTGTGTGTGTGTGTGTGTGTGTGTGTGTGTGTGTGTGTGTGTGTGTGTGTGTGTGTGTGTGT
>JAOPJL010000146.1:5477551-5489185 GCA_027123545.1 Trisopterus esmarkii | reverse complement strand
ACACACACACACACACACACACACACACACACACACACACACACACACACACACACACACACACACACACCAAGCGGTTACCTGAGAAGCGCACCGTCCAGTACACCTTGAGGCAGTGCTCCTCACGCCGCGAGCCCCGTTGGCACTTGCAGGCCTGCAGCGGGCGGTACTGCTGCAGCGCATGCTGGGCCTCCAGGCACTCCCAGCGGGCGTCGGCCCCCAGCGGCGCCACGGCCTCCTCGGCCACGCAGTACTCCAGCAGGCGGTAGAGCACGGCACAGGGCTCCTGCTGCAGGCAGCCCTGCTCCGCCACGCCGCAGTCCAGGGTGCCGGGTGCCAGCGCACTGCCTGGGGCCGCCACGGGGGGGGGAGGGGGGCGGTGGTGGTGGTGGTGGTGGGGGAGGGACAGCAGTGGGTTCAGCAGCTGGTCAACAGTATGTGCACTACTAGTATTGTGTCATTAGCAGACGCTTGTGTCCGAAGCGACTGGCGGTGGACCCTGTTTGGGGCGCCACCAGGCACAGTGTTGATTAGACCGTATGAGACGCGTCAATATGAACCCTGAATTGGACCCTTTGGCCGCGAGACAACCCGCGCCGTCTGCTTCCATAGCCTTGCTCGAGACCGACATCATATCGGTAGTGAGGACCATCCCCAGGGGATGGGGGTACATTATGAAGACATTAGACATTGTCATATGGTCAATAGCAATTAGGTATGCAAAACAGCCATGTGCTGGCTGGTTGCTGCAGGAGGTACTGCATTACCCTGCCTGATCGGTTCTGTACTGTAATGATGATGATCGTTATTATGACTATAACAATAATAATGACGTAAATGTCTCATATCCAGCCTACAGTCTGCTATTAAAAGAAAGTACAACAAATACATAATTTATGCTAGAGTCATGCTAAAATTTAACACATTTTCCACCTTAAGTGGTTACCGAACCAGCACCATCTTTAGATCAAAAACTTAATTTAAAGCCATTTTTATCTAAAGATCACAAGTGGAATGACAGTCTGCCTGCTTCTGCTTGCGGAGAGCAATAAGCAATCGATGCACAGTGAGTCATTGTCTTTGACCTTGCCACAAACAAGTCAATTAAGTTAGTGCGATGAATGCGAGGAGGCTTATTAACTAAATCTGATGTGACAAGCATCGAGTATGTGTTTTATGAAAGCATGGCCAATGGGAGGACACCAAACCTTAATGCAGAATCATGCACCAGGCATGACGACACGCAATGATAGCAAAGAGGAACAATAATAATAACTGGAAAGTCCACACAGGGCTTATCCACTGCAGGGGTCGTTCTTGGGTGAAGGGAGCGTGAACAAATGTTGAACTGATACAAAGAGCTCTACATAAAAGAAACCAATGATTTAATCCGCAAGCGTCGGAAAGGGATCCAACGACAAACCTGGTTAGCGTCAGAGAGTGGGGGGACATCTGGCGTCGTTGACCCGGCGGTGGTCTGACCACGTTTGCCCTGATAGGCATTTCTGGATTTCTCAATTTCTGAATTTAGGAAGGAGGGTGACCCACATCTGACCCCCCCCCCCCCCCCATTCATCCTCAAAAACTATTGGAAGACTCCCCTGAGAGAATGAGTGATCCATACCATCTCTCCTGGTCTATCCTGCAGTCCGTGTAGTCTGCTGTAGGAGCCTAACAGCAGATCTGAGGAACCAATAGTGAGATGAGATCTCTTCAACAGTGGAGCAATGGAGCTGTGTGTGCAGCCTTGAAGGTCCTGGTCTATCTCCACGGACTACTTTGTGTCAGTATTACCAGTGTCTGAATGCGCTGCCGTCTGAAATTGCCGCTTGGGCTTGGTGCAAGGTTATCTGTTTGTCTGGTGAAATTTCACATCTGACACGGACATCAGTCAGTGACAATTCAACCTTATTAAATCGAACATAATAGATGTATAATATGTGGTGTTGAATGATCAAGCACAGGAACTTGGGCAGCCTAATTCGAGTGCCCAGACCAAACTCGGGCAGTACAAGATAATGTGGTGATGACGTGCCAAGGCACATGAACGTACCGATTTTCTTTTTTTTCCTTTTTTATCACAACACCCATTTGCTCCACAGAACTGCAAGCGTGTCAAAAGCCAGACCTGCAGTCGACAGTCGCGATCCCACGGTCATCGCTATGGCTACAGACAATGCAAGGAGACATTACGAGGATGTCAAATGGCAGACAAACAGGTGGAGCAGGCAGACACCAGAGTTTTGTTGGCTGTAGACGCCCATGGTAGAGGCAGCGCTGACAGCGTGCGAGCGACGTGTTATTACTAGGTCTAAACTATGGCAAAGTGTCTGTTTGGCTCTCTTCCCTGGTTCAGGGAAGAACACTGTAGTATCTCATCTCCTTTCTTCGCCGTAAGACCCTTGCAGAAGGGTGCTCCTCCAAATCATTATGACGCAAACTATTTATTAGCCGTTAGGATTTGTTGTCCCATAATCAAGGGATTACCAACAGCATCAAAAATTTATTTTGTTACATAATACGATGCTCCATGCCTCTTTTTAAACAATGGCAAAGTTTGGCTGCCTAAACCAATTTGAGAAAACACTTCCACCAATTTTTTTCAATGTTTTCTAACATTTTTCTTCTCCCAGAAATAATGTTGGCGGTCTTCTCAGCCACACAGCTGGTCAGCTTAGAGATTCAGATTTAATTGATTACAGTTGGGGATAGGAAACCTGCCCAAATATGGAGACCCAGAAAGTCAAGGAGTGTGTGATGTGAGCCAGTTTATGAAGGATGCAGTCTTATCTCTTTACTTGGTCTCCACAGTCGTGCTGGTGAGGGTTGAATAGGTAACCAGAGGTGTGAGAGAACATCTTCAGAGGCTGTGGCAGAGCTGCCAGGCCCTGAATCAGGGGCAGAGTGAGCCGGTTGAACATCACAGCTACTTGGGTACCAACGGAGAGCAGGCTGTCTGTATCTGGGCTGCTTGAGAAGGGCTGTCTGATCTTAAAATGCACAAAAATAAACAGGAGCTCTGGTTGCGGCTAATGGTGTCTTCATGTGGAGCAGGGATTGTAAAGCAATCACCGGTTCAAATTCAAACAGCTATCTCATGTTTCAGAGAGGTTGTACGTCCCCCCTCAACCTGTGAGTATGGGAGAAATGTACTTAATGTTTAAAGGAATATCATTATTTACTATACATATAAAGAAAGTATGATCAGTATCTTGCCTGTATGCTATACAAATTAAAATAAGTGAAAGTGAAAACGTATAGCTGTCTAAACTCAAATGACAGTCCCAGAAAGGGCCTCCGTAATGGTTAACTTAGAGGGTCATGAAGAAGCCTTGCAACTGTTGATGAAGACTTGAATATAAACAAGGAAGATGGCTCAGCCTCTCAATGAGATGAGCAGGGTGTCCTTGTACCACACAACCCATTATGGATTTGCCATCACTAATAGTATTTGCAACCTCACCTGGGCACATATCTTCTCATTCATAGCATTCCCTACTTTAACAAAGCTCTCCTTTTGGGTGTTCAACAGTATAATAAACTAGCAGAGTGAACCATGAACAGTTTTTCATATAGAGAACAGACTATATGTATACGTACATTCAATTATCCTGTATTCTCTGTGACATTTCCCTTTCCATTATCTCTTTTCTTGTTTTATTCAAGTGTTGTACTTTCAACAACATGATCAGAGAGGGACAGAGCTTACGTCCATCTATCCATCCATGAACTATCCATCATCTATCTATTCATCTATCTATCCGGCCTTCATCTATCTATCTTTCTATCCATTGTCTACATTACAATCGGAATAGCTGAATCACTGAGGAATTCAAACATGATTTGCTAAAGTAGAAGAAAAATAATACCTTCATATAAACCCTTCTGAATTATATCCTGGCCTACTTTCAGTTTCTAAGTCTGTCAGGATCAATAAAATACACTGACCAACGTAAAAATTCTGCTCACTCGATGGGCCATCAGACAAAACCCTTCATAAGTGTTCGTTCAAGAGTTTCTATAAGTGCTGATATAACTGGTGGCGTTTTTCAAGCCTTCACTTAAGTGTGAGTCTGCAGCTCTGCGCCTTCCTAGGCCCTGGTCAGCCGCACTCGTCCCTGTACACTAACAATCACATCCAGGAGTGTTGCTTTAGGTTGGTGCACCTGCCTATGGATTTTGCTGTGATATAATGTCAATGCTCCTTCCTACTACCACTCTGCTGCAGCCATGACAAGGTTTGACCTGGGTAGAAATCATCCCTAAAAGGATTTTATGCACTTCGTCGAATATCTCATTCGGGTTGGAGGAAATGAAATGAGGCCATTGGGTCCATACTGAAAATGAAATGTATAAAATGTATGTATAAAAAAGAAAGAATAATATGCACATATATACAGACTCCTCTTGTTTTTCTTTTATATATCAACAGCAGACATGTTCTGCTACTCGGCAACAAAAGCAAGGCATAACAAAAGCTGGACTAAAATAGCTCCACGGCGAACGGGGCTCTAGACCCGCTCTAAGCACCACATCTTAAACACTAAGCCAGTAAGGGATCCCAGCACAGGTTCAATGTCACAATTAAGTCCAGTTACTGGGAAGGTATGCTGGGCTAGCTTTCTACTGAAGGGACTGACATATATGCGGAGTAGCATTCAATGTTTTTAGATCGTAAGTGAGAGTAGGGCACAATATTCATATTCCTGGATTGAAATATGCCTCAGAATGATTGGATTACTAATTAAGTTATTTTACCTTGTCAGTGTTTGCTTATGGAGCTCATAATACATTATGATGGTGGTTTGGTTGGTTACTTGATTGATTTAGATAGACAATTATTACGTTCAATATAGATTTTGTCAAGGCGGGAGTGAGACGGAATGAGTTAAACTGTATTAACAGCTTTAAAGAGGACATGGAGCATGGATTCCGAATTACTTCATGAATGTGATTTGTCGGCTGAATGATTTCGGAGAAAAAAAAAGCCTGGACACGAGTTTTTTTTTAATGATGATAGACATAAAGAACACACGCACGCACGCACGCACGCACACACACACACTAGCCGACAATAATGGCCAAATAGTAGGGATTAAGATAAGTAATAGATATTTGGCGCGTAGGATGGATAATGACAGGTCTCCTCACGGCTCGATGAAGGTGTTCTTTTAACCGCGTCCAACCTCTTTTACACAAGCTCCAATTGATGTAAGATGTGCATTGCGTTTATGCGTGTTAACTTGCACTGATCTAGAATTCAATTTACTTAAATGTCTGACCCAAAAGCATACACTAGGCCTACTACTCTTTGTCAAGAAAGAACTCACGTCACTGTGATGTTTGATTTAAATGCCGATTGAGAAAAACATGTCTAATTAGTTTTGAAGCAATTCACTGGTAGAATATTGCAAAGCTAAAAAAAAAAAAAACGAAATGAACTGCCGAAGAAAATTACCAGTAATTATATATTCATGATTTCAAAATTGCAGAATATCTCTTTCCTTCTTTCTTATAGTTGGAAACTGAAAATAAAGTCTCCCTGACTAGGATCTCACGAACGAGCAATTCAAATGTAAGCCTACTTACCACAAGTGAAGAAAATCTGAAATAGTCCAAGGATCATCATCCTCCTGATGCCGGTAGACATGGTAAAGAGTTGTCTGTTCAGTCTAATATAAGACGTGGACACTAAGTGATGGGGTAAAGGAAAGTTACACAGCTCGGTGCACCGTGCAAATGAACACGTTTTCCTCCCAGCTCACATGTGCGTATTGAAATAAAGTCCTTCCATTCTCACGTGGGATCTGGTCCATGGATGTCGCCGCGTTCATCTATGAATGAAACACTTCCCAGACAGATCTCAAAAGTTTCCGTTCAGGCTTCTGCATCTAAAACAGCATCGTCGTTGTGGTTGCTGCTGCGCATGTCCACGTCGGGTACCTCTCCAAGGCATTGTAGTCCCAACGACCACACAGTTGGACACTTCGTGTTGGTGACTGAACGAGCGACTCACGTGAGCGCGAGCCCTTATTATAACGCAGAGCTCGACTATGATTGGTCCGACTGTCAGGTCTGCATATTCCCCTGAGATGGACTTTGCAATGTAGCCAGGCTGTGTCAGGGATGTTATTGCACTGTACAAATTTAACAGGAAAAAACAGTACAATAAAACAATATTGACTAACCCTGTGAACCATAAACTCCAAGGGAAGGTTTTGATTGGCTAACCTTATCACTGCGGTTGTTAAGTGACATTGACATGTCTGGGAGTAAAAGTGATTAATTGCAGTCGTGTAAAAAAATAAAATAAAAATAGCATCCAAAGTGAGGCCCGTATAAGGCCTACTATATAGGCTAGTTTATGTCTTTGGTTCCCCCATTGTGTTGACATTTGTCCCGCCACTGCATGTGTAGGCTATCATCTTAGGGCACCGTGGACTGAGAAATCTTTAAGCACCCGCATCAGAGTTCAGCTGCCACGTGCAAAAACAAAGCGGGTAAACATACGGGATGGCTAAGAAAGATATCCACCTGCAACACAGACTGGAAGATGCTTTCAGGGTTTAGGGTTAGAATGAACCATTATAATATTACCTCATTGTTATTCCAGAGACATTGCCCCATAGTTTTGACGTTTACGCAAACTAAACCGTCTTGTAGGTATTGCACACGTAATTTAATCCAGATCGTTTCATTATTACTGTGTAGACTAATTCACTGTAAAGTGCGACACTAGCCAATAGGCCGGCCTATGTAAGGTCTAAACTACAAGTTCAGGGTGATTGCTTGACTTGTGTCCATGTGTGTTACTACAGCTCCCCCTGGTGGGTTATATGGTGAATGTGATGGTGATAGCCTACAATTCTTATATATATTTTTTTTTTTACTGATTATGTAATTAAAATAACTAATGTAACGGAACCAAAAACATATGAAAAAAATTAAATAGGTTTGTATGACCATAGAGGAATAAAATAAGACAATCCCTTATCAATCAAAATGATAAATAACTTCTTTTTTTTTTCCCGTTAACTTTACATAAGGTTTGGAAGAAGTAGAGGGTCAGTCTAGTGAGCTACAATCCATAACATATACTCCAGTGCTATTTTTAAATACATCGTTCCAATGGCGGAAAGGTGTCAAACGGGTCACATTACATAATTGTAGCCTACCATGGATGTATACAGCATTCTTTCTATTATAAATGAATAAGCATAATAGGCCTAGGCGTATATCAAGGCAGATGTTAATGTTAAATATTTGACATGAAATGTGTTGATTTTCTAAGATGATGAAGTTGATGTTGTTCCTCATTATTTAAAAATGATTAAACAAACCTGTTGTTTAGGTGATACTTTGAGGTATGTGTGGATGATGGCCGGTTGAAGCAGCCTCACTTGGCCCGAGTCAGGCGGATTAGACTCTGGGGCTAGGTGAGTTGTGAATTGAGCAATCATTGCTCAGTTTAAACCAGCCATCACCAAACTTGCTCAGGGAAATCTCTTTTATGGCAGCATGGATCACCATCTGTATGTATCATTATACTCTAAACTAAAACGGTTTAAACATCACCTCCCTTTGTCCTGGTTTCGGAGGAGCCTATAGCCACCTAGGTGGAGTGTGATAGCTACCTAGGTAGCATGTAGCAAGGTCATCGTTGCAGATACAATATACAAGTTTTTAGTTTTCCTTTTTTTTGTCTGTACACTTTAGGTTGTCCTCATTTAAATAATTGAATATCCTTACATTCTTTACAGATGCAAAATAATATATATTATGATGCTATTAAAGAGCAATTGTCACTTGATTATTTTCTAATATAAGTTTACTGCTTTGTACGTGTGTTGTAAATATTATCAACGTGAAAGAATTGCAGAAAAGTTTAACCGTTGTATACATTGTATATGTATATCAGTTGGCCGTGGCAGTAAAGGGCCTATGTATGACCTTAAATAGTGCTAGTCTTTGGCCTGTATTTATGACCTTTAGGCTATTTCTGTTCTCTCTCTCTCTCAAGGTCGCAGTGCTCGCTCACCTTCCTATTTAGCTTCTACAGTCCCTCTTTTTACCCCTCATGTTACGACCTTATAACCTCAATGTTTCTCTTACGGTTTCAACTTCCATCTTGCTAGAATGTACATGTAGAATGGCAGGTAACTGTATGCTATGTGTGTGTCTACATAAGTCCCTCTGAACATAGGGGAAAACACGTTTAGTCAACAAATGACTGTTAACATGCATACATATCACACATACAGAAACGCACACACAAACACAATGCCTAGTGAGTTACTGTAGGCATGTTAAGTCTAAAGTGTGTATTATAACTGTAGGCTATAATACACACTTTAGCAAGCTGTCTATTTATATCCTGAAGCAGGTCACACAGAGTAGAGTATATCTATAGGAACTAGTGATAAGAATTTCATTGTTATTCATTTTAGCCCAGGGTTAAAGTTGAGTACTTCAGTTCAGTGGGCGTGTTGGCGTTAGTATGTGTGACACCTGCTCTTGAAGGAACCATCTCAGATTACCGCTACTCAGTGGCATACAGTATATATGCCAAAAACAATGGTTGGATTATTATTTAATTGAATGCTAGAGAGTTGTTTATTGAAAAGCTCTAATGCTTTTTGTAATGTGAAACCTACGGCATGCCCAAGTAATGCACCTGTCTTATACTGCCATCTAGTGCAAAAAATGGCCATTCGATTTGATCACTAAATCCTTATTTGAGATTGTAGATTTCTTTCATTTGTTCTGTTTGATTTGTATTTTGATTTGATCTGTCATAAACTTTTGTAATTGAAATATACGATTCATTAGATATTAAATGTTAACCTGGAATGAAATTAGAACTTTGAACAGACGAACGATGAAATTGTCTTGATATCATCCTACTTCAGTAGAAACTGCAGGCCCAATTACTTTCTAAATCTTACATCGATAACCTTTGCATCTGGATAAACGGCAGAGGTGACGTTTTTATGAATAGTACATCAAGTACCCATGAATCATAACAAGACAAACATCCTAGCAAAATGTTTACACACAACAACTACTACCGCAAACATGGTAGGCAAGTAAATCGGTGCTAGGGGCTATTCCAGAATGAGCTCTTTCCTGAAGGTTAAAAGCGCTCAACAGGCCGTATAGAGGTGGCTATCTGCCACCATTATTTCCTCAAGCAAGGTTATGAGGTGCATTGCAGAGGGGGCTTGTGTGTGCGTTTTTTTTTTTATTAACTCGCAATCATCGGCCTGGCAATAACTGACTCACGTGCAATCCATTCTTATTATAATTCCATTGTATATTGCTTGTTAATACACATGATGGGGCAAAGGTCTGCTATTTTGTGATATCACAGCTGATAACGACTTGTTATAGTTCAAGTCTGATAGCAAGCCAGTGGACAGTGACAGCACCGGTCCGGGATCAAGGGAAAGGACGTGGGCGTGGGCACGGGTGTACTTTGCAGCGTATCTGGCTTCCGCGCAAACCAATCTGAGTAGGGACGCCCACTTACGCACCCAAACGATGACGACTGCGCGCTTCATTGGCGGGTTGTTCTCGTCGACAACGTGACGTTCTCAGCTCGACGAATAAGGAGCGATGCGTACTCTCGCGTTGTATCGCGATCGGACGCCCGTTAAATTCCGAACGCGCCTGCACAATCGGCCATTTCGTCGTAGGCCAGCGAGTGAAGGGTTGTGTGGGGAATTTGTACTGATTTATCTGTAAGGCGGCCCAGAAGAACATTACATAATGAATGAAACCGCAGTCTCCTTCGCCAAGGACTTCATGGCCGGTGGCATCTCTGCTGCCATCTCCAAGACAGCCGTTGCCCCCATCGAAAGAGTGAAGCTTCTTCTTCAGGTAATTTATGAAGACCATTCTTCCTCTTATTTCTACGTCCTAGTAGCTAGCACCAGCTAGCTGCCCTTATCTGGGTTACCACCATTGGACCCGGGCTTTAACCCCCATTTCCGTCTATACGGGGTTATACATGGGCACACATTGCTCCTTAAATGCATTTTAGTAGTACAATATACTCAAAGCTGTTGATTAATCTTGTCTTGACTGTTTATTAAACTGAGGTCATCACGGGATGTGCAATGACCTACACGAGTCTCCTAGCGCCCGGGCTACTCTCAGCAGTAACCTTAGCTTGCGCGGCTAACAAAGGACAAACGTCTTCCCTGACAGTGGGGAATTAGACCATCATGTTGTCTCCTTTAGTAATAACTACACAAAAGCATATTTGTGTATCTGTACTGGGCGATCACCGTTATGGTGGGTTCTTTTTTTTAAGTCTTCGTGCTTTATGTGAGCCTTCGCCGGTAGGCGTTGACACTACCGGCAATTGTTGGCTGAAGGCCCGAGGACTCCAAGCCGGCCCGACAAGTTGCACAATCCCCTGCAAAGGGTTTTTGTAGACATTATGACTTGACTCTCGTGTATGTCCTGAATTATCGAGGTTTTGGTTGACGCTCATTTGGATCTTAAGAAGGATCACCTTAATGCGTCTCCCAAGACGTTTTCTAGCGAAAGTCTCCTTCAAAACTCGGCTGTCCCGTCAATCTTCTTTTGTACGGAATGTCTTTTAACGCTTCACTGTCGGACAGTAATTAACGCTCCGCGCTTGATGGATGACCTTCAGCCGGTGGACGTCTTTAGAACATGGTTGCCAAGGAAACCCTCGACGGCTGTCTAATGCCTAACTTCTCCCACTGTCTTGCCATAATTACACATTTTGACATTCATGTTGGACTCTTTTTGTTTCTCACTCACAGGTTCAACATGCCAGCAAGCAGATCACCGCAGATATGCAGTACAAGGGAATCATGGATTGCATTGTCCGTATTCCCAAGGAGCAGGGATTCCTGTCCTTCTGGAGAGGTAACCTTGCCAACGTCATCAGATACTTCCCCACCCAGGCCCTGAACTTCGCCTTCAAGGACAAGTACAAGAAGGTCTTCCTTGACGGAGTCGACAAGCGCACCCAGTTCTGGCGGTACTTCGCCGGTAACCTGGCGTCCGGTGGAGCTGCCGGAGCCACCTCCCTGTGCTTCGTGTACCCCCTCGATTTCGCCAGGACCCGTCTGGCCGCTGATGTCGGAAAGCCCGGCGCTGGACGCGAGTTCAACGGCCTGGCCGACTGCCTGAAGAAGATCTCCAAGTCCGACGGTATCCGTGGTCTGTACCAGGGCTTCAACGTGTCCGTCCAGGGCATCATCATCTACAGGGCTGCCTACTTTGGCATCTACGACACCGCCAAGGGTATGCATTTCCTACACTTCCTTATCTCAACTACTGTTCAGGTTTTAAAAAAAATTGGTCATGATCTAATGAGGTTTGCTGTCATCTTCTCCAGGCATGCTCCCCGACTCCAAGAAAGGCAGCATCCTGGTCAGCTGGATGATCGCCCAGTCTGTGACCGCTGTCGCCGGCCTGACCTCTTACCCCTTCGACACCGTGCGTAGGCGCATGATGATGCAGTCTGGCCGCAAAGGAGGTAAGACGCTGCAGGTGTACGGGGGGGGGGGGGGGGGGGGGGGGGATGAAAAATGCACCCGGGTGATTGGAGATAAATGGGGGGTAGGGGGGGGGGGGTTAACACGGGGGGGGACG
>JAOPJL010000146.1:5454641-5477541 GCA_027123545.1 Trisopterus esmarkii | reverse complement strand
CCCCCCCCCCCCCCCCCCCCCCCCCCCCCCCCCCCCCCCCCCCCCCCCGGCATTAAAAATGCACCATGTGACTTGATCATATATAGGTGTAATGGGTGCTAGGGTTAACACTGGCTGGGAATCGGATTACTAGAAGCAAAGGTTTTTAAGGTAGTGCCTCGCCGTCTGGATTGGTACTTAACGTGTTGTTCCTCCCCCCCTCCCCTCCCAGCTGACATCATGTACACTGGTACCATCGACTGCTGGAGGAAGATTGCACGTGATGAAGGTGGCAAGGCCTTCTTCAAGGGAGCCCTGTCCAACGTGCTCAGGGGCATGGGTGGCGCCTTTGTGCTGGTCCTGTACGACGAGCTGAAGAAGGTCCTCTAAATCCTCACTGTATATGTTTTGGTTTTTTAACATCACTGTAAAATCTGGCTAAATGTAACATTATTTCCGGTTCTATGGACTCAGCAGTCAGCCTTATTTAATGGGAACAACCTACTAGTGTCTCACCACTAGAGGGCAATGGCTGTACCTCGTGCATCTTCATGTTAAAACGTTCCACCTCCTCTTTGAGCAATGTCATTCCTGTAAAAGATCTGATACCCTTCCTGTCATTCAGTAGGTTTGTATGGTCCTAACTTAAAATAAATTTATTCTGGGAACAAACTTAAAACTGACTTTGTGTGGTTTTGCGGTCTCCTCTTTTTCCACCACCCACCTCACCACAGGTGATGCAGACACTGGTTTGGGTTAGTTAAAAGGAACGAAAGGATTATACCCAGCGGCTATATATACCCACCGCTTATCCCCCTGCTTAGCCTAGTGTGACGCGTTTGTAACTACTGGGCCCAGACCCGCTGGGGCTTTAGTGAGGGTAAGGTGGTGGTGACATTGGTGCAACCAGCCATCTGTAGCGAAGCATCGGTCAAGTTGAAGCATAAGCGCATGTCGGCCATATTGGGATTTAAAATGTTCCATTACCGACTATAGAAATGCATCATGTTGCATCTTGCACGTTAGTAATTATGTAACTCGGCTTGTAAGCGCCAGGTTTTGGGAGTGGAAGCCAAAGTACATTTGCATTCCCCTGAAATAACGTCAAGTGTCAACTGTAGATCAGTACTTTCTGTTTTGAAATATTACCTACAGGGCATAAAGTTAATCGTTTGATCACCTCTAGGGATGTCAGGCAATCCATGGGCATTGGATTAGTAATTTCCCTACACTAAATGTGGAGTGAATTCCTAATGTTAATCTCTACACGCCCATTGACCTGTTGCTGGCCATGGTATATTTCCACCAGCATACATCCAGTCTCCTGTACGGTGTAGTCTGCGTTATAGCTTTGCATTCATTGCCCCAGTCAGGCTTGAGTTTAGTTCATGTTGACTGATTAATGGTCACAAAAAGTTCACTTTATTCTAGGTATTGGTAGTCAGGCTTTTGGAATTTATTACCGGGGTATTAAAGGAAGTTTAATCTGGATCTATTTTGAGTTGATTTGTTTGGCTGCTCTGTTTCCTCGCGTGATGCTATGGTGGAGGCGGTGAATAAACCAACCACCATGTGCATATTCTATTACCAATAAACTAAACTGTCTCCTAGAGGAACAGACTGCTCTGCCATGGTCTGCATATTTTAACTTTTATGCAGCTCAGTATTTTGCATAATCTTGGCTATCCAATATATTTTTCCAAAGATATGAGATGTGCAATTGAAATATTAGTGGTATTATCATTGCAAACCAGTGTATCTTATATTACATTTTGGGGTTTATGTTGCTAATCAGCAAAGGCCTCAACTACCAACTTTAATGACTGTTGGCCAACAAGGATTCAACATGTGCACCAACATGAAACTTGATCCGGTAATAGCCATCAATCACCAGCAGGTATGGCTAAATTAGTGGGTTTGCTCGTGATGCGTGTAAGCGACTTAAGAAAACACATATCCCCCTGCTGTATACATGCCTGTGGGCTAGTAAAACTACGTAGGAAACATAAATAAAGCACCCATATTCATGCCAAGTTTGTCTGGTTTCTTGTAGTTTCTCTTAATTTGAAAAATCATGAATTGAATGTGTTCAATGTGATAGCTACACCTGTTGTTGAACCTGTTGAACATTTAAATCCAGCTTGCATTCCTTATTCAACTGGCTCCACCGATCACTGGCCTTTTCTCAAGAGCTATACGGTGTACAGTCATGATGTATCTTTTCTATTGCAGTAGTTTTGCCCCATGGAATGAGTGCAAATGGGCGTGTCCATTGGTCGACGAAGAATTGTAGCACGCAAACGCCACATGGTGGCGCCATTGCCGCATCTGTTCAGAGGCTCAAGGGCTTCGATTGCCGCGGTAGAGAAACGTGATACGCCCTCTCAGAGAATAGGATTCAGTCACAAAATAATATTCAGCCACAGCAATATTGATTATTTCCAGCGTTTGAACACATCAAGCAGTGTTTGAACAAAAGAAAAGGCATCCAATTATTCAATGATAACACATTCATGTACAAGTTATGTTCTGTTTCCCCATTCACGAATGCTTAATTCATACTAGGGTGAATAATTAATAAACCCTGGTATAGAGGTGGGCGTGGCCCGTCTGAATTTGGTGGAGCATGTTCGATTGTTTGCTTCAGTATTCAATTTCATTGCATCACTTTTCTCTGAGATATTGATTCATTAATCTCTTTCACAGGGGTGCACTGCCTACCTGTAGATTCCAATACAAACATAGGTATTAAAGTTGTGTGTTGGGTTGGCATCAAGTCACAGTGACCTTGCTCGAGGAGGACGGCTTTGTCTTTTGAGGCTGCCGTTCCTTTTGTCTGCTGTTTGCCTCCGCCATCACTTTCTGATATCTGTATGGTGTTGTGTTACACTGACTCAAGACAAGTCACACACCTGAGTTTGAGAGCTGTATCATGATAGACAGGAATAGGAATGGCGATTTAAGCATATAGTATTATTCTGATTATAGAATGGTTACATGTACTATTTTTATTGATGAGAAGATGATTGTGTTAGTTAATCAGCTGCTGGGCAGGTGCAAGTAAACACAATGCCTGTAGATACAAGATGAGGCAGGATTAGGGAGCTCAAATGTACTTTTTAGTAACGCCAAAATAGCGATCTTGACGTCAGATCAGAAGTGCAAGACAGTATTGAGTTTATTATAATCAATACCTAAACCTCTAATAGAAAATCCATAACAAATCTATAAAATATAAATTTGCGTGTATCCATTTTTATATATATATATATATATATATATATATATAATCATAATTAATATATTTCTTTATCTATATACGATGAGTATCAGAAGTGTGAGTGCTTTCCCCTGTCTCTGAGCCCAGCCCATGGAGCCCAGCCCATTGAGCACGCTGCTGTGTGGCCCACATGTGGCTGAAGAGACCAAACACTACACTCAAACCTCAGGGACGTCATCACACACACTGAGGCAATCAGCCGCAGCCAATCGCACTCTCTGTACAATGGTATCACTAGGCAAGCTTTCCACCAATCAGAGATGGAGCTTGCCATGAGTAGTGTTCCAATGAGAAAAGGGGGTAAGTTCAGGTTCTTAATGAATTATTGTTGCTGTTCATATTATTGCTATTGTCATTATTATTATAGGGAGCCTGCCTTAATGATGCAGCTGCCTAATCAAATTAAAATATTGCATTGAGCAGGGCTCCTTTTGCCAAATCGATAATAATATAGTAAATCATATATGTACTTCTACTCCTATTTTTATGTATAGTATGTAAGTAAAACCATTAAACAACTCTAAAATCTGCTTTCTTAGTTTACTAGCCTGTCTGCCCTGTGCTAAATGTGATATGAAATATTCTGTTAATATTTAATCAGAGAGGTCGTTCTTCCTCCCATGGTTTGATGGATGATGACTGATATGGATAAGACTTATTGACTATCAAGCAATTGACAAGAGAAAGGGATGTTGAAGAGGGGCTTGCATCATCTTAATGGGTGCTACATGGCAGCGCAATGACTCATTTTGCACTGACGAATACTATCCCATTGTAATGGCAGAAAATTACCTCAAGTAATATTCCCTTTTCCATCTGAGTGGAATATACTATTATATTTATAATAGTATCTATTTACTTACTATTCATTTGTAATCTTTCCATCTTGAGACTATCAAAATGTTCAATTTTCAATCTAAAATGTGATACACCAATGGTTTGAACCAATGGGATATATGTGCGTTTTATTTGACATAGTAAGTGTTGTCCCACATCAAAAGAGAATTGCAGTGGAGCTTCTGATCAGCAGAACCTTTTGTGGACAAAAGGCCATACTATATGACATCACAGAAAAGGTCCCCTATTTGACTATCACCTGTCACGTTGATGAGCCATTACAAGCTATTCAAAAAAAATCCATCCCTAATGACATCACAATGTGAGAGTGTCAAACAGACGATCTGTCCACCACCACCAATCTGAGTGGACACTCCCTCTTGTGATGTCACAAATTGATGGATTTTGGAATGGCGTGTAATGGCTCATCAACATGGCACCTGGTGGCCACGTAGACCTTTTAAGAATGGTTTTGAAACAATGTCAAAAGTGTGTTCTTTCATGCAGTCTAGATCAAAAAACCAATCCAAAAAACGGTTTCAATGAATCTTCAAGGTGTAAGCACGGCTGGCACAGATATTGTGTGAAGGTGATCTTTTATTTGAGGGCAGGAGAAATAAAACTGACAGAATAGGGTTTCATGAAAAGAGACGAGAGCAACGTAACGTTGTGTGAAGTACAGGAAAGTACTGGTTTTTATTCCTTCATAATCAAACTTCACAAACAGCTCGAACTTGTACAATACCTCAGTGGGTGAAAATTACAAAAAAAGTGCTGGTAACATTTACAAAAATCATCCTTACTTAGCAACAATCAGTTTATTCTTCCACACTTTTTTTAGTATTTTGTATTAAGGCTTAATACTTCTGTATAAAGTATATGCAAGATAAGTCTTCACAGTTTTTCGAAAAAAGTCACAATATTATGTAACATAATGAAGCTTTACGGCTATTTTCTTTATAATAACAAATACACATCACTGGTAAATATATGTGAAATACAGGGCTTATTGTAAAAGGACAATAATGATACTGTTTGCTGTAATAGCTTGCTTCCACACACTGTTAGAGGAAAGGTGGGACATACCATTGCTATAACTCAAGAAAGGGGGGGAATGATACCAACACTTGGGGGGAGATCGCCTCCAAACTTTGGCACATCCCTTTAAACAATTTCACAAAATATTAAAATAATTATTTTAGAAAGAATACGCATGGAAGAATATTTAAACTGGCATAAAGTGTAAAAACATGCTGTGGGGTAAGGTGCTAAATCAGATATTACTAGGCCAGCCTATTCACACATGAATAAGGTGCATTTTAAGACTCAAAGCATGTCGGGCTTCCTCTTAGATGTCAACAAAAATAATAATAAGTAATAAATACACATGTTTTTTTTCTTTAGTTATTTTTTTCAAAAACAAAATCTAAATGAATTAGAACCAATAGTCTTGAGGCGACCTCATGCGTTCCCATGGTTACAGAGACGAGAGCATCTCTAGTACAGATGTGTGGTTGTGTTCCCATGGTTACAGAGACGAGAGCATCTCTAGTACAGATGTGTGGTTGTCCAGCCATGGCGTACGGTACAAAAAAAAACTGTATTCACTGTGAGTGTGTGTTATTTGCTTTCTCTTTCTTTTTCTTTTTTTTCTTTTTTCCTTTTTTTTTTTAAACTGTGGAGATTGGTAAATGACAACATGTGAAGCGATTATTCAAAAAAGGATGGAATTTAAAACTGAATGCGAAACTAAGCCAAGATATATTCACAAGATCCTCTAAGCTGCACTGGTTTACAGGTCAAACAGATGAGCTCTAGCCCTAGACTTAACCAATTTCACCCTCATGCATACTGAACGGTTAAAGTGACGCAACAAGCTTGCTTAAATAGTCTACATCACAAAAAGCAATTTGGTTTTTAGTGCAAACACAATTGGCTGGCTTCAGCTTCTCAATAATAACGAGCTCACCAAGGATATTACAAGAAGGCACGTACTTATGCTTCCTCTAACACGCGACATATTTAAACAGACCGCCACATCTCTCAGCACACCACAGGGCCAAGGGGGGACGGGACAAGCTACTACGGTCAGATTAAAAAGAACATGGCGAATGTTTTGAATGTTGTACACATATCGATAGACAGAGAAAATAAAATAAACCGGTTCAATATTATCACCCTCTGCGTTTCCGCGCCTCATCGATTGACCATAGCAGTTGAATTTGCCAAAGGGTTGGTGGGGACTGATGGACACAAGTTCTCTACACAGCACAGTGGTGTGCGTTACAAAAAAAAGGTGCATTATGAATCTATGTTCTCTCAAAAGCATTTCATACATGGTTTTACTTTTAAAGCATTTTGTGTCATCCCAAAAATAAAGATATAAAACAAACAAATAAAAACATTAAATAGACCAAATCCGCTTCCACGTGATACAATAGTGTGAACATGAAGGTGTATGGGCAGACATTGACATGGTAGGGTGTTTCTTTTTTGATTCAGTTTATGAAATATCTTCACGACTGGCCTTGTGATGAAGATACTTTGGACATGTGGGTCCTTCCTCTCTCCTTGCCTGTC
This sequence comes from Trisopterus esmarkii, assembly GCA_027123545.1. Classification (NCBI taxonomy): domain Eukaryota; kingdom Metazoa; phylum Chordata; class Actinopteri; order Gadiformes; family Gadidae; genus Trisopterus; species Trisopterus esmarkii. The sequence continues at coordinate 5,470,865 of JAOPJL010000146.1, read as the reverse complement.
TCTCTCTGGGTAACGAGCCGCTTGATTTGTCCAAAATACATCACATGAGGATAAAGAACAAGCGTAGCCAATCAGAACAGTGGTAATGCCCCCTCGAATTTGGACAAAAGAAGTACTAAGGGGTACGTACTGAGTAGAAAACTCCTCCGAACAACATACCGAATTCCAAGTTCAAGTGCAATCAAAGGCAAAAATGTCCAAATATTGTACCATTATTCAGGAAGGCTCAAATGCTTCAAACTCTCTTTTAAACATTTCATCAGCATTACTGTCGGGGCAGATGACCTTCATGTTCTTAAAAATGTGTTAAGTGATCTGAATTATATTGCTTTTGATAGGAAAGAAAAGTCATTCGACCAAAAATGTGTTTAGTGCAAATCTCTTTCAGGTTTTGGGAAGTGGTGTTTGGCTTTAACAAGACTACATGTTACATCTGCTGTACAGCAATACCCTCCCAGGTGATATTGATTGCTGGATTGCTGCCAAGGGGCCCGCCATTTTGATTCCAAATCAAAACGTTCCAACTTGACTGAACTCTCCATTTTACTGGTTTCCTGTCCTGCAACAATTTGGGTAGAAAAGAGAAAGGATCTTGGGGTCCTAGTTACTCGTGCTCAAATGAACGCAGCAGTTTGAAGCAATATAAAATAAATGATTTGCTTATACGTTGTATAGAAGTCCTATGGTAATATTTGAAGTGTGTATTAGACATGTATTGTACACTCGGAAGGGTATATCTGTCAGGATGGTGTGCAGTTTATGTCTGTCAAAAACAACTCTCTCTCATCTATGAAATGTACGAAATTTCACCCCCCCAGTCCAGTGTTTGACAAATCAAATGATTACACAACGTCATCCCCCACACACACACACACACACACACATACACACACACACACATACACACACACACACACACACTCACATATATATATATATATATAAAAAAAATGAATCCCCCATTTTTTAAAACAGCAGTCAATACATTTAGAACGAGCTTGTTTCATCATCATCATCATCATAATAATAATAATAAAATGAATAATATTATTAATAATAATAATAATAATAATAATAATAAACCAACTTGTATTTTTAAATTAACATTGAAGCCAGAAGGGAGAGCTACGTTAGCGCAGCGTGTAACTAAGGTTGTCTGCTTTACAACAACTGCTCCACTTCTGCTCTGTTTTGAATAGGAGAAATATTTCAGGGAGAGAGAGTAAAAATGGTGAGCTAAAGCTAAACAAATTATCCACATGTAAAAAAAAACAACACATGTTATAGTTCAACCCAAATACAATAACGTTTTTTTTTACAAAAGCATCTACGTACAAGATATGGCAGGAAGTCATAGGGGAAGTGCTTGAGATGGAGGGCACACACAGACACACACACGCACATGTGTGCGATCACTGATTCGCGGAACCACACACATTCTTATAAAAATAATTGAGAAATGCGACCTTTACGACAAGTAATGAAACATGGCCCAACTTATTCAAATTTTTGATAGAGTTCACACATAAAAGGAAAAATATACAGCAGGTTCTCTAAGAATTTAAATGTAAAGTATTGTCAATCGGTTACATTCTGCTATGGGTTTCAGAGTGTGTTGATCATATAAAAATATACTCTTCATTTTGTTTTGTCACACACTTGGTGTATTTGGACCACATTTTGATCACGTTAAAAGTGAGTTTGGTTTTAATTTATTTTTTCCTTTTTTGTCTTTGAGTTTGTCAAGGTGGTGAATTGTCAATGGTGAGAATTAAAGGATTGTAAAATGATGAGTACAAAAGCATTTCTGCTCCGATCGGATTGAATGCTTCGAGACTGAAAGTTGGGAGGTCAAAAATGTCTTTCTTCTTTTTTGGCTTGATAAATAAAACTACAAATATGTGCAAACGTAACATCTTGGTCCGTCTCGTGACTAAAACAATAGTTTCATTGTTCGTGATCTCTGTCAGAATAACGTATTAGGGGCACTTTTAGAATTTAAAATAGAGCAACTGTATTTTTAAACTCTCAAATGGTCTCTAACAAAGAAAGCACAAAACAGACATGTGAACATAGGAACATTTCTACCTTAATTTTGCTTACGTGAGTATGAAAAAAAACCTAACCCCTATATAACTACGTGTTCGAAAAATGCAACATTTAAAACCTTATACACACTATAACATGCAACGCTCAAAACCCAGCTACTGTGTCCAATTCTTTTTTTTTGTTGTTTTGTTGCATTTCTTTAAAAAAATGTTTTTTTTTGGTCTACCGTATGAAAGTAACACAACAATGACACCAACTGATGGGAGTTAATGAAGAGAGATAGATGCAGTCTGTACAAGCACCCTGCCACACACAACTAAATCAAATCAACTAGGAATCTTGAAGATTATACAAGTCCATACTGTAATAGGAAACACACACACACACACAGACACCTTTTCTCCCTAACACTAAAATACAGATCCCCTAAATATTCTTACCATTCTTTGGTATTTTTTAAATAATAACAAACAAGCAATTAAAATGGCCTCTAGCGATACTAATGGCCCCATCTCGCACACGACCACACCTTTTTCTGAAACACTAGTGCTACATTACATTTTTTTAATTGAAAGTTTGCATGCCTGTTCTGACAATTATCATGTAATCGCTGGCTGTTCGATCTTAGATCTTATTCTCCTCTCAGAATGATACAATGATTATTCCTAAAATGATGAGATAAATTATGGGTACCCTTTTTTCTCTCTCGACTTTGGGGAAACAAAGCAGGGGCAGTGCTCGCTACGGCAGGAGCGCCGGCAGACGTGTCAAAGGTGTGAGCGCCTGGTGAAATCAGGACTGGTTGTTAAGTGGGTTAGTGCGGAAGAAGATGGAGAACACCTAGCTGGGCTGGAATGTGCTGGGCTTCGTAGGAATGTATACTTTTTTCAGTTTGGGTTGTTTTTTTTTGTTGACATTTTTAGAAAACTATATGTTCAGATAGCTCTCGTAGGATCGCGACCGATAAACACAGAACAGGCTACATGTAAGGTCTTTGTAGGCTAAACTATATCCAAAATTAAACTCTTCACAACTGAAAAAAAACGATTTGACTGGAAGGGACACTCTTTAAAATATATATCCCCCATCAAAACAAAAATAACGATTTAGTTGAATCGAAGCTCTTTAAATGCAACTGTGTGGTAACAAGAGGGTGTATTTAGTATAACTCATAAGTGGCACATGCTGGTTAACCTCTGTTATAATTCATAAATGTATTTGAGAAAGCACACCACAAGTATAGCAGCTGTGTTACTGCAAAAGTTAGCGTGGTGGCTGTTAGGGATGTTATATAGCTTTGATAGCATGTAGGCTATCCCAGGCTATCCAGGATAGGCCTACTGTTACATGTTTCTGGTCAGTGTGTAATAGCTTAGCAAAAAACTTGTACAAGAAAACGTCTGAGTGTGGTATGGAGGTTGGGTGGAAGGGACAAGCTGTACCACGTTGCCTATGAAGTGATCTGTTTTTGTTTTAAAATATCTTAAAAATAGGTTTATGTAAACTAAATGTCTGTCAAAATGTTTAACATTACAGTTTCACTCATAGCTATACTCCTTTTTTTTTTACTCTGTAAGTTGTGTATTTTGGGAGGATGTAAAAAATAAATTAATGGAATTACTGTGCTATCTTAAACTTAAGAAAAAAATCTGCAATTCAATCCCGACAGGCGCCACTGTAATTATTCAAATTTGTGTATTATCTCTGTCAAAGTGTTGGCGCCTCATATTTTTCAAGGGGCAGCAAATACCAACAGTTATCCCCTTTTTCCAATTCAGGCGTTATAAAAGCTAAAAAAGGACGATTGTGCTCCAATCTGGCAACCCGGCATTATGTGGGGTCAAGGCCTTCAATCATCGTCCAACATTACACACATTTCTTTGACGTGATTGTATGATTGCTGAAGGCGTGCTTACCAATACAGCCAGCCAACATAAAAAAAAAAAAGACAATTTCAGCAGCCAATTAGTGATAACACGTGAAGTACAATTCAAGCGGTAAAATGGGCTGAAATCCAGTGACAGAGAAAGTTCCAAACAGAATAATGTAAAATCTATTCAGAAGATGTATTCCAATGGTAAAGCCTCAGGTTTTAGTACCAGAATGGATGTGCTTTACAAGGCTACTTTCTCTTTCACTTTGTCTTATGTGACTTGAACTGAAAAGACAAATGCCCAAATAAATGCCAAACAGCAAGGGAAACCCACTTGAATAATCTTTCTATCACAGAAAATATAACTAAATGATTAAAACCAAAAAATGAAGGCCAGTTTTATTTTATTTTATCGAGCACCAGAATTCCGTTAATCTTTTAATCCTCCATAAATATATTAAATGCCAGCTGCAAATTAAACTGCATATATCATGTTTTGTGAATAGAACATGCCGGGTATTTTAAAGGGGTCTCTCTAAAGGATACACCCACGGTGAACAACGTCCTTCAAGCAGTCAAGCATAAATAGTGTCATCTCAATAGACCATTGTGTATATACTGTATTTGTGCAACGGAGGAGAGCAAATCTATGAATATGTTGTATAGTTTAAATAGGCACTTGATAGGCGTATCCCCTATATCCCAGAAGGTATCACCTAGCTGCATGTATTTCTTTATCTAACTATCTGAAAATGTATTTCTGTATCTGTGTGAAGATGGTCTTATATACATCGTATATTTATAAGAAGTTAGTTATTTGTATGTACTGAAGTAGGACCAAAGGAAAGAAAGCTGTCGTTGAATATTCATTGAGTTGAGTTGCATCTTAGTACGAGTTACAGTTTACAGTTGAACTTTGAGACTTGGTACATGCATGGAGGATGAAAGGTGAATGAAGTGTGAAGACTGAAGAGAATGACAGACGCATCCTCACGGACCCAAACCCTTTCTGCTTACTAGCCGTGCTCCTTATGTGTTCCTGTCTCGGTTTATCTCGACAGACTTTGTGTGTGTGCGGAGCGAGCACACGCGGAGGACATCTTAGCTGCTAAAGTAGCCTTATCATATCACGCCCAACTATGAATAGACGAGTCAATATGATGGCCAGAAAAATGCGGGATTAGGTTCGGAAATGAAGATGCATAAAGACGAAGAAGAAGAACGCACGAGGGACACTGACGTAGACCCTGGACTGTGTGCACGCACGCACACACGCACACACACACACACACACACACACACACACACACACACACACACACACATGACAAACAATAATATCGTCTAAACACCATACAAAAAGCTGCTGACTCAAGGCTATCTATGTTACCACGTTTTGTTCTGTAAAAATATATGTATAGCATACACTTTACAAACGAAAGGTCTCCACTTTTTTTTTCTTTTTTTTTTTCTTTTAAATCTAGCAATTACAGAAGCACAATTGAGAAATTGGTCGTGGTGAAGGGGTGTGTCGCAAACATTTTTTTTGCATTTAAAAAATGCCAGACCATTTGCAACATTGAGGATCATGAATAAAAGCACGAGAACGATGGCTATCAGAAGCAACGTGAGAAGAGGAGAGCGACGGGCACGGAGCAACATGTGGCGTCTCCGCCATGTGGAAGGTCATGCCGCACAAGCTAAAATAAAAAAATCAGGCGCTCTCCTCGCTAAACCCTCGTTTGCCATTCAACACCTTACAATAAATACAGAACGTCGACGGACTATAAGACTCAGTCATTAAGCCCTCATCTGGATCACTGGTTTTCTTTTTTTCTAAAAAAAAAAGAAACATTTTGTATAGCATGAATCCGGAAAAGAAACCAACGCCAAGCTAACTAAGCTAACCGACTATAAAGACCAATGATAACAAGCAGATTTATAAAGAAGACGCGTCTAGCTACAGTCAATAGTGCATTTAATATATGTATAATACAAAATATGCAAATTTAGGTAAACTGCGAGATGCAGATAAGTGCCAAGAAGGAATGCTAGATCACCAAATACACACACTTCACTAACACAACTAAACTAGTATATTCGTCTTTGCTTTCAGATACATCGCGATGTTAGTTTGGCAGTGCTTGAGTCTGTACTGAGCAGATCAAAATAAATCCAAAATATGAGCAGTGTGCCATAGCAATGCGGTATGAGATATCCCGGCAGTTGCTTTATATATATTCTATATTCTATATAGTGCATTGTCTGTTAAGGCAATAGAGAAAACCTTGGTGGTGCTGTGTAAAGACAAAGTAGCAGGCGACCAAGGCTACAGATGGTAACCACCAACAGTACACACGCACGACAGACGGCATACTTAGTCACAGGCAAAACTAGTTGCTACTTTTTTACCGTTGTTGAACCAACTGGTTTGGTTTAGTGCCTTAATGTGTATTTTTTTTTTCTTAATGAACTCTGGTGTACTTTGATTCAGTGATGGGGCGAATTAAATAAGGGCTTTCTCTTAGGTCAACATGTGTTCCAATGGTAAATATCAGTTCCCTTTTAGTCGTGTGAATTTAAACTGTACTCTGTGGAGTGTGAAACCGACGCCACAAGGGTGTGTATTCGCGACTCGGCAACACCAGCGAACGTGATACACAGCCTCTCTGGTTAGGGATAACCAAGAGGTCAATATTTGATCAAGTCTGAAATCAAATCCACATCACGTGCCCTGTTTTCTATTCGCCTGGGTGGTTTTGAACGCTGCTTCTTAAAGTACCGGCGCTGCATATTGCGAAGGAAGCGCAGAGTTCACACACATTTCACTTTTCAACAGTTGGATTGGGCTACACATCACACGGACACGCACAAACACAGAGGAAGGGTCACGACTACCACTGACTGTTCTCACACCGCATACCATTACATCCCAGTTATTTCCAAATACACTTTAGGATATACCATATCATTTGTTACATTATTATTATTATTCATACTATTATTATTATTATTGTTGTTATTTGTATTATTGATGTTGTTTTTGTTTGGCTTGGATGGTTTGATAGGAATCTGTCCTAATGTATGTACACTTGTCACTGGGGGGAATTAATAGATTAATTGAAAAGGTTCAAAGGAGAAATACAGACACACTGTGATAGATTTAAATCAAATAAAAAACCAACAGAAAATGAAAGTAAATATGTGATGGCAAGCGGTTACAAAAGCCAAGAAATGTTGGGTTGCTTATTGAATAAATTGAAGGAAGAAAAAAAAAGCTCTTCTATTCTCTACAACCAAAGATAAGATTAAAAGCTGATTCTGCTAGAACTATAACATCTCTGCTAACAGTAGTGCACTTATTGGTTTAGGCAGTGCAACATATATGCAAGAAAACAATGCAGTCCACTTATTAAAATTATTGTTTTTTTCCTGCTGATTAAATTGATTAAATTAAAGCCGTAGAGGGTAATTTGAAAGGAACAAAAACAATGACATATTAAGCACAGGCATTCAATGACAATGTGCAAAGTAGCACTTAAAAAAAGAGGACCCTACAGCTTGGGGCCATGTGTGGGTCGTTATATTATCACAATACACCCGCCGACGCGCGAGATATCCGGCAGGGAGAGGATACGAGCAGTTGTATGTGGCTCCTGTTTCTGGTTTAGAAAGAAAACCAAATGAATCAAATAATAGGCAAACCACTGTCACCTCATGCGTGATTAACACATTTCTCCTCCAAAACTAGTTTTTGAAACCACTTCTGGGTTTGTTTGATTGTTTGTCTTTAAAACGGAAATAAGGAATGTACACTTCAATTCTTTGAATCATTTCACCAGCATACCGGTGACATTGGTGGTTGTACTTGATTTGTGACTGTATTTCCTTTCAGAAATGTTGCATGCCATTTGTGCCACTAGGTGGTGCTGTGCATCAAGAGAGAAAAAAAAAGGATTGTAGTTTCTACCTGGGAACAGGTTGTACATAGATTCCAGGAAGGAAGTAGGACGGCATTTTTGTTCAGTTTTTTTTTTTTTTTTAAACGGGTTCGATAGATATTATTCCCTCTTTGCCCTCCTAAAGAAAGCCTAGCTTGAACACTGTTCAGATATAATTTGATTCCAAAATTGCAGCCACATGACTGGGCTACACTTGATAACACCTTAATCAACACTGGTTTACCAGTTGGGTGAGAGATGTAGAGCGGTAAGAGAGGAGGAGTTTTGTTCAGCATACTCAAGCCCTAACTCTGAATGTAAAAGGCCAAAAAACAAAAAAAAAAAGCCGGAAAGAAACATCTGGCTTTTTTTTTCTTTTTTAGGTTAGGATCTGAAATGAAGTGGTCTACCAGCCTTAACAGTCTTTAAAGATATTAGTGGCAGTGTATGCGAAGTCAAAAGCTCAAACTCCAAAGTGTTAACGACCTTTGATCGATTACTGTCTCATCAACACACTCGAAATGGAGCAAACTCAACCTTTCTTCGCCATCAAAATGTATGGACAATAAAACCATGTGCGGAGCCCCTGTGACTGCTAGCAGGAACATGGCATTTCAATTAAAATGAGTCAAACTGGTACCTTGACAACGGCGTCGTTGTCATCCCTTAAAAACCATGGGAATAAATAAACCCAGTGTCAAATTAAACTACTCTCTGTGTTTTGTTTTTTTGTTTTTTGTTTTTTTTATTTTACATAAGAAGGCAACCTTGTGACCATCAGTATTTTAGAGGGAATATGAAGCCTAACCCAGATGTGTGTGTGTTTGCTGTCGTTGTTGTAAATTATACCACAGTAAGCTTGGACTTATTCATGTTCCAAACTGGTCAATATGGGCTCACATCTGCCATGGTAAACATTTCATGGCAATGCACACGTACACACACACACAAGCACACACACACACACACACACACACACACACACACACACAGATACACACACGCAAACGACCACATAGACGCATATGCAAAATACACACACGCACACACACACATACATATGCACTTGTATACTCCTACAAACATATCTACATTATATGTGTGTTTGTGTGTAATGTGTTTCTCGTGTAGGCCTTTCGGTAGTGTTCAACACATAATCAGTATTTTAGGAAAGCACACATTTAGAGGCCTGTAGTTGGATCCATCCAGTAGATCAGTTTCAAACTACTAAGCCTTAAGGCCACCAATCTGTTTTCTTTTAGAATAACAAACAAAGAAAAGAGAAGAAAAGAAAAAAAAAAAACATTTTTTGGGAACTCAACGTGCCAGTGTCTCTACTCATTACTCTTCATACCCCCAAAAGAACAAACGAAAAAAAGGAAAAATCTAGTGCCATTTAAATTTCTCATTCTTTTTTTTTTCTCTCGAGAAAAAAAAAGAGTATTTTTTCATCTTTTTTTTTTTGTAAATTTTTTTTTGTCGTTGTACTTATCCGTCGGAGACGTGCATGCGCACGTGGTCGTTGAAGTGATCCATTTGGTCAAACTTGGCGGGGCACATGGAGCACACGTAGGTGGTCCCGTCCTGGCAGCCGGCCTCCGCGGCCACGCCCAGCCCCAGCCCCACTCCGCCCCCCACGCCGGCACTCACCGGCATGGCGGGGGCCGCCGCCCCGGCCCCCGGCTCGGCGACGGCCATGGGCATGGGGATGGAGATGGGCCCCGCGGGGCCGATGGGGGAGCCGGACAGGGCGGTGACGGCGGCGGCGCCCGTGCTGTGCAGCGCCATGTGGCGCTCCAGCAGGGTTTTGTGGGAGAACTTCTTCTTGCAGATGTAGCACTCGTAGCTCTTCTCGCCGCGGTGCAGACGCATGTGCACGTTGAGCGAGCTCTTCTGCGTGAAGCGCTTGTTGCAGATGCTGCACTGGTAGGCGCGCACGCCCGTGTGCGTCACCATGTGTTTGATCAGGTAGTCCTTCAGGGAGAAGGACCGCCAGCAGATACTACACTGGTGGGGCTTCTCGCCTGCAGAGAGAGAGAGGGAGAGGGAGAGAGAGGGAGATGGAGAGAGAGAGAGAGAGAGATATTAGTTAGGCTGCCCTGGGTCTCTTTCCTCAATTCCCCTATTCCAAACAACATTCAACTTAAACTCTTACATCTGTCCATCTCTAGAAAGAAGGAGGGGTCATTCTTGTGGGTTACTCAAGGTTTCTCCCTTGATGAGTACGTTCCTATAATCCTATAATGTGGGCCTGTGAAGCACTTTGAGGCTGCCACTTTGATTGACGGGCTATACAAACACAATCTACTCCACTTGACTTGTATGAGCATTAGGGACACGCAGAAACAATTCTGAGCAGTTATTTATGTGATCTATATATAGACTTATATTATGTGAAATAATACGTGGGGGATATAAAAGGAGAGGTTAATCTCCCCCCGCTGTGATGCAGATGAACACGCTTCAACACAACGGGACGACCCTTAAGATCATCTTTAATATATCCTCCTCTTTAATATCAACATTTAATATTTGATCTACAGCAACACGATCATAAAGACGCGCAGGGCGGTGGGGTCGACTCAGCGACTGAACTGACGAGCTGTGGCGGTGCCGCTGAACGCACTCTGCATTAGCCTAGCGTCAAACCCATCCATTTCCCCAGGGTTATGGACACAGGTGGCCCCGTACAGCGCTTGCTCACTGACTTATGTTCTCAGATGCGTTGCTTGTTTGAACAAGACATCACAAGAACATAAGTTAAAAGGTAAACACAAACACAGACACCTTGTATGCACACATGCAGGCACACGGGAACGCACACGGCAACGCACGCGGCAACGCACGCACACACGCGCATACATCCGACACCTGCCATTACGAATAACCGAAACACAAACACGACATCCGTTTAGCAGTGACACGGCGAGGGAGAGCGAGAGAGAGAGAGAGAGAGAGGGAACGTGACGTACCGGTATGGACAAACATGTGTTTGACGTAGTTCTGTTTGGCAGTAAAGGTCTTACTGCATAGAGTGCACTCGTAGGGCTTCTTCTCCCCGGGGCCGATACCGCCAGCCGCTTGCTGCTGCTGGGCGGACACCTGCTGCTGTCCCGACAGGGGGTTGGGGTACGGCGTCATCGTCGGCGGCGGCACGGCCACAAACTGTGGCTGCGGGCCGACGATGTTCTGTGGAAGGCTGAATAAGAAAGGCTTGTTGCTGGCCGACTGCCCGCCGAACAGGGGCAGGTAGCCGTTGCCAGCCGGCCCGATCACCGGGGAGTTGCTGGTCATGGTGAGGGGCATCCTATGGTTGCTGGTGAGAGATTCTGCACCCTGCCGCAGGTATTGCGGCGTGCCGGACAGAGACTGGCCGGACGCGGGGTTCCCCAGGGGCTGCATCATGCTCGCTTCACTAGTGCTGTGGCAGGAGCCTCCGTCCTCGTCCCCGCCCTGCTCCGGGGACGAGTCGTCCACCTCGATCTGCACGGGACCGTCGTCCCCCCCCCCGTGGGCCAGCTCCCCCGCCTCGCGGCCGAAGCTCATCAGGTACTGCTGCTGCTCCAGGGCGTCGGGCTCGGTGCCGATGGACGAGCTCACGCCCGAGTCGAAGCTCTCGCCCTTGGGCTCGCTCTCGGGGCCCTCGGCCCCCGCCTCGCCGTCCTCCTGGCAGTCGGCCACGCCGTCGTAGCAGCCGTAGCTGCCGTCCTCCGCCTCCTGCTTGATGTGCATGCGCACCGGCCGCGGCTGCTTGCGGCAGTGGGTGCTGCTCTCGGTGGACAGGAAGCGCTCCATCTGCTGGGACCGCTCGTGGATGCGGGTGATCCAGGGCGGGTCCTGTGCCTGCTGGTCTTTCTGCTGCTGCTGCTGCTGCGCCCCCGCCCCCGCCCCGCCCCCGCCCCCGGCCCCGGCCCCGGCCGCCGCCTCGAAGTTGGAGGCCAGCGTGGTGACGTAGGGCGGGCGCTCGCGGGCCGTGCCGTTGGGCAGGGACAGCCCCGTGTAGGAGTAGAGCGAGCTGTAGGCGCTGTTCTGCGACGTGGCTTGCATATAACCGGACTCGGCGTCACTGCTGGGGCCCGACGTGCCCGACTCCGGGGTGCCCAGCGGGGTCTCCTGGCCCGAGTCCCCCGGGATCAGGGGAAACCCCCCGGCCCCGGTCAGGCCCACGTTCTGGGACACGATGCGCGTGCACTCGTCGATGACGGTCTTGATCTGCAGGATGCTGGCCGCCGTCAGGATCTGCAGCGCCTCCGACTGCGACACGCGCAGCACCCCGCTGTACATGAAGTCGATCAGCTTCTGAACGGACTGCACCGACACCACGGAGGGGATCTCGATGTCGCTGTAGCCCAGGAGCAGCTTGTCCTGGAAGAAGGGGCTGCCGGCGGCCAGCACGCAGCGGTGAGCGCGCAGCATACTGCCATGGATCCGCACCGTCACGTCACAGAAGTGCCCGCGGTTCCGCTGCTCATTGAGGGTCTCGAGTACAGAGTTGCTGAAGTTGTGGAGGTTGATGTTATGAATACGCTCGGTCATCCCCTTGCAACTGGTGTCACCTGACCCCCCCCCGGAAACCAAGGAGGAGGAAGGAGAAAAGCACTTGTTTAGAGCTGGCGAACGTTTACAGCTTTGCTGTTAGGGTTAGTTGCGATTCTATTACACTCATGTATCGGGTGCTTTTTTCCAAAGGAACTTGGATGTCATTTAGGGGGAGGTAAGGGGTAAGGGCATCTTGCTCAAGGTGCCCTAACCTAGCAGACTGGGGACCTGGGAATGACTGGGGGACTTTAAAAGATCTTTCAAAGCAGGATGCAGTAGCCAACTCTATTTCAAGGGCGGGGCTATCAGATACCCCGATCATTAGCTGTTAACATACAAAAAGGCACAACCCCCCCTGATTTCTATTGGGTTACAGTTGTTCAAATCTAGCCAATCACAAACCGCCTACACCCTCTCTAAGTTGAACAACGTGATACCTGGGCAAGACGGGCCCCAGACATGTTGGTTTGTGGGGGATCTGTTGTTGGGCTGTAAGACAAACAAAGGGCGGTTTGCTGCTAATACCAAACACTCCGTCGCTCCAATGATCAATCCCTTTAGGAACAATAGAGGCTGAGGTCTGGCGGGGAGGAGGAGGAGGAGGAGGAGGACAGGATGAAGGTGAATCCTCATCAATTGTTTGATCAACTCCTTAAGAGTAGTGGGCGGATAGAGGCAGATGTTTGGCAGGGATGGGGATAAAAACAGGATGAGGGCGAAACATATGTACTCTCTGATCCACTAAAACTGGGGGTCAGAGTCCGATCTGTCAGGGACAGATGAGGGTGTCATCGTGTTAACTCTTTGATCAGTCACTAGTGCTGGTCCGAGAGAGGGATCTGACAGGGATGGGTAAAGGTGTCATCAACTAACAGCCGGGGTCAGAGATAGGGCTCTGGCAGGGAGCGGGATGAAAACAGAACAAGGAAAAAACATATCTAACTGTGTAGTGGTTGACACATTCCTCGACAGGACATTGGGGATCGGAAACCCAAGCCACCATAATATTCTGCTTTACAGTGGTACTGTGATAAAGGACAAATTAAATGATTGAGCGCAAATCCTTGCTTTGGACAAAGGCATTCTTGACAAATAATAAATGTTATGTTCATGAAATAGCTGCTTATAAGACAATGTATTGTATAAAATATTTTCAGAAATATTTCAGATGGCTGTAGCTTTTGAAGGCACTAAGTCTACAAAGCTTTTTGGAACGGAAATAGAGAAATAATGGAATTTAAGTAATTCCGGTAAAATTACTTTAAATTATGTTAAAGTGAAATGCGGTAATAAAACAACTTCTCTGTGAAAGTTGGGTTTTTTCTAGCTTTTAAAAAAAATAAAAACCTACGATGCACGTCCTCGGCGAAGGACAATTAAAATGGTTTCCGAGTACATTGTACAAGTACATCAAGGATTCTTATCTGGCTGTAGTATCAACAGCCGACAATAGGGGGCGAACTTAGCTCACAAATAGATTTGGCTCCTTTGTCTGCCATGTGTTCCCGTGATGGCGCTTTCTCACTATCCCGGGAAAACACTTACAGTAAATGCACCGCAGTTTTAACACTGTTTAAGTTGAATCCCTGACCAGTTTTTCCCATCCAAATGCTAAGGAAAACATCAAATTAAAATAAAACGTGGAATTCTAAAGTAATGTTAAAAAAGTAATATAGAATATGACAATATGCAAAAAATAAGACTGGTTATCTAATTTCTCATTTAATTCAAATGTTTCTTTGTACACAGGAACAAAGGCTCCTGTAGATTCAAATGACCCCACCCGTGAACGGCTGTCCAACATATTGCTTACAAAAAAAGTGGGACAAGAAACTGCCTCCATTTTGTTCTTGGATAGGCCTACAATACAAATCTGCCCCATTCAAAATATCCAAATGAATGTTTTTTTTTGTACTTACCGACTTCCCGAATGTATGAATGAATGCACATTTTACATTAAATCCAGGTGTGAATTATGATACATTTTTCAAACTAAACACAATGAACACAAAACACATTTCTCTGTTCAACAAAAGGATTAACGTCCAAAAGGAAAGGACGTAAAAAAAAAATAAAACTTCCATTAAACCCGGCAAACACACAAAGTGTATTTGAAACACAAACTGGTTCCCCACAAAATCCTATGCGCCGTTTTCCCCACCTTTAACAGCGTACATTTGTTTAAACAATGAAAACAAGCCTGCAGGGTCCTTCTAGTCCCGAGCCCTGGAGACAAACGTGAGCCCCACAGCCAATACCGTTAAATGGTCCTTCTGCTCACCGGTTAATAACCTGAATAACGGCAGGGTAAACACCATAGGCGTTGTAGTACTCACAGCCAGATAATGTTGTGTGGGAGAGGAGGTGTGTGTGAAGCTGGAGAAGGCTTCAGGTTTGCTGGTGGCGGAGGTGTGGCGGGTCAGGGGGCACGGCTAGGTGCTCCGGCGGCTCCTCTTCGTCCAAATCATCTGTTGATTCGCCGGCCGGTGCGGGACCCAGCCCGGGCAGGAGGAGGATGAGGAGGAGGAGGTGGAGGAGGAGGAGGCAGGAGGCGGCAGGGAGGAAGGAGAGAAAACATACAACATGTGTGTTAGTGTGTGTGAGTGTGTGTGTGTGTGTGTTAAAGAGCCCAGGCACGAAGCAGAGCCGGATAGGAGACGAACACACACATGCTCATACACAGCATTAACGTGGAGCCTTGGCTCCGCGGAGCTAACTAAACACAGGAGACGTCCCCGCCGCTCTACCTGACCGTCAATTACGAATCAAGGTTGAAAATGACACAGCTCCTAGGTACAAATCTTCCCTCGGCAGTGGTGCTAACCTCTCGCAGAGCCACACCCTCCACACAAGACTGCTTTTCCTCACAAATGTACACTGGTTCTCTTCTCAAGAGCTCTGGAAGCACAAGCACAGGGAGTGTGAGTGTTAAGTGTGATACCAAAAGAGTGTTGGTAGGGGGGTGTGTGTCTGTGCGATGTGTAGGGCTGTGTGTGCGCGCGTGTAGGGTTGGGTGTGTGTGCGTAAGTATGTGGGTTTAGGGGTGTGGGTGTGTGTGTAAGGGTGTGTGTGTGCCTAAAATGTGTGTATGTGCTCGAGTGAGTCAGTGATTGTGTGTGTGTGTGTGTTCATGTATTGGAGATATAGATTAACTTATTTTTAGGACACATCGGCCAGCTAAATATTTGATTTAATTCTAAAGCATGATCAGGGGAAGATACAGGTAGCAAAATTACCAAGAATACATTCAGTCAGACAATTTGTGAACAAGATTCTTATAGGGAAACGTTTGCATTGCGGTTAGTGGACATACAGGTAACAAAGGTGATTGGGAGTGACCATCGCGGAGAGTTTAGGATTGGCGGAAGAGGCCAAGTTGAACCGCAATACAATATAGGTGAAGTGGATATGTCTGCAAGCAAGGCTGCAAGTTAAAGGAATCTGCACAACCGATAAGTCTGTCGATTGGCATGGCCTTGGTATCAGACTTCGTGGCTACAGTGGCAATGCGAAAGCCAACTTCTTAACAATCTTAACAGTTCTCAGTCAGAGAGGGGTATCTCTAGGTACAGGGAGAATGTATTCAATTCCTTTAAAATGTACTAGTTATTATATAAACAAGGTTAATATAATTAGTATATAATTGTATATTATAGTTATGATTGATATTTCCATGACAATAGATAGGTAGGTGTGTGTGTGTGTGTGTGTGGTGGAAATATCAATCATAACTATAATATACAAACACATACAAATTATATTAACCTTGTTTATATAATTACTATGTACATTAAAAGGAACTGTATACATTCTCCCTGTATC
>JAOPJL010000146.1:5431402-5441501 GCA_027123545.1 Trisopterus esmarkii | reverse complement strand
TGTGTGCGTGCGTGCGTGCTTGTGTGCGTGCGTGCGTGCGGGTGTGTGTGTGTGTGTGTGTGTGTGTGTGTGTGTGTGTGTGTGAAAGCGAGAGAGAGTGTGTTTGTGTGTTGAACGCGGTGGTGTTGTTGTTTTTTAAAGAAATGTAAGTAAACATAAACATAATTACTGTTATGCTGTTATGGTACATTACGTGAGACAAGCGCGAGATTCGCTAGATAATGGTCAAATGAGGATAGTGTGGAAATATCGCGCTCCCTGAGAGGATTTTGCGCGCCATCTGCAGGATACGACAGGAAATAATCTTCCGGGTTCAAAGGAGGACACTGTTGCGTCACCTACTTTGACCTACATTAAGGAGAGCTGCACCGTATAAAACTAATGCATGCCCAGATTGTCCGATTAGATAACACGTCGCATTATATTTACAATGTCTTTGAACAAGGTAGGGTTTGTTATCGTTTTATTATGTACACGCCGAACTTTCCAGTCCATGTATATGTAAACTATAGGCTAGGGCTAGGCTATGATCGAAAACTATGTTGTTGTGTTTTTTTCAGAACACAACCCATCGACCCAGTGCAATTCATGTAGAGGAGGAAAAATCGTAAAAGAAATGCAGATTAAATTATATTTTATTTCATACTTCTAAATATATATATATGCTCAATATTATACACATTTTATTTATTAAATAATGAATACAAAAAACACATTTAAAAGCAAATAAAAACATTTCTATGAATCCTGTTTGTTGCATAGATGTGCCTGCTTCTCCATTATGAAGACTGAGGTCTAATTAAAAATATGAATATTCTAATAATAAAACATAATAATGCTAACACAATTCCATAAAATACATGTATTTAGTCCTATAGAACACATACCTGTGGGGGTTAATGTTTGAGTGACTTGTATTTAGGGTGACTGTTTACTATTAGGTAACTTACAGTGAACAGAAAAGAAAGCACAAGATTAAACATATGTATACTATGTCATTATGCTATTGTAGGACTTCACCAACTTATGGGCATTGTTTGAATTATTGAAAGGAGATCATTTTGCTCATTTTGATGTAGTCCAGACTCCAGACCAAGAAGTCACAGTGACAAGTAGTTTTGTAGGTCAAGTGGTTTAATACTATAGGCAGCCTGACACTCAAGCAGGTAGAGCAAGACCGGTGAACGGTGTACTATCCCTCACAAGGTTAATGTATGCATGTATACCATGGGAATGTCCCTAGACATACAGACAGGATGTTCGTATGCAAAGAGAACTGACCTAGCCCTATACACAGGATACCATTCTGCAATGTATGCAAGAGGAAAGTACCCATCCGCATTGGATGAGGAAACCAGGATACTGGTTTCCTCAGGTTGTGTTATCTAGCCACCCCATCTGTTAACTGGTGTTTGTTAGTTCCCCTTTGTTAACCTGTTCCCTGAAGTGGACTGGTCACAAGGACCCCCTTATCTATACTAGAAAAAACTCCTGTACCTTAACATTTCCCTCACATGGTGTATTAATTGCATTGAGAGGAGGGGGTGAAAATGTATGAAAAAGTTGTGTGAAACTTTATTCTGGGCTCATTCTACTAGAGAGGAGACTAGGGTATGCATACATTAAAATAGGTTACTTGTCTACAACTATTGTGAGCTTTTTTACATTTAGAAGTCTCATGTTCTAGACACAATATCATGTAAAGAAATTGTCACGACATTATGCAAAGGGAGATAACCTAGCCATACAAACAATGTATGCTTTGGGAAAGTTAGCCATAAACATAATGTATGCATGGGATATAACCTAGCCATAAACACAATGTATGCAATGGGAGATAACCTAGCCATACACACAATGTATGCAATGGGAAAGTTAGCTATAAAGACAATGTATGCTATGGGAAGGTATCTAGCCAAAACACAGAGAAAAGAGTTTTCTTCATACTGAAGAATGCATAGGCATGCAAAAACGGAAAGATAGAAACATATGTTTTAATATTAGAATAGTATGAGTATATTAGAATATATTTTTATTGTGTATAAAACAGCTTATTAACAATTAATAAAACATTCAGACACACTTAAAAAAAGAAATTAATCTGAAATGGCAGAGCACATGCTACTTATATATATATATATATATCACATGTTTATCTACTGCAGAATTGTATGTTTCAACAGACTGAGCACTCAGTAATTGTTAACTCTGTCAAATCATGAAGTTAGGTAATGTAAACAATCAGGCCAATATTTTATATTTATATTCTTTAGGATATAATGGAGTGACAGTGTATGACATATAGAGACAAGTCAATGAGGAGCAGGTTGGGGCGTCTTGCTCAAGGATTCCTACTGGTAGCCTGCAGACTTGAACCCAGAACTTTTCAGCTGGACTGGCTAAATGATCCTGCCCTACAATAGTAATAATAGCTATTCAATAACTAGAACCAATACTGATAGAACTAATGCTAATATAAGTAATAGTAAGAAAAGTATAATGTCTGATATAAGGACAATATCAAGTTACAGCTAACACTTAACATGCTACCCTCAGCCTAAGTCTCAGTCTGCATTTTTGACTAATGCAAAATAAAAGAAGCCAGTTGGTTTGGTTTTCTTTGCAACAGCTTTGAATGAACAGCCTGAGGACCTAGCAGAAGACTTAGAGGGTGTGTATCCAATGAGAATGGAAGCATTTAAACAGGGAACTCATGACCTTGGTTGAACTCAGTTCCTGCTTTCCATTATAGGCATCAGTAGTGTCATGTGCTTTCACAAATCTCATAGAACTCATTTATTTGTGTCATTTATGAGTGTTATTTATCTTTATTTGCACTTTTCCAGAGCTATGGTGTGGGTCTGCTTCCCAATTTTCCTGTTTTCTTGTAATATAGCATCAAGTCACCAATAAGGTTTTAATTAAATATATATATATTTTAAAACATGTCTCGCAATGTAATTACATATTACAGTGAAACACACTACTCTAGGCCTGCACTCTGCTGCCTTCTACTGAGCTCTGAATGCCACCACAAGAGGGTGGTCAAATGCAGTTATGTATTTAGGCGGATGACCGATTCACCTTATTACCCAGAACAACAAGAAAACGTGTGGTTGAAAATATAAAATATGCATTTTGTCTGCCTGTGTTTCTAGTAGTAGTTGCTGCAGTAAATGGGATTACAGGCAATGTTTTCAAACTTTAATTTTTTGTGTCTGTCGTGGATAAAAACAACACTTAAACAAAATCACTTGTAAACAAGTGATAATGATTTGGTTTGCAGTTGGTTCGCAAAGAACTCGACTTTCGAAAATGTGTGGATTCCTTCTACATGCACTGACCAATCACAACACCCAGATTAAATTGTCGGTGAACCCTCACTGGCTTGAGGTGGTTTACATGTGTGACAAACACAGTCTCGAGTAAAGTAGCCACGTATAATCAAAGAAAACAAATGCCTCTAACGCATAAATGTGGACATAAAGATGTCACATGGATGATGACGCAATGACAAAAGCTTCTACTCTTCTACATAAGCATACATTCAAACAATTGCCTAACCCTAATCAACAATACCACTGTATGTGAGTGTTGAATACATTTATAAAGCAGACAGTGTTTGACTTTGACTGTAGCATTAACAAGCTAACCTTGACTGTAGCATAAACTTAACGTTAACTTATAAGTCAGTATAAGTAAAGTTAGAGGAAGAATGAAGGGGGCTCCTTTTTTATTTGTGGTCGTCATGAAGCCCACCCCGTCTTTTTCTGTCAGGATCAGTTGAGCCAGGTATGGAGAGGTTTCCAGCTTTGAGGGGTCAACTTGGAGCTGTCATGGATAAACAACACTTAACAACAAAATAAGAGAGTTTGCTTGAGTTTTCCTTGCCTCTCGCCAGACTTCAGCCTATACGCTCCATTCTGCACATCCATCATCCATACGTCACCACCTCATCCCATACATTAACGTCCTTACTTGGAAACATTCTGCTCCCTCGTGCTTCCTCCCTCCCTGCCCTGAGGCCAGAGCTTTGAATGGGACAATTTATCTCCTTATTTGGAAGCATGCTTCTCCCTGGTACTGTATGTATTCACCTCTTGGAAAAGGCTGCTATATTCAGGGACTACTATAGTTGGAGACTCTTACGATTATGAGTTAAATGAGTTCAACTTCAATGGTGGCATAAAGCATCTGTACTAGGGGAGAATCATACCTCAGTAACTCAATGTTTTTCTCCACCCATTTGATAAATCAAGTCTTCACATTTCACATTTGGTTGGCGGAACATCTCTTTGGTCAACCTAGACGCTATCATGGAAAGTATTATGGGAAGGCAACAACTAAAAATGAATCCCACTACTGTTAGTTCTACCCACTACTGTTAGTGTGTTATACCCTTTTTTTTTTTTTTTACGGGGCCAAATGGCCAAACATGGCGTCAAACCACTTATCTAAGGCCATTGTAAGTGAGCCGTCAGGGGCTTTGGTATTGGGTATAAATGTGCAGGATTCATCTCCAAACCTTGTGCATATGCCTCCACGCTCAGCGTTTTTTTCTGGGTACTGTCTCCCCACTGCAAACCCTGCATGGTTTCCCAAATGATCTTTGTGGCAAAATCCATTGTCAAACTGTTCTCCCTGTGCCCCAACTATAGGTGTTGACAATAAATCTGGCCTCAATTTAGTAGAAGTCAGAGAGTCAGCTGCACAATCATGTGGTGTTCCTTCAAAATCATGTTGAATTCTTTCTTCTGGATTTACTGTGGAACTTTGTTTTATGGTTACATCTGGAAATGTTAGTAATGCCAAATATTCCATCAATCTAGAGTTTCACAATACAAACTCTCCTTTCTCAGTTAATTCAGTGACTTTGTGATGCGTGGAAATAGTCACTGGGTATCCCATTGTAATAGTTGAGGCCTTGTCATAAGGGGGTTGAGGCCTTCATCATTTCCCTCAACGACGCTGTTTTGAGGGCATAGTCCTCTATCCAATCTGAACCTAACCCTGTCATCTGCAGAAGTATCATCATTGGTCGGACTGTCTCTGGCTTAGGTGCTTCACTAATCCATTGTAGCTGGCTGGGTGCTGTTGTTTCAGTTTGATGTGCTACCAGCCTAGCTAG
This sequence comes from Trisopterus esmarkii, assembly GCA_027123545.1. Taxonomy (NCBI): domain Eukaryota; kingdom Metazoa; phylum Chordata; class Actinopteri; order Gadiformes; family Gadidae; genus Trisopterus; species Trisopterus esmarkii. The sequence goes on along the minus strand of JAOPJL010000146.1, from coordinate 5,436,373 downwards.
ATATTCTACTTCTGGCTGGCAGTACTGCAACTTTTTCTGTGACACCTTGTGTGCCCCTCTTGCCAATGTGCAGTCGTGGCATCCTCATGACATTGCTCTGACACATCAGAAGATCATCTACTACTGTACAGTACCAGGTTCCGGTCTAACACCAGCTCCTCCAAAGCATCTTTCAGTACTTGGTTGAACACATGTGGAGAATGTTTACACCCCTCTTACATTCTCGTATATGTGTATTGGTTTTCTCTATACAGGAATGCAAATAGATTTCTGCTTTCCTCTGCAAGAGGCACACAAAAAAATGCTCCACATAAGTCAATCGCTGTGAAATTTTTAGCGCCAGGAGGGACATTGGCCTGCAGCGTCCTTTGGATTTGGAACTTCTGCCTGCATGTCTTCTAGTACTTCGTTCAGAGATCTTAGATCATGTACTAACTGCCATTTTTGTTTGTCTGCTTTTACTACTGGAAGCAAAAAATTGTTACAATCCCGTTTGGTTTCTATCAATACACCCTCAGCTTATAAACCTTCTATGGTATGGGCTATTCCCATCCCATCCTTGGGTTTCAAGTAGTATTGTTTTCACCATGTTAGTTTAGCATTAAGCAGTCCTGATTATTCCTGGGTTAGCAGATTGTGCCAATCCTACATTGGGGTCAAATGTTGACCATACCTGTATAGGTATTCTGGCCGCCATCTCGTTTCCCTCCTCTTTTACAGGACCTGAACACTGGCTACTGTGACACAGAGTGTCACTGCCACAGTGACACTAAGAATTTGATTGTTATTTTTTATTTAAATGACGTACTATTAACTCGTTCAGACCTCAGCAATTTGCTAAGCGGTGTCCACAGAGTTAATTTCGCAATTTTTAATACTATCCCCATTTAGCCCTAAGCAATTTGTTGAGCGGTACCCGCAGAGTTAATCTCTTAATTTCTATACTCGTTCAGACCCTAGCGAGCTTATCTAGCTAGGCGGTATCCACAGGTTCTACCTAAGCAGAACCTCTAGAAGTGCACTTTCTCTAGGCTATATTTCAGTCTCTCCAAGAAGACCCTCCTCTTAAGATTCTCGGTATCATAGTTTTCCACTGACCACACAGTCCCTCTGTAGTAGAGGCGGTGGCTCGAACAACAGCTCACTTCTGACCAAGCAGTCCTTTGATAAAACTAATCTTCTTAAAACGATATCCCAGAATTTGACCTCTGATCAAACAGATCTTTAAACAATACTCATCGCCTCAGAGCGGTATCTCAGGGCCGCTTCTGACCATGCACTCTCTTTCCCTAGTGGCGGTATCTCAGGAGTTAAGACCCTAACCATCAGCCCCTCCAGAGAACCTTCTCTGAGGCGCTATCTTAGGGCCCTGCCTGTTCAGCCCTTTATAGAACTTAAAAAAAAAAGATCAGCAATTGAGTAACCCACAGCAGGTTATGGTCAGTGCATGCACAACCTTCACATACCCCACTCCATACCCCCATCATCCCTGGCTCCCCTCTCTTTGCTATTTACCCTTATGTATAAAATGGTTTGTACATTCGGAGAGACACAAGTAAGAACGTTGCTTGTCTTTGCCAAACGAGTGGCCCCTCGGTTTTGTGCGACCCGTGCCGGACCCCGACCTGCAGCTCATCAGCTGGTGTCCACCCCTTTTCTTCAGTCCTGTTTCTTACGCCAAATTCTGTCGTGGATAAACAACACTTAGACAAAATAGAGTTTGAGAAAGCCGAAGTATGAAAGATTGCCAAAGAACTCCCTTGCCTCTCCCCAGACTTCAGCCTATACGCTCCATTCTGCACATCCATCATCCATATGTCGCCACCTCATCCCATACATTAACGTCCTTACTTGGAAACATTCTGCTCCCTCTCTCTTCCTCCCTCCCTTGCCCTGAGGCCAGAGCTTTGTATGGGACAGTTTTTCTCCTTATTTGGAAGCGTGCTGCTCCCTGGTACTGTATGTATTCACCTCTTGGAAAAGGCTGCTATATTCACGGTCTACTATAGTTTGGAACTCTTACGAAAATGAGTTCAATGAGTTAAACTGCAATGGTGGCATAAAGCATCTGGACTAGGGGAGAGTCATAACCATGGTAACTCAATGTTTTTCTCCACCCTGATTTGATTTATTTTAGCGTGTAGGCTAAGATAATGATTATATATTTCCTTTGGATGCTAAAGTACATATCTTCCTCAGAGTCAGCTGAGTCACCGAGGTTCATCTCAGGGGCGACTGGAGGTGTAAATGAGTAACACATGGATGTACTTCAGAATGGAGGCCGGCGTCTTTTTCCACACTTATTTCCTTCATAAAGGCATAATAATGTCTTCCTTTCGACCTTTAGTAAATACATTCATGAAGCAGGCGTTGAACTTTGACTGTGACCTATAGAACCAATGCAGGGGGCTCCCTTCTCCTCGGCGGCCGTTCTAAAGCCCTCCCTGTCGCTCCCTCTCAGGATGAGCTGAGTAGGGAGCTGAGTAGGGAGTTGTATAGGGAGGTGTATAGGGAGGTTTACAGCTTTAGGGGTCAACTCGGGGTCAGCTGAGTAACCAAAGTTAATCTCAGAGACGGCAGGAGGTATAAATGAGTAACATTTAGATGTCACTCAGAATATAATCCTTCGTTAACTCTGTGCTTTCTCCACACTTATTTCATTCATGCGAGATAACGCTTTTAATTCCTTTAAACCTATGGTTAATTTCTCCCATCTATCTTAATTGATATAACTTGCATGGCTGGGTGTAGTATCAACACTATAGTCACATATTTAGTAGGAAAATAATATTTAGATATGTCGTTCCCTTTTATACATTATGTTATTGTGTCATATTATATTATTACATATATAAGCTATATAATATTAGTAGTTGCCCTACTATATGCTGTGTTATTAATGTGTACATGCTCATTTATTTCAAATAAACAGCATTCTACTTCTGACTATAAAAGCTCATTAGAAAAATAACCAGTTTTATTGTTGATCCCAAATTCATGGCTTAATCTTTGTTTTCAATAAATGTAATTATTATTTTATCCATTGATACATATATATTTGGATTAATGTATTCAGTCCAATGGAGCCCATACCTGTAGGAGTGAATGTTTGTAATGTGCAGGTAGCTAACAATGAACAAAATAGCACCATAGTATAAAACTGATGTGTATTGTGTCATTATGCTAATGCAAGACTTCACCAACCTACAGGCCTTGGTTGATTTACCTAATGGCAATTCACTATTAAATCATTTGGAGTACACACTTTAAAAAAAAAGCAATTCATCTGAACGGACCAATCACATGCATCTTATTCTAATTATTGTTATTCATAACCATAGAAATAAAACTATAGAAATATACAACACACTTTGACTGATTTCTGATTTTATAGCCCCAACCGACTGAGCACTCTGTAATTAACTATCGAGTCACGTAGTAAGTTATTGGTATAATAAGGATAGTTAAACAATCATATTATAGCATTATAGCATTACTGTTGATAGCACTTTAACCAAAGGATATTATGGCGCTTGAGATTTTGTCTGTTTGTTGGGAATAATTGTGGTCGGATATACTCTTGCAATGCTATAAAGCACTTAACAGTAATAGAAGGAATAGTATTTGGTCACTATTTGGGAGACAATTTTTATGTTAAAGTGACTGTGAATACAAAATAAAGATCATTTAGAAGCAGAAGGGGTGAGGGAGGGGTGAAGTGATACTAATACAATTATAATGTCCCCCTTAGCCTTAGTCAAAATTGGCATATTTGACTCTTGAAATAAGTGAGTTTGAGATGTTGCCTGAGGACCTAGCAGAAGACTTAGAGGGTGTTTATCCGAAGAGAATGGGCGCATTTGGGGACTCATGACCTTGGTTGAACTGCGTTTCCTGCTGTCCATTAAGGACATCAGTAGTGTCATGTGCTTTCCCAAATTTCATACAAACCATTCATACTGCTGTTTATCTTGATTTTCAGTTTCACAGGACTATGGTTGGTGTATATCTGCTTCCAAATGTTATGTCTTCTTGTAATAAATTTTAAATAAAATATCTACAGTATATATATATATTTATATATTTATATATATATTTAAAAACATATATATTAATATATAATATTATTACGATGAAGACATGTCTCGTTGTGAAATGTAATGTTCTATACCTAATTGAATATTATGCCACTAATGTAGGCCTACACTCTTCTCCCTTGAGCTCTAAATGCCACCAGAAGAGGGCGATAATATCACATAGGACGTTGATGAACGATTGACCTTAATAGAACCCTCACAACAAAAAACTGTTTTAAATATAAAAGATTAATATGGTTGGGTTGTGTTTCTTGTTGTTGTTGCTCTAGTTAAGGGGAGAAGTCAGACAATGTTCTCGATTGTAATTGTTGTGTCCTTAGTGATACATCTTCTATTATTGCTTGTTGTACTGTATATATATATATATATATTAGTATTATTATTTAGTAATAATAATACATGATACATAGTATGTTGTACACTATTTCGTATAATATTTATTGTGTCATGTTATATTAATACTTGCAATATAATATTACTTGTAGGCCTTATATGCTGTGTCATGATGTGTGTGTGTACATGCACATTCATTTTGAATAAATAGCATTCTACTTCTGAAAATATGAAAACTTTCCCTAAAAAAACGACTGTTATATGTTGATCTCAAGCTCATTGTTTGATCTTTTCTTTCAATAAATGCATAAATAAATAAATTCAAGTAATATATATTTTTTGCGCTCTTGAAATTGACTTGTTTTAGACACAATTACCGGTACTATTATTATGTCAAATAACCTTTAATCTAGACTGCAGATAGAAGAAATTATAAAATCTTTATTCAAATATTTTTGTTACATTATTATTTTTGTGTGTGTGTGTGTGTGTGTGTGTGTGTGTGTGTGTGTGTGTGTGTGTGTGTGTGTGTGTGTGTGTG
>JAOPJL010000146.1:5367002-5377913 GCA_027123545.1 Trisopterus esmarkii | reverse complement strand
AGAGAGAGAGAGAGAGAGAGAGAGAGAGAGAGAGAGAGAGAGAGAGAGAGAGAGAGAGAGAGAGAGAGAGAGAAAGTAAAGAGAGAAAAGCACCGGCCCCTCATACATGGAGAAGAGAGGGGACTGCGATTGGTGAGAGTATGTATTGGACAGGTAGAGCGAGAGAGACGAAGAGAAAGGAGAGGAGAGCGAGAAATAGAGTTTGTGAAAGAGTGTTGTTTAGATACGGAAAATAAGATAGTTGACAGCTTTACCTTCACGGGGGCTTTTCATAGCTCTGCTCACGTTGTGTTTGTGAGTGGCTGCGAACCACATGTCCTCTGTGTATTATGGGATGCGAGGCTGTTAAGGACAGTGCATGGCTCCTCTAAAAAGTTGTGTGTGAGAGAAGTGGATTTCGCAGAGTTTGCTCTCCTTAGCAATTTGAGGCCCCATTATAGCTAACTATGGAATATTGTTTTAGTGCAAGAGGTTATTAACGCCGGGTGATGTATCACGTTGTACAATTAGTTTAATAAGTCTATCCTAGACCCGCCCCCAACCCAAACCAGGTAATTATCTCTGGATTATGGGTCTATGTCCGTGGTGCTGATGCAGTGCATGCGTGATAAACAGGAGGGATGAACACAGAGCTTGGGCCACTTTGTCATTTTGCGATGTAGTGCGCTTTTTCTCAGGGACATGAATCGGGTAGTATTCGTTTTTTCCTCTGCTTGTATTAATAAAAAAACAGTGAGCAATTTCATTCACATGATTTTTTGGTGATGGATGCTTGTTTCCACCTTTGACTTCCATCGATCCGGAGTCTAAAACACCCTCTCCACCACTGCGCTGTCCTGCCTTGCGTTGAGTTGGGTGATTTGTGTGCACTGTTCACTGGTGCGGGTCATCGTGACTCCTGGTCCTAGCCATTTCAGAATCCATCCCTTTGTGACATGACAATGTGGTTGGCGTCCGTCTGACTGTAAGCAGGGGTGGAGTGAGAAGTGGACTCTGTGACAAATCAAAGACTGGGATTGATCCGTCCGTCATGTGCCTCAGTGGACACGCCCACAGGTCACAAGTGGATATCTCTGGAGTAGGATGTCGGTATGGTGACATCAGCTCCTCACATCATAGGCCACGCCTTTCCTGAGGCTGTGACCACTCTAATTATAAATATATATTAGTAAACATTGTGTATTCGATTATACTATCAAACTATACTATTAGTACTGTTTATTTATTCATTCGATTAGACTATTATACTATACTACTGGTTATATTTATTTATTCACTTTTCCAGTGTTCCCAGATGATTTATTTAACATTGTGGAAATTTGCTTAAAGCAGGGCTCCTGTGTGCCGTGCTTTTGTATGCATGTGTGTGCTTCTATGCCTATTCTTCATGATGCAATGTATGTGTGAGTGTGTGTGTGTGTGCCTTTGTGTGTGTGTTTTAATTGAACAGCACCAGAACAAGTTCCTATCAATTTCTGTTGATATGGCAATAAAAGTACTGAACTTGAACTGCTGAATTTGCAAGAAATATTGAGCTTTCTTCTCCATATTTTACCCCTTGCTTCCTCGGCTATGGAACTTGGGCTATGCTAACCAACGCACAAAGGAATGAAGCAAAAGTTCAGAAGATGAAAAAAACTAACATTGCAGAATATAATGATCTCATTCTTTAAACAGAATGGCAGAAACGGTCCATACTGCTGTCTAACATCGTCATAGTAACGGTGATATCTGGGCTATGCTGTGTTCTGAATGATGGAAAAGTGACAAGGCGGGATTATCACTTGTGGGTGCGAATGCACGTCTGTGTGTGTGTTTGTATGATAATATGTGTGCCTGGTTTGTGAGAGAGTCTATGTGCAATGTGCGTGAATGTGTGTGTGTGTGTGTGTGTGTGTCTGAGTGTCTTTGTGTGTGTGTGTGTGTGTGTGTGTGTGTGTGTGTGTGTGTGTAAGCTGCTGTCCTAGGCCGGGCTGAAGTGTAGAAGTCCTGGTGCTGCCACATCAGGCACTACAGCGTGACACACACACGCTGAGACAGCCGAGTAATTGCCGTCCAACTTTCCTCCTCCTGCTCTCTCCGTTGAGAACTGGAGATGGAGGGGGGGAGGGGGCGAGAGAGTGGATGTGTAGTGCACTCTGGTGGAAGACAGGGAGGGAGAGAGAGAGTCATGCTGAGAGGGAGGGAGAAAGCACCAAAGAGAGGGAGGGAGGGAGAGAGAGAGAGAGAGACAGAACATAGAGATGTAGAGAGATGGAGAGTAAGAGACAGAGGAATATATACATATATATATATATATATATATATATATATGTATATATGTATATATGTATGTATAGAAATAAAGGGTATAGACGTAAGGGACAGACCTAGAAGTACAGAGCGAGAGAGAGAGAACTGGAGGTAGAGAGAGAAAGAGAGAGAGAACTAGAGGGAGACAGAGAGATAACTGGAGGTAGAGTGAGGGAGACAGAGAACTTAGAGGGAGAGAGAGAGAGGGAGAACTGGAGGTAGAGAGAGAGGGAGAGAACGAGAGGGAGAGAGAGAGAGGGAGAACTGGAGGTAGAGAGAGAGGGAGAGAACGAGAGGGAGAGAGAGGTTGGAGAGGAAGAGGAGTGCGAGGAAGAGCAGGAGAGATAGCGAGACTGTTACGCAGCTATCCAGGGTGGAACACACAGGACCTGTTTGGACCTTTTTATGCTTTTTGGTAGTTTGTGGGGACATTTTTAATTTCTTCCGTGAAATGGATCTCTGATGAAGAGCAGGAGGAGGCAACAATTTATTTTGGGCGCGTTGTTTTGGAACAAGGTCGTTCCTCTAAGGGATTCTCCAGCCCAGCCGGAGAACACTGGGATCCCCTCAAAACTGCAACCAGCATAGTACTTTAAACTGCGCAAGTATACTGGAGTATCTTCCACTAGCATTATAGTGAAATACTGGTCAGATCATAGAACAATACTTTATAATGTGAGGAGTATACTGGAATATCTTCCACTAGTGTAATACTGCTCAGATCATAGTACAATACTTTATAATGTGAGGAGTATACTGGAATATCTTCCACTAGTGTAATACTGCTCAGATCATAGTACAGCACTTTATACTGTGAGGAGTATACTGGAGTACCTTTCACTAACTGTATAGTGTATTAATACCAAGATGAAAGTTCAACACTTTAAACTCTGAGTATAAAGAAATACTTTCCACTAGCAGTATTGTGTTATACTGGGTGACAATAATACTTTCTGATATTGTATTTGTCCCACTAGAAGTATAGTGCAATGCTGTCTTATTACAATATAACACATTATATGGTAGAGATTACTTACTGTGTTGTTTCAAATGTTTGACTTGACCTTGTTTAAAGCTATGTTTACAGATTGAGTAAAAGATAAATAGTTGCAACGATCAAATGGTTAATATATTTTGAGCACTCTTTCACATGGAGCTGGTTATTTGGATTCATATTACCTGTTTTAGTAAGCCATGATGTCGTGACTCCTAGCTTAAAGAGCTAAATTCGCTACAGAACTTCGGTGCTTGGACATTTTTCGAGAGAAGACGCGACTAGAATAGCTAGCATACCAACTGCTGTGTTGTTGGGATGTAAACGACGGCGGTTGCCAAATCCTGCACCGGAGCTATCAACCAGTTTTGACCAGTCATGTTGCTGTCGGTGTGGTACGCCAAAAAGATGGGCTCTCGTTTTATCCACAATGTGCGTAAGGCCCGGGGTCAACATCAACGCCTGATGGTAGGAACCCTGTGGATCATGTTGGCATTGCTTTAAATAAACTAGCGCGTGTTTCAACTATTACTGCTATGTTTAAGATTTTAAAAAGTAAAAATACAGAAAGAATACGGTGGTGGTGGAGGTTCATTGACATTTTTGCTTTGAACTTCAATCCTACATCTGTGTGGTTGGCTGAATATCACGTGCCACGTATCCGATATGTGTTCACTCACAAATGACACAAAACCAGTGCTGCTCAACTAATAAGAAATAGGGAGACTGAATGCACATATGATCAGAGTTGTGGATAGATTCATATATGCTATTCATATTCAAGGCCAAACCCAATGGTACCAGAAGACGCCCAAACTTCAAGACATCAACATCCATGAGCAAACACATTTAATTAGGGCTGCACTACCCTAAGGTCAAGACCGTCTGGAGTATGTTGTTTTGGCTCATTTATCTGTATTTATTTATTTATTTATTTACAGTGGCCCTCTTTATTTCTTTCTTACTCTCTTCTTGATGTCTTTCAGTCTTCCCTTCTTTCTGTCTGTCTTTCTATTTGTCTGTCTGCCAGTCTGTCTGACTGTCTGTCACTGTCGGCCTGTCTGGATCTCACTCCACTCCACTAACCCTGCCACTTCAATGACCTCTCTCCCTCTCATCCCCTGCTTTGTCTCCCTCTTCTTCCTACCCTATTTCTTCATCGTTTCATCTTCGTCACTGACAGAAGCCTGGCTCTTTTTTTTCGCCTCTGTCCGTCTATCTATCCAGATCTCTCTGTCTCTTTAATAGTCCCTCTCCCCTTTAAACCCCTTCTTTTCCCCTCTCTCTCCCTCTCTTTCATCCTCTCTTCATCTCTGACACTGACAGGAGTACGCTCTGTGTTCAGGATGGCAGGAGAAAGCCTTTTCATGTAGCTCATGTAGCTTAGCCACAGAGTCGCCCCCTCTGTCCAACCCACGCGCCTCCATATTCAGATAGACACTGGGATACGTTCTGACATTGCAAAGTTACACTGGATTTGATTAAGTTACTGGTGTTGTTATCTTTTTTTCAGGGACATCCAGGGATACTCCTTAGGGTGTTTTAATATCAATATTGATATTCAATATATTTAATTCAGTGAATTCATTTGTATGGTTTTAATACGCATTAATCCAACCAACACATTAGGTAGTAATCACAGATCAATCAAAATGGATCCATAATTGTATTACCAATCCTTATCCTTATCCATTGCCTTATCCTTACCTCCTATGCATAGGGATAGGGAGAATTTATTTATGTATGCATATATAAATATTTATATGTATGTCATACTTGGTATCCATGGTTAATAATATATATTTGTATAGTATATCCCCTCTATGTGTACAGAGGATGCCCACATAGAGGTTCATCGCATGCATGCAGCGTTTTACTGTGTTCATTTCCTAAAGCTCACACACATATGCTTTGTGACTCTGCTACATGTGATGCAAGAATTATAGTTGCTGAGAAATTGCAGTTTGGTAAGAATGAAGACTTCCAAACCATTTGTATTTTGACAGAAAAATAAAGAGAATAACAGACAGACAGAGATGGGAGAGAGAAACAGAGATCTAGCTAGAGAGACATTCAGTATGTATAGATAGAGAGAGATAGAGAGAGAGAGTGATAGAGGGAGAGATTGAGATTCCCCATAGGGAAAGCGTTGGGCTGGGCTCAAATTTCTGCCTGCTCCACCCATTCTATCCATTTGTGGATGAGGGACACTTTGACGTAATACTCAGTCCTGGCCCCTGCCATTGGACATTGGACAGTCCTAGCACCTGCCATTGGGCACCGGCCTTAAGGTCCGAACCCATCTCAGAACAAACCAATACGTCCTCTAGAAAATTAGAATAAAAAAATAGAATTGAATAAAAATAAAAAGGGAAAAATGTTGTTAGTGTATGTGTGTGTGTATAAGAGAGCGCGAGAGTGAGAGAGAGAGAGGTGAGCATGAAAGAGAGACTGCAGGTCAAAATACACCACTTTGTCAATGAGCCTGTAATTCCATTGACCTGTTGTCCTGTCATTCGCTGCATCACCTTCTTCCTCATTCATGATGATCTTGAGTGCTGTCACTGTTTATAACTCTCAGATTTCACAATGTTCCACTTCAGCACTGACCCCATGAGCCACATGTTTATGAGGACACTAGTAACCACAACTTTATTTATTTGTATTGGGTCACACAGGTAAATCACAATGGCAGGGTCCCCAGGACATTATTTTAATAAAGGTGTTTAAACGTTGAAGACCTTGTCATTCATTGGATTGTGTCCTCTTGTGAAAATTGTGTGTTGTCATCTTCGGGAATTCACCAATCTACCAGGGCAAAACTAACTAACTATCAGAGCTCTCTGCGAGATAACAGGCATTCATGTTTTAAATGTCAATCATCGGATGTAATTGTTGTATTGTTGAACAGGGAGATCCAGCTAGCTAGCTGCTCTAATCGCATAACAAGATTTCTTAACGTTTTTTTTTTTTTTCTTTTCTCCCACAGGGAAATTCTCCCCCAATGGTTGTGAACACTGACACACTCGACGGCTCGCCATACGTAAGAGTTCTGTTGAAGCCTCCTCGTTGAAAAATACCTAGATTATGATAGAGTTATGTAATGTTTATGGGATGGAGTTTGGGGTCATTTTGTCACTTCCATGCCAGTTACAGATCGACATGCTACTTATGTGGTGAATTAAAATGTGTTATACACACAGTATGCCCTGACTAGATTCCATCTTAAAATTTTCCATCTTAAATTTGACCAAACAGAGAGCCACTCCTATGACCATGGTTCCTAACTATCCCTCCCTCTGACACCACAACGCTGGTAACTGTTTTCTAGGTCAGAGACCATAACAAGTTTCATAATTCCATCCCTCTTCTGGGATTGGCTTAATTTCCGCCACGTAGCTTGTGTGTCACTTACTTGTTTAGCCAGAAGGCGAACTGGGCTGTAGAAGTGGTGTTCATTATCAGGTACAAGCCAAGTACAGGACCAGCTCTGAATACATATTCCCTCCATGGAGTATGGGAAACACACAGTGTCGTTATTTTTTTGTTTTTGAAACTCCCTTGGCAATAACATGTTGTTTGATTAGCTACACACACAGATAAAAAAAAAGACAAAAGCAGAGTTCAATACATTTTATAGCAGTTTAATTTGCAACACACAGGAGCAAACTGTGTGTTTATCATAAAAAATGTCAACATTACAAAACACTGTTCAACAGTAACTGATGTGTAATAACTGTTTTCATCTTAATCAATTGACCAGTATGTGTATAATCATCATCTGCGCAGGTGAATGGAACGGAAGGAGAAATCGAATATGAAGAGATCACATTGGAGCGAGTGAGTTCCTCTCCGTGAGCTTTGACACCTGAACCTTAGCCTCTCTATTTATTTCCACATGCTCATCTTTGTCAGCCACACAATTCTGATGCTATTGATTATGGAGTTATATTTCCAATACGTATATAGCCAAGCATAAAACACCAACGCTGCTTGAGGTAGCTTAGGGGGCTAATGTTATCATGAATGATGGCTAAGGGCAGGGCAATTGTGGCTATGGTGTTCTGTGTCCGGTCACTAGTGTCCACGGTCTGCCTACTGGTAGGCTGTGGATATCAGAGATCAAACCCATGAGCAAGATGCCCCAAGATGCCCCCCTGTGAGTTCATTTCATTGGATAAAAATCCTCTCCTGAACAACTAAATATTAATTAGTATGTTTATTGGTGACTCACTTTGACCTACTTCACTGCTACCCGCCTAGCTCACTGTTGGTGCTGTGTGCGTCTCACCCCCAGGGGAACTCAGGTCTGGGCTTCAGCATCGCCGGGGGAACCGACAACCCCCACGTGGGCGACGACCCCAGCATCTTCATCACCAAAATCATCCCTGGCGGCGCGGCGGCCCAGGACGGCCGTTTGAGGTGAGACCCACAATGCATTGCTCTCAGGCCGAGATCCTGAGCTTAACCAGAACCTAACCCTAACCTCTGCCTCTGTCTAGACTATGCGTGACAAGAGGTAATTATTGTGCCTTGCAAAGCAAGCACAATACTATTCTTCCTCTGGCTTATTATTCTTCCGTACGTTTTTCGGCGCGCTTCTCCTCCCAGAGCTTTGGTCGCACATACACAAAAAGATACCAAAACGTGCGGCTCGGTGAGGACATGTATGCTATGACTTATATATAACGGGCCAGAGCAAGGCACAATCAAAATTTCTTTAGGAATTTTCTAGTTTGTTTTTTATTCTACAATTTTAAAGTCTATATGTGTACATTCTGTATTCTAATTCTTACATTCCACACTATCACATTCTATATTCTACATTTTGAACCCTTCATTATCTAGCAGCCACAACAGGATAGCATCGTAATAATTTGCTTTTCCATTGCGATAGTATGCTTGCACATGTCCCATGTTTAGTGATGTTCATAACCTGTGATGCTCTTGACGTTAAAACAGGATAGTGTCGTGGTTAAGGTGCTTGTCAACCAGCTGAAATGTTCTCGGTACAAACACAATTCTCCACAGTCATACCTGTGTGCATCTTTTATGCACAATTCCTCACCACCATCGGCACCTTAAAGACATAATCGTACAAATGCACTCTAAGTCTCTCTGAATACAACGTTCTGCTTAATAACAAAATAGCAAAATGTGAAATAGAAAAAGTACGTATGATCTCTCGGCCATGTTCAGGATCCATATTATATGCTTTGCATCAACAAAATCCATGAATTATTTGGCTGGTGTCAGCAGCTGCTCTGCCTCCATGTGCGGTTCCCTTGGTTCTCTACACACGGGACTGTCACTCCTTTCCTTTGAATGCCATCGCAAAAAAGCCAGACTTCCTGTTCTCCTCCTGAATGTAGAACACGATATAGACATGCACTAGAGAACATCAGGGATGGTATGGCTGCATGTTTGCAGATGTGGTGAGGTAGCCACTGTATTTATAAATAGATCTGGCATATGTCGTATCTTTCATACTTGGATGCTCAGAGTAAATGGGTTACTGAGCCGTGTAAGGTTTAAAAATGCAAACTTACAAATACAAACAAACTTTACTTACAATGCAAACTTTTTGAAAAGCAAAGTTTACGTGCAAATCTGGGGTATCTGAAAACATACAAATAGTATGTTTTTGTGGGACAGTGTGGGAAACGTTACCAATGCTGAGAGCTAGTCTTAAAAGGTTCACATGTCGCTTCACATCGTGTAAAGAAAACCTTTTGAGGATTACCATGCCGCGTCTCCCGGTTATCAGTCATTTCACAGTAATTTTCATTGTGGTAGTTCTTTGTGGCAATCCTCAGGGTGGGGTGTTGCAGGCAGCCCAGAAGGTGACAGGTTAACCCTCACTTGACCCACGTGTGTGCACAGTTTGATCGACGTCAAACACAGCCCCTTGATGTCTCTTTACAGCCATCGTGTAAAAGCCTATTAGAAAGATATTAGAAAAGCGTGCGTCCTGCTGCTGCACTGGGTTGACTTTGAATACTAGAGCCAATCAATATGTGGGACAAAAGAGGTGAGCGTGCTGTGTACACCTGGTCACTGTACTTGCCAATGGTGGATTGTGATTGGCCCTTCTGGGTTCCCTCTAAGAGAGACATGCAGGACATTTCAGTTAAAGTCTTACCTTTAATGTTGGAGGTAAGCCATGATTGGTCATTATCAATTAAGGCGACAGATTTAATTCTGAAATAAGTAGTAGTCACAATGGTTTGAACAACATGAAGTAAAAAAAAACACTACAACACAAAAGAGATGGACATTCAACGCAAGGGGAGAATTGCGTGTGCATAGCTGTTAGATCCAAAAGGCCCCACATATGTGATGGCAGTTCTCGTATCAGAACAATCAATATCTCCCAGCCAGCATGTTTTTTAAACGATGGGAGGCAGAATAGTGGCCCCAATCCGAAAGGTTCTGGGTTCGATCCCCAATGTCTGCAGCAAATCTCTAGAAATCCCTAAGCAAGATGTCTTAACCCTACCTGTTACTTAAATTCCTTTCTCTCTATTAACTGTCTGACCCCTACCTGCTCCTTAATGGCATGTTTCTGGACTGTTGAACCCCCTGGTCCTTATTGGCCTGTCTCTGTATTCTCTGTGTGTCCCCTACCTGCTCCTTATTGACCTGTCTCTGTATTCTCTGTGTGTCCCCTACCTGCTCCTGAATTACCTGTCTCTGTATTCACTGTCTAACCACTACCTGCTCCTTAATGATGTGTCTCTTTATTCACTGTAAATCAATTTAGATAAATTGACTCATTCCCTAAATTGAAATAGTAAATAGTAAATCGAGATACTCTACTAGATCGAAAGAGGAATTATCTTTTGAGAGAAAATGCTTCCCCGTTCCCTGGTCCCTATAAGCTGACGTCTTTTTAGCCATCACATGACTCACACCTCAGATACATCCCTGGATCCCAGTATCAGGGGGCGAGAGATGTGAGAATCTATCTTTAGGTTGCTTCAGCAAAAGCAACCTCACACTTTGGATAAAATTAGACGTTGGAGTACATCTTACCCCCTGGGTGGTGATGAGATACACCGTCAGACTTTATGATCACTTTAACTTTAAGGCCCTGTCCGCCCACTCTAATAAAGGGTACATCTGAAAAAGAAAAAAGTATCTTTAGTTTCTGTGATTGTCTTGCAATACAACAGAGCTTTAGTTAAAATGGTTAAGCGCATGTGAGGAGGCATGCACCGAAACAGGAGCGCTGTTTAGGGTCCGTTATTGAAACCATCCGTACAGATGACAAGCCCCAGAGAGGAGAAACTGTTTATACATTCAGCCGGCGTGGCGGTGGACGGTGACCTCAGCTGAACTCGTCCCCTTCTGTTGTGCCGCGTCCTCAGCGTGAACGACTGCATCCTGTTTGTGAACGACGTGGACGTGAGGGAGGTGACCCACAGCCAGGCGGTGGAGGCGCTGAAGGAGGCCGGGGCCATCGTCCGCCTCTACGTCCTGCGGAGGAAGCCTGCGGCCGAGAAGGTCACCGAGATCAAACTCATCAAGGGACCCAAAGGTTTGTGCGTGTGTGTGTGTGTGTGTGTGTGTGTGTGTGTGTGTGTGTGTGTGTGTGTGTGTGAGTGTGCGTGTGAGTGTGTGTG
>JAOPJL010000146.1:5243704-5260366 GCA_027123545.1 Trisopterus esmarkii | reverse complement strand
GTGTGTGTGTGTGTGTGTGTGTGTGTGTGTGTGTGTGTGTGTGTGTGTGTGTGTGTGTGTGTGTGTGTGTGACAAACAGATCGCAAGACGAACAACATGGTAGAAACTTTTATGGCTTTCCAACACCCCCTTTTTTTGTCTTTACAGGAGGAAATTGAAGATGCACCACATACACAAAATCCCCATTCAATAGATCTGTTATGATCTGTTTAAACAAATTTTTACTAATTTTATCATTTTTATTCATTACTGCCTTTTATTTCTTTGCTTGACTGCTAAACCAGTTCTGTTTTCAGCTTCGCTAAACTTTATTATATTTTAATTTTTTGTTTTGATTGTACTCTACTTTGTCGTTTTTAATATAAACTATTGCTATATGGTAGAAAGCAATTTTCTATCCAACAGGCAGATGGATCAGTCATGCCTCTGGGTGGAAATGACCACTTGTGACATCACTATTGTGTCAATTTTGAAAATGCTTGTAATGGCAATTATGGCTTATTACCTCCACATCTGTTGGTAAAGTAGGGGACCTGTAATGGCATCCTAACGGCTTCAGTACAGATAAGCCGCCAGAGAGATGTATCTGTCTGTGGCATCCAATCAAACCCTCCCAGATCTATGGAGGAGTTGAACTTAATTTAAAACCCACTAAACAAGGAGCCTGCGCTGCTGGCTGATCTGTCTTAGTATGGGTGACAGGATATGACTGAAGCTAGTTGTGCTTCTTACAAAGTTTTTTTGCCAACTAATACTGCAGCTGAAAGGATTGACAAAACAGAAAATAGTACAAGGAAAATGAAATATTTTTATTTTCATGATTTTTCACTGGCTCAATTTCAGCGAAAGACATTTCATTTACAAATTAAAAACTCACGGCTTAGCTGGGGGTCTGCATGATTTCATCCAGTGTGAAAGACATGAAGGCGATCTGTTCGATTTCGCTGTGCTCCCCGCACTCCAGCAGACAGGAGATGCGCTGGTCGTCCTGGTTGTAGGCCAGGTCTGAGTAGCCACTGGGCCCGTGGTGGATCACCTTCGGCTTGCCCCACTGGTACTGCAGGGGGGCCTGGTTCAAAGACACGCCCAGGTCCCGCCTACGCCCCGCATCGGTGGGGTGGCTGAACGCCAGCCAGGTGTGCCTGACTGCACCCTCCGGTTGGTTCGGGGCGGGAAAGGCGATGATGCTGCCCTCGCAACCCCTGCCGGTCTCGACCAGCATCGACGTCTCCGGGGACCTGTGGAAAGTGTCGCCGCCGTCCGTGCTCTGCGTCTCCAGCCGCCGCGAACCCCCAGTGCGGACGTTGCAGCACAGGACGCTGTTCTCGCCATCGATCACCTCCGCCATCTGGCACTCGTTGGACCACGAGTCCAGCAGTTGGCCCATCTGCCACTCGCTCCCCCCGTCGTCGCTGTGGATGGAGAACACTTGCCAATGTAGGCGTACGCCGGCACCACCAGGCGCCCGGCCGCCAGCTGGACGCCGTGGCCTGGTCCCACAGCCAACGTGGACACCGTGCTCAGGGTCTCCTTGAACACGCTCTCCGTCAGGTCCTCAGGGACCCCCCACGTGGCCCCCTGGTCGCTGCTGGAGACACAGCACAGCCGCGCCTGGTTCCTCCCCTCATTGATCTGAGTCTGCTCTGTAACTTGCCCCGGGACGCTGATGTAGAACAGGAAGACGGTCTGGGTATTGCTGTCGTACACGGGACAGGGGTTCATGTGGCGGTGATTTGGGAGCTGGTCGATCTTCAGTTCCTCATACAGCTCCTTGGAGGGGGACCACTAGAGAAGGAAACCATATCATCGGTGTCAAGTGTCATTCGTAATTAAGCCCTCCCCACCCACTTATTGGTCGCGACCCACCAGTTGAGAACCACTCGATATAACTGTAATGTTTAAATATCGGGTTATAAATGCAAAGCATATAGGCTCTTGCCATACAAACCATTTACCTGTGTAGGGTCGACAGTTGTAGTCATCCGTCTTATCACCAGACATTTTGTGTCTTGGTCTGCAGGGGTAGTCCTCTTCTCTGCAAAGGCCAGGTACGTGCGGCTTTCAGGCAGGTAGAGCAGGGAAGGGATTCTGTATGTGAAGCCACCCTCCTGTTTGAACAGGGTTGTTTTGACAAATTCAGCCGTTCCACTTTTTGGTTCCTCGTTCTCCATGATGTACTCGGTTTTCTGCAGAAAAGTACCACAATGTTTAAATGTAACGCCTTTCTTTGCTTTGTGTCACTGCTGCAAAGTCCACTTCCTTCTTTTAATAATTTATGGTCAGGCACAACATCTTACCCTTACTAACAGCATGGGACTGATGCCAGTATGCAGAGGGTATTTATCCTCTCAACTCCTGATGCTGGGTGGAGTTTGGAGTGGCCAGTTATCACTGATAAACCATTAACTTCCATTCAACAGCGGATGCAGCCCTCCCCCAACTCACACACACACCCACACCCACACACACACACACCCACACACACACACACACACACTCACACACACACACAGTGTGTGTGGGTCGTTTGTATTGTGATTAAGTTCTGGTAAGGATTGCTGTCATTCAGCAGTTAACTTATGTTGACTGACTTTACACAATTAAATTAGATTGGAGTGAGTCTCTGCCAGGTATATTTTTCATGAGGTTGAACATGAGTGAGAATTGATCAGGTGATGTTTATAATTGTAAGCTATAATGTATCGTAATGCAAAAGTTAGAATGGGTGTCAAGTTCGCCTCTAGGTGCTTGCTGCAAGTTCAAAGCACTTTCCTCCGAGCTAAGGTCTGAACCTTCGAAACTCCCGTGTTTTGAAGGCGGCATCATTATCCCCCTTTTGCACAGAAGTGACCATTCTGTCAACCAATCATCATTAGCTCGAACTTGTTGGAACCCTTTCAGACCGCTTGGTACCCCAACGGAGGAGTACTGAGAGATAAGTACAGCTAATCACAGCTAAATCCAGACACGCCCACTTTTGGCGGCGGAAACGCGAACTGTTCCGCACCTTTTCATACCAAACCGAACTGCACCCACTGGTGGAAATGCGCCATAAGTTACAGTGTTGATGAGGGATTTGGGTACTGGTGAAATACATGAAATATAAAAAAGGAAATGTGTTCAACTCGTAAATCATGTTTCAGTCTTTTAAATATTGTAGGGCAAAAGCTGTCAAATAAATCATTGTATGAATTAGAAATTATGTTGCATTGTTTTTTGTTTTTTATTATAACCTGATATCCAGCTCCCGGTCCTAAAGAATGTTCTTGATGTTTAGGCCTCTGTGAAGCCCTTCTTCTTCACAATAACATCCAAGTTAATTAGGTTAGAGGAAGACACATTGTGGAATATCATCATACTAAGCACACATGTGCAAATTGAATGGAGATTTAATTTAAGAATCAAATCTCATCGCCTAGCTGGAGGTCTGCCTGATTTCATCCAGCATAAAAGACATGAAGGCAATCTGTTCGAGTTCGCTTTTCTCCCCGCACTCCAGCAGACAGGAGAAGCTCTGTTCGTCCTGGTTGTAGGCCAGGTCTGAGTAGCCGCTGGGCCCGCGGTGGACCACCATCGGTGGGTCCCAGCCCGCCCGGCTCAGGGGGGCCCGGTTCAAATACACTCCCAAGTCCAGCCTTCTTTTCCCATCGGTGGGATGGCTGAACGCCAGCCAGGTCCGCGTGCCCGCCAGCGGTTTGGGGGCGGGGAAGCCGATGACACTGCCTTGGCAACCGTTGCGCGGTTCGACGAGCTGCTCTGCCTTACGGGGCTTCCCGAAGCGTCCGCCGCTGTCCCGGCTCAGGGCCTCCACCCGGCACGCCCCACTGTGACGGGCGTTGCAGTACAGGTGGGCCGCGCCCTCGTCGTCCATCACCTCCGCCATCTCGCACTCGCACGACGCCGTGCCCAGCAGCTCCCCCGCGCGCCACGTGAGCCCGGCGTCGTCGCTGTAGATGGAGAGCGCCCGCGGCTCGACCGTGCACGGGAGGGGGAAGAGGCAGAGGCACTTGACGCGCTCGTAGTAGGCGTACGCCGGCACCACCAGGCGCCCGCTTTCCAGCTGGACGCCGTGGCCTGGCCCCACGCCGAACGTGGCCCAGCGGCCCAGGGCGTCCCCGATGGCGCTGTCCGTCAGGTCCGCCGTGGCGCCCCACGTGGTCCCGTGGTCGCGGCTGGTGACGCAGCACAGCCGCGTCTGGTTGCGTCCGGTCAGGATCTGGCGGTGCTCCGTGACGTGGCGCCGGACACAGATGAAGAACAGGGAGATGGTCTGGGATTTGCGGTCGTACACGGGACAGGGGTTCATGGTGCGGTGGTCTGGGAGCTGGGCTGCGGAGAGCTCCTCACACGGAGACCACTGTGGAGGAACTGCATTGTGGGTATGTTTGTTTTCTTGGAATCATCGAATGGGAATGGGATTTATTGACAGGGAGGTTTACCCATACAATTTGGATGTTGTCTGGGTATGTTGGTGCAAGGAAGTCATACTAAATACACTATTCTTCTGTACAGTAATTCAAATATAGTAATATATTCATATGTAATTAGTTAATTAATATGCAATTAAATGGAAATAAAATAATTCTGAGAATACAACAGAAACACATTTATTATTGTTATGTTGACATATCAGTTTTGTGAATGCATTGCAATGTGTCAGGTGAATGAGATCTTGCCATACCTGTATAGAACCGTCTTTTGTTATTGTCCCCCTTCTTATCACGAGGATTTTCGCATCGCTGTCCGATGGAGAGGTCCTCTTCTCTGCAAAGGCGAGGTAGGTGTGCCTTTCCGGCAGGTAAAGCAGGGAAGGGATTCTGTACGTTACGCCATCTGGCTCCTTTTTGAACAAAGTTGTTTTGACAAGTTCCGCAGTTCCACTTTTTGATGACGGTTTCGCCATGATGGACGATTCAAGATTCTGCACAAAATAGCACAATGTTTGGTAAATGCATGTAAAGCATTGTTGTTATTTTACTGTTGTCGCACACTAATTCTTTAATCGTTCATTTATTGTCTGCAGGTAAAACATCTACATCTACCTACAGCCATTCACAGATGCCAAAGGAGGATCGGGATGCCATTTCATTTCAAAACTCGTGATCTTCCAGTGGGAATTATCGAGAGTTAAATAATACTTAGATAATACACAAACAATCTTAAATAGTACTTACATCTGCATTTACAACACCACTAATTCTTGAATTAATCATTCGGAAATCATTACGACAGCCAGCTATCCAAACTAGGGACGCCGTAAGGGGGGGAAGTTAGGGCGATTTCAAAAGGCTAGCACTGACAGGGGTACCTCAGATCACACTAATATTATTATTACCCCCATCATGTATAAGTTAATGTAATTTAAAGGAAAATGTTATATATACGAACGTAAATAAAGAAAAAAAATGTGGTTTGTTTCTCCATTTTTGGCGATGAAGGTTAGAGGCATATAGCCTTTATATTCCACCCCTCGCTATATGTATTGCTTGGTTCATTCTGGTTAAACAGTTTTCAGCTCTGAGCGAGATAAAATCTGAAGTCGGTTGCGCTGTAGTCAAGTGGTAGACAAATGGTAGGCAAATGTTAGTAACCTAGGTTTCCAAATAAATGTATATATTTATTCATGGTCCATGCTTTTGTGGCCGTTATCTTATATAAATTAAATATTTCTTCATCAGACATGAAATTCGTATAGGCTATATACAACAGGGCTGTATGGGAGACAACAAAAAAAGATTTTTTTTTTACCAGGGCAAGCTGTCCGTCAAATGCTGACTGACGTGTCTGGATTCCTCTCAAATGGATATAGGCTTACTGCGGTTTCTAAAACGTCCAAAAAGCATGCCTTGCTTTTTGGACAGCAGCAGATCGACCTCAAAGTGAGCGAGCACAAAAACAAACAAACAAACAAACAAACAAACAAACAAGTAAAGTCAGAATCACTCCGATTTGTTACAAACTTTCAAATAGTAATAAGTGATACGATGTGCTGAAGCCCTATTTTCGTCATTTCTAACTTTGTTTTGCAGATGGTGGAGAGCAGGCAGTGAGGCAGAACCGTGCACTCCGACTCCGGGAGAGGAAAAACAGAACGAGGAGGGTTGTAAATGATCTATGATGGTAAACATGAATCAATAAATTAAGGAGACCCATGACAATACAGACTAAAGATCTACCTGGGTAAATCAGACCCTGTAGGCTTATGTACCATTCAGTCTAATCCAATGTAACCTAGATTGATGACCTAGCAGGCCTATCTCTGAATAAACCACGTACTTTTTACTTTTCTATTCCAACATGCCATTTGAAGACATTTTATGACAAATACAATAGGCCTAAGGCATGGAAGGTTGGTAATGGTTGTGGCAGCTTCAAGCGTCTTGCTACAAATATTTTAAATAACACTCTTTAATAAGAATGAAGACCTTTTTAAAAAGAAACCTGACATGTATGATTAATTATTAATTTCTAATGAATTCGCGCGTATTTTTAGTGATTGAGAGAAATGGCAAACAAAAGGCCAGGTAGCGCCCCCCAGCGGCAGGGAGGAACAGATGTACACGTTGCTAGGAGATTGTGGCCTAACAGACACTGGTGAGCAGTGAGGATTGCAATGGGAAGCTTGGGAACTTTTTATTTCAGCGACATACTGGGGGAGCAATTATGTGCATTTAGGGCTTTGACTTTAGCTCAAGTAATAATAGACAAATGCTAGAAATGTCTACCCTTTACAAGACAGGAGATGGGGAACGCCATCGGTCAAACTGCTTCCCCGTCCCTGGATTCTTCCGTCACAGACAAGAGGGTAGGTTAATCAAGGTTGACATTATAATGTTGTCAGTATGTGAGAAAACACCTGTTATAATGGTTTCTCTGCAGCATAAAACATCTTAAATTAAAGTCAATATTATAGAATGCCATGAGCACTGGCAGCAAAGTCAGCAAACTAGTTAAAGTTGTGGGTAACAATAAATGTCAATAAAAACTTGGCAACGCAGATAAACAGGAGTGTGAGAAAGCTGTAAGCCAGCAATCACAGGCTGCTCTCCAGAATACTGCGAGACCAGTGACACAATCACATTTGAATGTGAGTTCATGGCAAAGTATAACATTGGGATGTTGAATGAGTACCCTTACTTTTGATTGTGACGTATCTTAACAAGTTGCTAAGTATCATAATACTTTTCATTGAGTTGAATTTAGGACTTTTTATTGTTGTAAACTACAGTTTTTGTAACTATTCATGCTTTTTACTATATGTATAAATACTTTTGTATAAATACAAAAGTTACAACTGAAATCATTCCCTCGTCAGCTTATTTTCTCCAAAAACATGTGTTTTTGTACCAGACTGAATGAAGTATGAGGCAAAGCCATGGCATTGGCTTTGGCCAATAATTCCGTTGATTACACTGTGTTGGAGCAGCCTCTTAGTCACCCTCTCCCTGCCCCGAAGGATCAATAATATACCTCTATCCTCCCATCTCCATTTACCACACACTTATGTTTTGTTTTCATGTTTTAGAAGTGCATCGTTTTGTGTTGCAGTAGAGTTATCCCCCCTCGCTGGCCTCATCAGTCCAGGGGGAGATGAGGAAGGGGGAGGCTGACTGCCATCGTCCATGGTGGACGATGAGTCAGACTACCAGAGTGTTTTATTGTTCAGTGTCAGGGTGAGATGTTGGAAGATATACCAGTTGGCTGAGGCCCATCTCACAGTATGGAGATAATCTGATGACCCTCTGGATGATTAGCTTCTCCAAACTCCTTGTACAGTATTCAGTCGGCTCCTCCTTCCTCTCTGCTCTTGGTCGTCAGCCTGCTCATAAAACAGGAAAGGATACCACTTCCTAAATAAGTACCTTTCCCTCGCCGCTCAAACACATTTCCAAAGGAAATGGACCTTCCAATGTACTAAAAGTTAAAAACTCAAAACCCACTCAGTAAATTTCCTAGAGAGCTGTTTTTTTGTGTGTCCTAATCAGTGGAGGATCTGCATAACATTCCGATGTCAGACAATATTGATCACGCCGACGAGGCATCCCATCGGTACTCCCGCCATAGCCAATCAAATCCTCCCGAATCAATACACCACGCACCCTCCCCCTGACCCCTGATTTCCTGTGTTTGGTTCCACCCTGAGTTGACTGGAAAACGCATCAAATCAGGGGAAATGAAGAATGCGGTTTTACAATCTGTCTTCAGTGGGGTTGTGGGCTGGACTGGACTGACCTTTGCGTTTTGTCAGGGTCTTCATCACTGTCTAGGGCTCTGAACTCCCTAGATCCACAAATGTTCTCCTCCACCATATGTTCCCTGCAGAGGGCTTTCTGTCAGTGTCTGAAATATTGTACAGTAAAACTACACCATGAGTCGTTTTCGACAAGAAAAACGCAAAGCAAATCTACACTTTACTGCAGCCTTTTTTTCACAGAAAAAATGTTGAGTATTTTTTGGTTTATGTTTTATAAAAAAAAAGTTCAAAAGACAAATGAATACTGATGATTCTCTTTTTAGGTGTGGGCCATTGGTTTGTAGCTCACAGAGAGCACATGAAGCAGAGGAACAGAAACATAAGTAGGACCAAACGCTACGGGTCGGACCATTCTACGGGGTCGGACTTTGCTACTCCAGCTACTGGCAACACACTGGATGGCTCCTTACTGGTAAACAAGGCATAAGAATCAAGAGGTGTGATGACTACTGAATGGCAGGTAGTGTAGATATACAATAGCGTGGTCCATGTGGCTACGGTGCCGAAATTGGGCTGAGGTCAATCCCAAATGTCCACGGCCTAACCCGTAAGCATCCTGCTCATGAACGGCATGTATCTGAATGCACTGTAAGTTGCTGTTGGATAAAAGTTGAGTCAGCCCAATGACTGAATTAATAGATATGCTCTTGTAGATTCGATTACACGGCGTGAAAAACCCATCAGACCTGTGCTCCATCGACATCAGTGAGCAGAGCCTGACTTCGGTGAGGAATCTCAGTTTCATTACATTTTCCATTGGATTTAGAAGTGGTAGTCGTGGATAAGAATTTTAAACCGTTTTTTCCTCATGCATGTGGAGGTCAAGAATGAAGACCTCAAGGAGTTTGACAATATTGTGTACATCAACGCCTTGGACAACTCTCTTTCCATCGGTGATGTAGTTGCAATTAAAATTAAAATGCAAAAAGTTAGGCCTACAAAATCGTGTTGGGTCGTTTCTCCTGAGCAATGATATTTATTTGTATTTACAGAATCTTTCGGGAGTTTTGGCCTCTTGAGAGAGCTCGATCTTTCTTTGAATGGATGCTGCGATATGAGGTTCCACCCTGAAGCCTTTCCACACCTGGAGGTAAGATGGGACCTCGTGGTTAGGGGGTTCTACTCCTCAGTTTCAAACCCCCATGTCCCCAGTCTAGCTGATGCCTTTACCACTGCATTATTGTTGCCACGTTCACACTGCATATGTCAGTCGACGAATCTCATTGACTTTGCATGGGGCGCTCTCGAAATGCATTGTGGGCCGTCTGTTCTGTCGGCTCCGTTGCCTGCGTCAAATAGTTGAATAGTTGACTTCTCAGGCAATGACGGATCCGTAGGCCAATCAGATTGCGTTATGCAAATATACGTCCAATGAAATCACCTTTTTAATACAAGCCGGAAAAACACATGGATATTTCAAAAAGCCTCCGTCATCTGTCGCCGGACGTGTACAATGTGAACCCGACATGACTAAAATATAATAATACTTTTACATACCACAGGCCATACAAAAATCAACGAACTGTAAGTCTTGCAAGTGTAAACCAAACTTCTCCCAAAGGGGACGAATAAATGAACTTGAACTTGACCTTGACCTTGAACTTGTGTTCAAAGTTACATTCTGTGGTTCCTTCCAGGTCTTAGACTTGTCCTTCAACAACGTATCCGAGGCCGACATTGTTCGTATCGGGCGTCTGGCAGGCCTGAAAGTCCTGTGTCTGACAGGAAACAGACTGCACCAACTTCCTGCCAATATGGCCGATTGCAACCCTCCTTCCACCCTCAGGTAGGTCATCATGCAGTCGGTGTGGAGAATGACCTCTCTGGAGCCGTTGGTCTGTTCTTATAAGAAAAGGTTTCACTTGTACATGGTCTTCCACACGGGAAAGGAGGAGGTAGGAGAGTTTATGCTGGTGATCCTCGTTACATGAACATTAGCTATGTTTGATTTGTGTATCCCAATCTACAGATCCAGGTAAGTGGTTGTGAGGAAAGAAACCACATTCATGTTCAGAGGCTCTTCCATGTCGAAATGTAACAGAGACACGAAATGTATCGATGACCGAAGAACCAAATGTGAAGCGGTTCTCAAATCAACCACAGGGGGGTGTACTAATAGCTGAAATAGACGCCTCTCTCTTTATGACTCTTTCTCCAACCCCCAAAGTGTTACCCTTTATGAAACCAAAGGCCTATTCCAAGCCCAGACTGTGACCGTGCAATATGTTTGCAGTTATCATTTTTGTATGCAAGGTTGCATTAACTCAGTTTGGCGGAGAATTTTGGAATCATAAAACAGTCAAAATCCCTTCTGAGATGTCACAATAAAGGCAGCTCAAGAAAAATTCACACAGGCTAAACCCCTTATGATTGAGCGTCTAAGTGGCACATTACAGTGGTACGTGCTGGAATTAGCTTAGCCGAATGGTGGATATTGTGAAAATGCCAGAGGGTGAGGGGTACACATCCCTCCCAGGGCTGGGGGGGGTTCTGCGTGTCTGAGTCAGCAGAAGAATCCTGAGAAGATCTCAACACACACGCACAATGAGCCTCAAGGAATAAGTATACACAACCAAAGTAGACACAAAAAGTAACTACAACTGTCTGACTGACTGCCAATGATAGCGTTACATCATAGATATAAGGTTGCACTTTGGGATATAGCCTGCTAGGCTAGGTGTGTGGGGCAGGATCAGAGTAATGCTTAGGCTACGGTGTCTGACTCCCAGCCGGGGGTACCGGGTTCGACGGCACACGTCCACAGCATATCCTGCAGATGTATTACGTTTAAATGAATTAACGTAAAATATAGTATTACTGTATGATTACACTATCTTTTCATTATTTTATAATTTAAAAAAATGGTCATGTCATTTTATTTCCTATTTTGTATGTATCATTAAATAACTTAGTATTCCAAAAACGATCATTTTAGAAGTGGCTTTGTGTCGGTGGCTTTTCTGACGTATCTGACCTGTGGTTCCTTCGCGGCCGGGAGCAGCGAAGAGATGCCCCTGTTTGGCTCATTGGAGGTGCTGTTGCTGGACGACAACCAGCTCATGTCCGACGTCTTCCACTGCCTCTCCCGCTTCACACGGTCAGGCATGTTCACTGTCATCTGCTGTTGGTCATAACAGCTTAGCTTTAATACAATTCAACTGCCGTGTTGTCTGTGTACATATCCAGGCTGCAGCATTTAAACCTCCAGGGGAACAACATCTCTGAGATCCCCTTCACGCTGCCCGATGAGGATGGAGATGGAGGTCAGTTCAGCCGCAAGCTGAAGACGTCATCTCATTTAATACTACTTAATACTTATACTTTTGTGAAGTTGCATTGTGGACCTCAACCAAAGACCTTGTGTTTCTCAATCTTTTCTGATTTTGTTTTTCAAACTAGCCCAGACTGGGTCAAATCAAGGTCGTTTCTTGGGAATATTACAGGTACATACGTTTGTTAATTGATGGTCATCTTTAAATGACTTGAATATATATTTAGTGCATCAAAATGTCTCACATAGCCTAGTGTTGGTGAGGTGGAGTCCAGCCTACCACTCCCACAGCTCCAGTTCCTCAGCTTGGCTCACAACAAGGTCAGTTCACAAAACCCTGTTAGAATGTCCCCCTGAGCAGTTGTTACGCACAATGTGTGTACGTGAGGTCCTCAGAGTGTGTGTCTTGTCACTAGATTGCAGAGGAAGAAGCTCTTCTGTCTGCTGCTCTGTTTCCCAGCCTTACTGAGCTGGTCATCCACAACAACCCTCTCACCACTCAGAGAACCGGTATGCTTCTAGAACACGCTTCTAGAAAACACTCTCTGTTGAGCTGTAGGCCTACTCTTCTCTCTGAGAATGAGAAAGTACTTTCAAATGGGATACTATAGCGTTTAACTAATAATGTCAGCAAAATGACTCATGTAAAGGGAAGTCTTTCTGTTTTACTTGGAAGTTATGTTAATGTAGTGTGATTGGCATGCAGAAATACTTCACTTCATTTTGTGACCTCATCCCAGGCGAACCTCCTCTGCTGACGTACCTGCTGAGTGTGAGACGGGGGGTCAGAGTGAAGCGCACCGACCGACCGGAGGTGAGAAAGCCCTCTGTGATGCTGCCGGACAGCTTTAAACAGAAGGTTGGTGCTCTAAGTCTTTGAGAGAAAAGTGCCTACTGCTGTTATTGTTACTGGTTATTTATTATCATCACACCGGGGTGTGATGTCTTGTCTCGAAAGCTGTCTTGTCTCGAAAGTACTTACGAATATTGTCTTGGTTTTCAGGGCTAAAATCCTGATTAAACAGATTTCAGCTAAATTTTTTGTTGAAAAATGTTTTCAGTGTTTTCAATGTTTTCAAAAATGTTTTCAGTCATGTTTTCGGTCATTTAAAGAATAGAGAGAGATTGTAAACGTGAAGGTTAACTGAAATGAACGTGTCTTTGATGTTTTTGGTTGTGTAGATTAGAAGTGAAGGACGAATTGTAAAAAGGCCATGGTTAACAGATCGACGCCATTACTCTCCGCAAGAGAGGGAGAGGCAGGGCTTCCCCAAGGACCCAAGCTCTTCTCAGGCCAAGGAGAGGGAGAAGAACGACATGAGAGATGGGGTCACAGAATGTCCAGATGCAACCAAACATCAGGAAGAATCTTTCTTTGTTACGAAGGTATGGAGGTTTTTTCATTTATGTTTTGCTTTTCCAATCCAGCAGTATCTTGCACCAAGGATGCCTACAGTTAGAAAGACTGTGAACACTGGGGTTTGAACCCTAACCACTAAACTATCTGGCCCTGGTCTGATTTTATCCACAAGAACTCAAATTTGCATCAAACAGGCTAGTTTTGTTTTCCTCAATTGATTTCAGAATCACGTTCTTCACGTTCTTCTCTCATCTCCAGCCAGAAGACCTTCACGACAAGGAGTTCAAGAGTGAGGCCACCGCCAACGCAAAGAACACGGAAAACAAAGGAAACTCTGTCGCGGTTTCCGAAAAATCTGGAGACGACGACATTTTAATGGATGTGAACAGCAGAAAGGCGGATGTGGTGGAGGCTACTGGTGAGACATGAGTGGAGGGTTGGCTGTCTGTGATTAAAACCTCTCAGCACTGGCAGCGGCCGACTCACTGACAAGCTTCCTCGGGCTGACAGGAACCCAAACTGCCGTGAGAATGGCAATGCAGACGCTTGTGTGTAGAGACGTGAAAACAAAACCACCGTACCACCGCAGGCAAACACACACATCCACGGAGCCAAGGGTACGGGTTCATTCACTCGTTCATTATCAACTTCACTTTGATATGGAATCCTATAAATATGAAATAATATGGGATATAAATGTATTATAATGGAACTGAAAAAACTGTGACAAACATAAAACGATATTATGTAAAATAAATGTATCATGTCATCCTGTAAATGAAGGGTTACAAACAGAAAAACACAATCTTTTTTCTCCATATCACTTCATTTGTTTTACACCCCTGAAGTCGGTGAAGATGCAAGGTGAGAAGGCAGAGGGCAACAACAGCAACGACACTGTCAGGAACCTCCTCTAAGTACGTAAGAACACCACATGAAGAAGAAGAAGAAGTATCAAGCAGTATTAAGCAGAACAGAATAACAGAGAATAACAGAAACAGGGAGCATCACAGAAAATAACTTCAGCCTGTTATTTTCTTTTCTTTTCTCAGAGAATAACTTGAGGCTGAGGTTATTCTCTCTCTGCCTATTGTGTGTTTTCGACAGGCAGTGTCTCAGACGACGGGCCGATCCACGAGCAAGTGGACAGAGAAGAGGTATCCCTATACTGAGGGGAACGTGTGGAAACTAAAATACGAGGGAGGCCAACACGTGCATTGAGAAGGAATAACGTCTTTACTTTTAGTTCTTACCGAATATATTAAGTGTGACCGTTTTATCTTAAGAAGCGTTATTCAGTCTGAGCCTATATTATGAACACTAGATTTAATTAATACAAAAATTCTTCCTGTATTGAATAGAGAGATGAGATCAATGCACTATCGTTTATTCAATGGGATAGTACTGAGCATTAGGGCGTTGTCTTCATTACAGGGCTTCTACATCGTGACTTCACATCACAATAAGCACCACCGTTATGGGAGCACAGGAGCAGGAGTGTTAGTTACAGTTAGGTAGTAATCATTTTTGGGTAATTTATTATCAGTAACATATAAAGTAAGTGAAATTATTGGTCATTATGGCGTGACATTGTTGTGTTTGAAACAGCCATAGTGTTTGGCATGTGAGATGTGGCAAAATAAAAGGTTGTTATTAGTCATGGTTATGGTATATTTGCATTGATTTAGCATGCTACAACTCTCTTAAGTCCTCTCAATGTGACAGAGTTTCGCCAACAAAAGTTAAATCATGCATTCTAATGTCCAATCCCTATAGATAGTAAAGCCCATTCTCCAGCCATATGTGTGTTTACTCTTTCTGTACATATCCTTTCTTTCCATCTGAAAGTAGAAAAGGAAATGTACCCTTCAACCCAGTGTTCAACTGCAGGCCACGTCCTTGTTTCCTCATTACATCCCTTTCTATTAGCACAACACAAGTAATGACGTGTTTTCATTCATTGACAACCAAATAACACATCATTATGGGCATGTTTCACCCATGTGTTGCAGGTCCACAAACCTCCATTGCCAACTCCTCTTTTTGCTGTGGCTTTATGTAATCCCTCGTCGTAAAGCAAGACCGAAATACCCAATAAAAACATGTTCCATGAAGTCGTTTGAGTGCAAACCTTCAACTCTCTGGTCTCGTCTGTCTAATTAAGCAAGGAAGCCTTTCCTATTGACACCTCTGGTTTCCACACCGTGTTCCCTCCCTGGCCTTTGACTTGGCGGCTCTCGCTCCCACATGATTGTAATTATGGATCCACTGTGTGGACGGCAGATGTGGAATGCTCCCCTTAGCCCAGGTGGTATAAATCAATGTGTATTCTGAACGCAAACCCAGCCTTTTAACGTCATGGCATCTGTGAATGACGCTTTGAATATGAAATACTTTATTGCAAGTGTTGGGGCCTCCTAAGGTAGAAAAAGTTAGGAGTTGGCTGTTGGCTGCTTTATCTCTGTCTGTTGTTTTGTATGAAAAAAACCATAACTCTTCCTTCACAGGATCAAGTGTTCTTATCTTATCTGAAGAGTAGTCTTTTGTGTATGAAAGCATCAGAGGAGGGGAATATATATGTCATTTGTTGTTGTTTTACAGAAGAGATTAAATAAACACAGACCATGTATTTATGGAACCTTTTCATCCAATTCTATGTTAATCTAAATCACTCTGATTTCCTATACAATATGCTCTTGAATAACAAAATGACAATACATTTCAGTGCTCTTGTTCATTGTCTTATAGGTGAGAAAGAACAAGTTTGCAAAAGCATGAGTTGGTTTAAAGCCGACGATTTGACATGCTTGTTTCCATCGCACTGAGGTCAGGATTTGAATTCCGTTGTTTGTGCCAGGTCGAGAAACTAGGCCAGGAAATCGTATCTAGACCTACAGTTGGATACAGCAGAAAACAGCCCACTATTGCCTTTCAGAGACACTGAACATTACACGTTAAGTACTTATTATTCTACCGCTCCAACGACTTCAGAATCGTATGGGCATTACTTCTAGCCAAAACGCATGTCCATGACCAGTCAGTCTGTATTTAAAATATTAATTTTGCGATTTATAAAGCGGTTTATAGAGCGGTTTTCAAGGAGCTGCGACCACTCAAAGAGAAGCTTAATGTATGCCTCTCATTTGATGACAACATGATTACTTTTCGTTCATTTAAAAACAAGTGTTCGTACAATTACATCAACATTTGTATTTGAAAACGCATCGCCTTGTTAAATCTCATCACCATAGCCACATACCTAGTGTCACAGTAGCTGTTGTTGGAGCAACTTCGTCGTTAAAGGTGCAGTCTAGAATTTAGTGGTGTCTAGAGGAGGGATTTTTTCCTAATCTTAAATGATCTGCTGGCCTCACAGAGTGAGGATGCCGCACGTGGCCCGCGGGCCGCCAGTTGCCCATCCCTAGTCTACGGTATGAAGACCAAAACATCACCAAAACATCTAATCTAAGTGTAAAATATTGTAAAATAGTGCAATGAATGGCAGAGTGTGTATGAGGGGGATTATGACGAGTGGGCGTACATTCTTAACTACCTCCATGTTTTGGACGTGTACATTTTATGTTGTTTCCCTCTCTGATAACTAAAAGTAGGATCAGTATCACTCTTTCGGAGAAAGATAATATCCAAAACGAAACTGTACACTCATGTTATGTTATCAAAAACAAGCTATATGCAAGTACCGGAGTAGAAGTTAACATTGGCTTGTAACGCAGACTGCTATTGAGGTTAATAACTAGAATTATTGCTATGTTATAT
>JAOPJL010000146.1:5072044-5083870 GCA_027123545.1 Trisopterus esmarkii | reverse complement strand
TATGCACACACAGACATACAGACAGACAGACTGTACGTACATACTGTATGCACACACAGACATACAGACAGACAGACTGTATGTACACACTGTATGCACACACAGACATACAGACAGACAGACTGTACGTACACACTGTATGCACACACAGACATACAGACAGACAGACTGTACGTACATACTGTATGCACACACAGACATACAGACAGACAGACAGACTGTACATACTGTATGCACACACAGACATACAGACAGACAGACAGACTGTACATACATACTGTATGCACACACAGACATACAGACAAACCTACATACATACATACATACTATATGTACATACATAATGCATACATACAAAAATACAGGTACATACACACATACAACCTGTACGTACATAGACACACACACACACACACACGCACACACATACCTCCTCCACTAAATCACTATGGAGTTGCGTTTAAATGGTAAGCAACCAAGACAAACAGAATTACAAAACTTGGTCTACAAGGAAGTAACAAATGAGGTTAATCAGTTTATGATTGACAACTTTGGAGGAAAATAGGTTAAGAATACACCATAAAGATAATACACCTGTATTATTGCTATTGCCTGTCTTTAACTATGTTCAAAGTTAGCCATACAACGTCTGTCTCAATAAACACAATCAAAGAAAAAGACAAGAGTATAAGAGCGATAAAAGCAACAAAACGGGTAATGTACTAATCTTAAGGCCTGACATGGCTGGTTTTAAGCAGGGCACTGCAGAGGATATAATAACAATGTATGCGTTGTCTATGACATTACCCAGAATTCAACGGGGGAACCCGTGGCTCCGCCCTCTGGGAACTGGCTGAGACTTACCTTGCTCATCTTGCTCTTGCTGTCGGCGGTGAGGAACGACATGTTGTTGATCTCATTCATCACCACAAAGTTCTGCTCCTCTCGCTTGAAGTTCTGCATGTGTTTCACAAGACAAAGACACACTGGAAGACATCGTGGGGCCACGGGCCCCACAGAGAGTCCCCGAGGGCCCAGAGAAAGTGGTGTTGCTTTCAACACAAGGGCGACCGCCACTTGTATCTTTGGCTCTTTTCTGAATATTGTACGATTGTAAATTTCATTGAATTGATCTCATTTTAGAACTTGGGTTTCATCTGTGATTCGGCCTTAGGATATTTATGTTAAACAGACGCTGCTAGCCCTCCCCTGGTACGGTTGTGTTTCTTCTCATGGGTTCTTCCGCCACATAAATTCTCCTAGCCCGTTCCCTTAGGGCTCAGGGTATATATAAATAAATGAAAATAAATGTGACCCGACTCGAACTTGTGAACCTACAGTTCTTAACATTTGTGTTCAAACAATCACCCTCTGGGACATAATAACGGTTGACCATCGTCTGAAGAGGCCAACTCACGTGAGATTTGGACCAGAATATGAAGACCTCTCCAACCATCCTGAACAGCTCCTCTGCATCGGGGTCAGGACAGGTCAACCACCGGGCCCTGAGGGCACACATCCAACACAAACCCTCAGTCAATCCTGCGTTTTTCATCGGACACTAAATAATGGAGTAAATGGATGGGATCTAACGTTAAGCTTCAGGGTTCACGCAGAGGGGAAATGGGTTTCAAGATCTTCCTGTTAACAACAATGGTAAATGGTAGATGGACCGCTTTTATACAGCGCTCTGCTAACCAGTGGCCACTCAAAGCACTTTACGATGTTGCCTAACATTTACGGATTCATGCGCACATTCACACACCGACGGCGGCATCAACCACATTAAGACAACGCCCAGCTCGCCGGGAGCAGTCAGGGCGTCTTGCTCCGGGAGGGGCCACCTCGACACTTCACTTGGAGGAGCTTGGTGATCAAACCAGCAACCTTCCGGTCACCAGCCAACCCCGCTCTACCTCCTGAGCCGCACGCCTCCCTGTGATCTGACAATGTGATCCGTTTTGAGGTTTCCCAGGTGAGCCTCAACCCCCACCCCACTGGGATCCATTATGTCACTAAGACCACGCCCCACCGCCGTCCTACCTACCTGTTGTTGTCCACGTAGCGGATGAGCAGGGGGTAGAGGGCGTACAGGTCCCTGCAGAGCACGGCGAACTCGTCCCGGATGGTCCCGTCCTCCTCGTCGCCCTCAGACTTGCCCTCCATGCGCAGGTGCTCCTCCTCCGCCACCACCTTGCCCGTGCGCTTCTTCAGCTTCTCCATGGTGGGGATGAAGTGGGACTTGAGCATCTCGGGCTTGGCCCGGCTCACGATGGGCTGGGAGAACACTGGGGGGGTGGGTGGTTAGGTTTTTGCTGTTGTAATTTTACCATCTCCGACAGATGCACTTGTGGCAGTTACAATTTCATCTGGGATCAATAAAGTACTGAAGTAAATATACTCCTGAATAAGGAACTCTGAATAAAGTACTGTGACTAAAGCACTCTGAATAAATCACTCTGTGTAAGTGCTCTAAACGTGCGTCCCACCCGCCAGCCTCTTCATCCAGGACGCCTCGTCGATGCCCAGGTTGTTGACCACGATCTTCATGATGCTGCCCAGCAGCTGGTTGAGGTGCTCCGAGGTGACCTCCGTGCACAGCTTGTTGTCCAGCTCGGGGAAGTTCTCCAGCCCCCGCTCCCACCACCGGGGCAGGTAGTTGCACAGCATGGGCAGGGTGATCTCGATCACGTGGGGCATCTCCGTGTAGCGGGCCCCCGACTCCGCCAGGTCCCCGATGTCCTTCAGCAGGAAGTCCAGCTGGGGGATGTCCGGACACAGCTCATGGACCTCACTGGGGAGACCCAGGACTTGAGGGAGGGAGGGAGGGAGGGAGCGGAGACACATGATATAGTCAGACTGAAACAGAGACAGATGGGTGGACAGGTGGATGGACAGGGGATTAGGCCAGAGAGAGACAAACGGACATACTGGCCCTCTCCCGGGGTGTCTTGGTGGTGTAGACGGAGAAGGCGTTGAACTCGTTGAGGTTGGGCTCCATGTAGGCCACGGGCATGGCGGCCGCCAGGTGGGCCAGACACTCCCCCAGAGCCGGCCTCTGCCTGTAGAGGAAATAAGAGAGGCTCAGTTCAGCTCCTCTGCTCTAATCGAAGCCTTGGGTCCCAATCCAAGTAACCCAATATGCCATGTGACCAAACACGTTTGGTTGTTCTGCTGCGTGCTTCTCGCCGTTAACAGGGTGAGTTCCATAGTCTGCTATGTAGCATGCATAATGTCCCTAACCCTGAACCATAACCTTCTCAGCAACCTTTATCCGTCAAGTACCCTGATGACATGAGCTTGATCCTCACCTCTCGACGTGGGGGTTCTTGACGGTGCCCAGGGAATAGATACTGCACATGATGCGGTAGCAGGACATCTGCAGATCGTCCACTGTGTGACAGGACACAACCACAAACAAAAGGCGCTTTAACTTGTGAACAAACCAGTCACCGTGTTAAGGGTGCCGGCGTCGTGCGTCGCTGACTCACACATGACGTCGTCCCCGAACTGGTGCTGAGCGATGTGGTCGAACAGCGAGGTGAGCACGGGGAGCAGGGCGATGGTGGTGTAGTTGATGTTCTGGGACACGCCCTTCACTTGCTGCACAGGGGTCGGAGGAGACCAGAGGTCAGGGGTCTGATTCGCGGAACAGCCGTCTTGCTCCCATATTGGTTCTAAATCCTCTACACTGTGTTTACTTTTCAGTTGGAACATGATTTAGACCCTACCTGGTTGCCTTTTGATACTTTTCCTAGTTTTAAGTTTTCCACCATTTTCTCAATATCATCCGCAGCGCTCTCGAAGAAGGAACGCAACCCCGCCTTTACAATCTCAGGCCCCGACTTCATCACGGTCCTGAAGACGGAAGACAGAAGACAGACGGATGGAGTTCGGAGAGACATGACATGACAACAGCCAAAATGGAGATGAAAGAGATGAAATCTGAGATCTGACAAAGACAATAAAAATGTCCGTACCTTGCGTCCAGTGAACGTGCCAGGATGTGGAGGCAGTTCACAATGGCCGGCGCGTCCGTCCCTACAGAACGGGTTTTGTTATTTGGTTGGTATCGTTGCAGTGGGAGGATCGATAAGAATATAAGAAAGCAGAAAACAATGGAGAAATTTGGAAAATAGTGAAGACGCCTTACCAAAGAGAGACACTCTGTGTCTTACCAGGGCAGACATTTTACAGAATATACTGAAGAAGAGAAGAAGAAGAAGAGGTAGAAGAAGAAGAAGACAGAATGGAAGAAAAAAGGATTGCAAAGATGTTCCGAGGAGAGGAGAGGAGAGAAGGGAAAAATAAGTTAGAGGACAGCTTGAATACAAAGAAAACGGAACGTATCCAAAATAGTCAACAGATGAACAGGTCAGAGCTGGCAACCATGAACACATCTCAACTAATTATTGTGTGTGTTGTTTTTATTTGTGTGTGACGCATTTAGGTGTGTAAGACAGAGTCAGCAGAGCAGCTGCCGATATGACAGTACAGACATTATTATGATTATTATCAAGCGGCCATGCAGAAAATCCACATTTAGTCCCACCACCTAGCTAGCGTTTGGAACAAGATGGCCCCTGGGTAAAATACGGCCCATTACCTGGCTATCATCTCCTTCTCCTTATTGGAGGAGTGTCCACCGCTGCCCAGAACTTTGGCGGGTGTTGACAGGAAGTAGAGACAGTGGTTTTTGAAGTACTGGTTGATCAGAGGCAACAGGATCTGATAGAGAGAGGAAAAGTCACACACAGAGACACACACACAGACACAGTTAAAAACAGTGTCTTTGTCAACAAAATCAACTGCTACACCTCAGAGGTGACGGGCTGACCTTGGCGAAGAACTTGATTTCCTGTTCATGTGGGGACTTCTCCACTCGCCCACTGCTCACCACAGCCTCTGTGAACACATGTGGGGGTGAAATAGTCAAGCATTACAACACTTACCATTGCTTACTAACAACTACCTAACTTTAGATGAATTGAGTCACTCGAGCAGAGACCAGCGACCACATTTTGACATTTCTGAAGTAATGATCCGTAAATATTTGGTATTCAAATTTTTTACTAATTAAGAAAAATCTATTATCAACTATACAATTTCTGTTGATTTATACAATCTAGATTTCTGTTGACTAAATTGATCAAATAAATCTCTTATTCCACTGTATTTTTTCTCCATGGTTCCCCACATTAACCAGATGAATTAACCTTTAATACCCTCATCTGTACAACAGACATCTGTCCCCACTATACCCAGATGAGCGATGAACTCCTGGGCGATCTCCATCCACTTGAGCAGCTTCTGCAGGAAGCCATACGCAAACCTCTTCTCTATGGATGAGATGTCCGACTCCATGTCCTTCAGACCCCTGGAGGGAGGAGGGCAGCCAGTCAGTCAAACCCCCCAGAGTTATGGATACACAGGACATATTTTAGGGATATAAGCATAAGTATTTTGGAACAGTCTGAAACAACTCAAAATCGAAATGAGTGAAATGGCAACACAAACTTCACGAGACATCTTAACCTGCCTGCAAGCTAGTGGCTCTGGTGGTATAGGGCTTGTACAGC
Organism: Trisopterus esmarkii; assembly: GCA_027123545.1. Classification (NCBI taxonomy): domain Eukaryota; kingdom Metazoa; phylum Chordata; class Actinopteri; order Gadiformes; family Gadidae; genus Trisopterus; species Trisopterus esmarkii. Next base: position 5,078,291 of record JAOPJL010000146.1, on the reverse strand, counting down.
AGAATGCATCATGGGATTTCATTTCGAGAGTACTCAAGACAGTCGTAGTAACAAGTAAAAATATGAATCTAACCATCTCACATAGTAAAAATCCTAAATAAACATAAATATACCATATCCTATGCTAATCAAAACTTTATTTTGCCACCTCTCGCATAATACACTGGCAATTTTAAATATATATAATATAATGATCAAAAAATCCCAGATTAATTATAAAAAAATAACCAAAAACACATTTTAATTAACATTCTTATACTCCTATAAACTTCCAACATGAAAGCGGTCACTGAGATGTGACATCACGATTTACAAGCCCTAAAATACTATGCCTACTAAAACCCGACACAGATCCAATAATTGAGTAAACCTGTCCATTTCTAATTGTGTTAGAAAGGCAACAGTATGTGCAGAGGGTGTGTGACCTGGTGACTGCGTAGCCGTTGAGCTGGAGGAACTTGAGCAGCTCATGGGCCTTCTCTCTGTCTCTGGCCTTCTCCTTGGCTGTCAGTGTGTCGTAGGGCACCAGCAGAGGATGAGTCCCGCCCCCTGCACACACAAAACACACACAGCGTTCAGTTAAGGTCTCCGATGAAGTAGGAATCACCTTATCTTATCAATTCATTTTGGCTTAAGTGTGTATCCCTCGACGTATATTATTGTGTCACAGGCTAAACTAGAAGGTGCCCTCTCTGACCAAAGCATGGTCTTGTGAAGTGTGGCTGTCTCCTCATCAGTTACTGATAAAAACAACAACTTCACACATTATGTGTTGTTGTTGAGGCGTTGCTTTTGCCATTGCTCTGGTACACTGCATGGTATTCTCAGGTGTTGCTATGGTGTTGCTAGGGTGTCCTGGGTGGGTACATCACCTTTGGACGTTAGCTCCATCTTTTTCTTGCGTCCCCACGTGTTGTGGTAGTTCTCTGCCAGTTGTTCTGCCATCGACTGGCGACAGAGACACACGTGAACTCAGATAAAAGACCGTGTGTACTGTGTGTTTGTATGTGAAACACATTAAGGCCTATGCAAGGGCCCACACAAACCGCCATTTACCTGCAGATCCCTGGACAGAGCCATGTGTGAGATCTCGATTGGCTGGGGGCTGTAGCCGTGGCTCGGGTCGTACGTCGCCTGGAACACACAATACAACCGTGAAAGCCATCCCGGCGTGACACTGTTCAGTGGCTTTCATGACGACAACCATTCGTTGCTAGCCACTCTACCTGGGCGGTCTGGGAGATCTTCCTAGAGGCCGTCTTCTTCTTCTCCGTCTCCTCCTCCTCCCGGGCCTTGTCGATGGTCCACTCCCACGCCAGCATGGCTTTGATGGACTCTTTGATTGGCCAGCGGTAGATCTCTTTGTCCTATCAGCAGGAGAGAAGGCACTGAGACCACAAGCAGAGAGAGAGAGAGAGAGAGAGAGAGAGCGAGGGGAACTTTAGGGGACTTTGGTTGAATAAGATCCTGACTGTGGTCCTACCTTCTCTGAGAAGGTCTTGTAGGGTCTCAACATGGGATGTGTCTTTGCATTCTCATCCAGTACCTCCCCGTACGACCAGTTGTTCTGGATCTGAAACGGGACATTCATTTGAGTTAGACAGATGATCCTGTTTGGATATGGGTTAGCTCCCATGTTATTGTAATTCTACTTTTTTGGCCATCTTGCAACGGTAAAAAGCTTGGATATACAATATCGTACTACAATAAAATGTGAAAATTGGAGCATGTTGGGATATGAGGGTCCATTTTGAAATATACAAAGACCAAAACACCCCTGTTACATTATGTGTCAATGTACAGCCAAACATAAAAAAAGTTAGGGTTTATTATTAAAAAAAAACATACCTTCTCAAATGCCCATTTATCATGGGTGTGTTCAGCATATTTGTTAATGAAAAAATCCAATCTCTCGGGAATGATAGTGCTGCATGAATGAAAGGAAGAAAGAGTTAGAAAACACACCCTCTGTGCCTCTTGAAAGAAAGTTTACAGGTTACATGAAAGCATAGGCCCCTCCCCTCCACATTTATATTCTACTGGAAAAACCTCTCAAACCAGGCCCTCACTTGGTGGTCTCCACCGGTTTGGGGTCAAAGTTCCCCTCTGCGTCCACGGAGGCCTTCTTCTCCGTCTTGGAGGAGTAGGTGGCGTCCACGTAGTCTGGGGGGATGGCGCCGGCGATGGCGCAGATACACGGCATGGAGATCTTGAAGATCTCAGCATCAAACTTCTACGTTTAAAAAATAAATGAACCAACAGTTACACAAATCTCCAGAAATTATCAATCTCACAACGAATGAACAGAAACTATTTTGAAGAGACATACTTTGTGTGCGAGTGACTCAAAGATCCCCCAGAACAGCTTCCGGGTCAGATGCAGCTCCTCCTCTGAAGAGACGCCAAAGTTGCCCCAGCCGTTTGGTAGGCAGTAGTACTTCCAGCAACGCTCGTAGTGATTGGTCAAGAGCTGCAGGAAGCAGGGAATTCATGACCAGATTTGAGTCTTTCTTTCCCTTGCAAATCACGTTGTCGCCTATGGCGACTTGTGGTCAACAGCAAGATCATATGACTGAAGCCAATGGGAGGAAACAGTGCAGTGGTGTATGTGTCGTACCTTCAGTGGCATTTTGGCGTACTCGTTGAGTATTGGAACGTCGAATACCAGCCGTCTGAGCAGATGTTGGAGCATAGAGGGACGAAGATGTCTGGGGAACAAATAACGACAATACATTAAATCTTATATCATTAAAACGACCCATCGCTGCCATGGGGTCCCAACAAATTACAAACCGTGTCAGGACTGAACATAGTCTAATGTGTAATCTCCACTTTATCCATTGACTTCCTCCTACTGCTCGGAGCAGGTGTCTGCTGGTCGGTCCTTACTTGCAGAGGGCCATGAGGCACTCCTCAATGATGTCTCTCTGGGCCTTGGTGAAGGCACGGCCGCGGGACAGCCGGTAGATGGTGTGGAGCATGGAGTCGATCATGATGGCTCGGTGGTCGCTGCCGGCGAACAGAGGGGCACACTTGGTGATGAGGGGCAGCACGGCGGAGCACAGGTAGCGGTTCATAGCCAGGGACATCTCGGTGGTGCAGAACGCCGCCTGGAGGAGGTGGAGAGGAACACTGAAGATCCCAATTGGAGATTGTGGGGATTCTTCGGGAATTAAAGATCTCAACTGGAGATCATCGTGCTATCTGGGTAAATCTATCAAGGCTAGAGGCCCATCCCATGCAATTAACTAACAACCAGTTCAGTGTCGGGAGTTTGATACAGGAAGCTTGGCTGATGAATTCAGCATCAGCCCAACAAGAAAAAACTGGATAAAGCAAGAACCATTTTGATTATGAAAATTCCCATCAAAAATATAAGCTATAGGTACAGTATCATCGACGCTGGTGGCAAGATGCTCTTCTCTAGCTCTCTTACAGTAGTGAGATGGTTAGATTAATATGAATCACAGAGTTCACCACTTACCGTGTCCAGGGAGGCAGCAGCCCTCATATCCGGCAGGAAGCCCACCTCCAGCACGTGGAGCAGGAAGTCCTGGTTGTCGATGCCGTACACTCTGTCCAGGAACAGCACCATGGGGGCCTTGTGGTCCGGCACGAAGCTGGCCGACATTTTGGGCTCGATGATGGTGTTGTCTAGGAGATTCAGGCACTGCATTAAGGTACTGTTATTGTCTTCACTCACAGGGACCTGGTTAAGATGCATTCAAGGGTGAATGTTGAGTAGATCTGTCATCTGTCCTGAATTCCTGGGAGCTCATTTACAAAACTTTCAGAAGTTCCCAAAAATGTATTGCACTTTGTAAAGCCCGAATCAGGCATCCTGAATTTATATATATCTGTCTTGTGTCAGAAAATGTATGTATTTGACATGCTCTAGATGTGTGTACATGATTAATATGTCTGCATGGTTCTTCCTTGCATCTACCTTTTCCAAACGAGGGGATCTGTAGAGACAGGCTGATGACCCCCACCAGGTCCTCGATAGGGACCAGAGACCTCAGGATGGCCCTGATCCTCAGGGCCTCTCCCTTCCCTGCCTGGATCAACTGCAGGAACACAGATAAACAACACCGGAAGGTTCTGCATTATCCAGGGCTAGGGTAGCATAGCGGTTAGGGTGTTTTGACTCGCAGCCCAAAGCGCCTGCAGCCAATCAACATTAGACATATTTAACAGATTGAGGTGCATCTCACTTACGTGCATCTCTGGAGCACAGCGCCCCAGCAGGTCAATGAGGGCAGAGTAGAAGGACATGATGGCGTTCCCCAGGTGGACCTTGTTCTCCTCGTGCTGCTCCTCTCCTCCGAACCTGGCCAGCAGATACCACAGTCAGATAGCACACGACAGATGGCTCCGATAAGACTCACCTTTGTTCCATTTTGTATCGTACGTAACATTTCACATTTCTTTGTGATTGACCTAATTCAATTAAATGTGAATGCCAACTGGATGAGCCTACATGACAGATTCAAGGGTGCGGTCTGTAAGCTGCAGGTCTTACATGGGGAAGCGTCGGTCCTTCTTGACGGTAGGTCCATCTCTGGCCGGGTCTTCAGATATCTTGATGGCCTCCTCTATCGCGGCCAGCAGGCCGTTGCCGCCCTCCCCTCTCAGGGCCGGTCCAAAGCACTCAGGACGACGGATGAGCAGCCGTACTACCACGTTGGCATTCTCCTCCACGCTCTCCCCTATGAGCCACAAACAAGCAAACCGGGGTTAGCACACTTCTTCACATTGCGAAGGACAACCGACCCACCCGCCAGCATACCATTCGGATCGAGAAATCCGGGAATGGAATTTTGTGAGAGATGTTGCCAAATGCATGGGGGTTTTACCTCTTCACATGGGTGACAATGTTTATCCCCCTGATACAACCTAAATGTCTAACGGTCAGATTCTGAATTAGACTAATTAGTCCAACCTGCTTCTTTGCTGGAAGACGTGAAGCAAGCTCTACATGCGTATCCCCTGATGAGGTCCATATACTATCATAAAGAGCATGGTGAGATTGAGTACCATTGACAAACACAGCGAAGCGGAGGAAGTCCAGGTACTTCTCTCCACCACAGGGGTTCCAGCCGATGTCCGGGTAGCCCTTGGACAGCAGCATTGGGCAGCTCTGGAGTCCACATCCTGCCAAATACTTGACCACCTAGAGAGGTATCAGGCATAATCAGACTTCGGCAGCTCAGAAGTCCACATCCTGACATATACTTGACCACATAGAGAGATGTAGGTAAGAGGTGATGGATAAAGAGGCTTGTTGGAGCTTGTTAAGACTAGTGAGTGGAGGGACAGGGTTTACCATCTCAAGGTCCTGCTCTTGCAGGGCCAGCGCCAACTCATTGTTGTCAATACAGGAGGCGGCCGCCACGTCCAGAGGGGTGGAGCCGCGCATTCCTGGAGGAAAAAATAAACGATGAGATGACGACAACGCGGAGAGGACTTGGCTCAATGCTTGGCTCATTATTTCTCTTTCCAACAGAAGGGGAGGTTGGGGCTCGTCAACACCGACCTAGGCCAATGCCGCTGTTCTGCAGAAGGTAGTTGAGGTGGTCGAACATGGAGCGCTGGTTCTGCCGACTGATGCGACAGAAGTAGCAGAGGAACCGGCAGCAGCTCGTCACCATCCGGGGGAACCTGATCTCCTGAGGAATTCATACGACAAAAATTTATTAAAAAAAGGAACGTATTCCAATGCTCTTAGGGTCCGTGATACGTGCATGACGGCAGTGCATGAATGACGTCTAAATAAAACACTTCCCTGTTAGTTGCTTTGAAGGAAAATGTCTGCTAGCTAGTAAACAGTGTTGAGTATTGTGTACGCAGTATGACGGCGGCACATCATAATCGGGGGTCCGGTGGTACCTTTGAGTCGCCGCCCCCCAGCACGTTGACCATGACCTCCATGACGGTCTCATGCATGCCCAGGGCCCGCATCAGGTTAGGGTGCTGGTAGAACACCTTATTGCTCATGATGTTCCTAACACAGGACGAAAGGTAAACAACACTGTGACAGCTTGGTGCAGGCTTCCCTACACTACACCAGTCGAATCTAGATCGACGGCCCATATATATAGTGGATAGGTGAACAGACCACTGTTGGGAAAAATTGCCTAGTTACTTGAACAGACAAACTGAGACGGAGAGGAGATAAAATTGTCGGCACGAGGGCCTCAGATTTATTTAGTAAGGTGACAAAGGTTATACTGAGTTATAAAGCGTA
>JAOPJL010000146.1:5046341-5066199 GCA_027123545.1 Trisopterus esmarkii | reverse complement strand
AAACGGCTTCATTTGCGTTCTTCAGAAATCTATGTGTGACGTCACAGACGCTTTGTCCATATTTTTTACAGTCTATGACCACAACACTATCCTGGTCCCACAATAATGAGTGAACTGAATGATGACAGAAATAGAAGTGGTTCTTGTTTTTTAACAGCACTGACCTTGAGTTTGCCAAGCTCCACTTGAATCACGTTCTGATTGGATGGCAGGACAAAGACCGCTGGGAAGAGTTTGGTGTTTGGCTCCACCTGGGAAACAATTTGTTATCAACAGTTAAAGTAAACAAAATTACATTAAAATTCTATCACCAAGCCTCCTCTTCTCCCCTGACCTGGTAGAAGGTGTTGATCTCTTTTCCATTTGCCGTGAAGTTCATGAGGCCGGTGTCCAGGTCAATCAGGCAGCCGATAATAAAGTCCTCCTGGCTGACCCGTGTCTGCTGGGAGCCGCTGAACTCTCCTCCCCACACCATGTAGCAGTTACTGCGCTTTATACTGCAGGACACACAGGGAGAAGACTGTACTGATACTGCAGGACACACAGCGAGAAGACTGTACTGATACTGCAGGACACACAGCGAGAAGACTGTACTGATACTGCAGGACACACAGCGAGTGTGGGGATATTAGATATTTCCAAAACATGATCATGAATACCTGTCATGGATATTTCCTTTGTCGTCCCCGACCGTCAAGGTCACGTTGCGGACCTTGGTGAGGTCAAAGTGGGCGTCGTGTTGGTGGTAGTCGGGGGTGATCCAGCCCACCCACACGCCGCTCACCTCCTGGCCCGCAAACACGCGCACCGAGTAATAGTACTGCGGGGAGAGGAGGCAATAACATCATTGACATTGTCATCATCAGCACCATTATCGTCTTAAGCTTCATCTTCAGCATTATAATCATCGTCTACTTAAGTTTCCTTCCCGTCCTCACTGGCTATATGAGGTGGGTCAGAGAGAGGCTTAATCTTCTCGGACACTTATATTTAACCCAGAATGTGTGGATGTGTGGATGTGTGGAGCTCTGTCTGAACCGGCTGTTCATTTTGATGAGGCTATATGAGGTGGGTCAAAGAGAGATTTAAGCTTCTTGGACACTTCTATATCAGTCCATGGTGTCTGTGTGTGTGGAAGTGTGGAGCTCCGTCTGAACCAGAGGTGGATTTTGAGGTCAACGTCTGAGAAAGGGTTAAGCTTCAAGAAAGCTCACGGTGCAACATCACGGTGTGTGGCGCATTTCATACACAACATCGCTCAACATCGCTCAATAATGCACCTTCACAAAGTGGAAGCTAAAAAGATGTGTCTACGTCAAAGATGTTGCCATATAGCACGACATATCATATACAATAATACACTATAACATAATATTAACGACTATAACTAGGTATGATTATTCTACTATTATTAACTATATCAATCAAGCATTATCTTTACATTTTTAAATGCCAAATGTTGAGCCATGCTGGGTGCATGAATAAGGGAATATGAACGTGATAGAAAGTGAGGGCACCGTGGTGGTGTTGAGGATGATGTCCATGTCGTCCCGGTCGTCCGGCACCACGTCCTCCATCAGGCGGGGCATGGTGGGCACCACCGGGGGGGGGTTGATGAGCGCCGCCTTCTTGGCCTTGAACAGAAACCTGATGATCACAGGATCACACAGCGTGAGGACACCTGCATATAGGACACTTAACGTGACAGATATGCAAACTTGGATGATGGATGGCAATATATGAAGGTCTGTGTTTAAGGCTATTTATTATGTAGGCAGCCCCGAGAACCGTTATTTTGTGGACTCACAAGGAGGCATTCAACGTTTCTTCACTACCTTAAAAACTGTAGCAGGTGTGCCCCCTCTTATTAAAATAGGGTTAAAAGAAGAGACACTGCCAATTGTCTACATTAAACCAAATCAACACATAACAAAGTATGAATCAAACTATGAATCATGCATGAATCCAAATCAATCCAAGTCAACATGAAGTCAACATGAAGTCATCATGAACCCAATATGTATCCAACATGAATCCATCATTAATACAACATTAATCCATCATGAATCAAACAATGAATCAAACATGAATCCATCACAAATCCGACATGAATCCATCATGAATCAAACAATGAATCAAACATGAATCCATCACAAATCCGACATGAATCCATCATGAATGAATCCATGAATCCACCGTGACCCCGCCACTGACCCTTTCTTGCGGCTCTTCTCCGTGGATGCGTCCTTCTCGTTCTCCCCGTTCTTCAGCGCCGGCGTCTCCTTGGGCACCGACGCCTCCTTCTTGTCCTCCTCCTGCTCGCGCCGCGAGGCCGACTTCTTCAGCAGCTCGTACTCCGAGTCGGGGTCCATCTCCAGCACCTCGTCCTCGGGGATGGTGAGGGTGCGGGTCAGCGGCGTGGTGCCCGCCCGCACCTTGTAGGTCTCGTGGAACTCCACGGGCATGCTGAGGCGCAGGAACAGCAGGTCCGTGGCCGCGTTCTGGGAGCCGAAGGTCTTGTGGGTCAGCTTCAGGCAGGGGGCGCTCTCCACCGTGCCGTCCACGCGGGACAGCTGGGGGGGGGTTGGGGGGGGATGAGGAGACCACAAGGATATGGTCAGTACATAGAAGGGAGGTAGCTGCTCCCAGGACATACAGGGGATGTAGCTGCTGTCAGGTCATACAATTGATGTAGATGTGTGTGTGCGTGTGCGTGTGTGTGTGTGTGTGTGTGTGTGTGTGTGTGTGTGTGTGTCTGTGTGTATGTGTGTGTGTGTGGGGGGGGGTGACTCCTCCTCATCTACTACCATGTTGTCAGCAGGACATACAAGGGATGGAGCTGAGGTCAGGACATGGGTTATGACACAAGACCCTCTCATTGCGGGTAAAAAGCCAAGCTAGAGGGAGGGAGTGGGGGAGGGGGGGGGGGGCACCTCGAGGTGGGGGTGGTCAGTAGGCACGGGGATGAACTGCGGCAGGCTCTTGCTGAACCACATGGTGATGTCCCGCTTCATGTTGATGGCGAAGGGCTCGAAGCCCTCCTGCAGGCCGCAGATGGTGAAGTAGCGCAGGCTGCTGACGTTCTGGCCCAGGTTGATGCGGCCCACCTGGGACAGACCCAGGCTGCACACCGGGATGAAGCCTGGGGGTGGAGGAGGAGGAGGAGGAGGGGGAGGAGGAGGAGCAGGAGGAGGAGGAGTCAGCAGGGAACCGCTCACCTGCTGATTCAGTGATTCAGTATTAAGCTATAAAGCATTTCGTAATCTGTCCCGGGTTTACCTCCCAGACCTTATTATTGGGGAGAGAACCTAGAGTATCAGGTGATATCACGTGGAGGAGCTGGGACCACTCACCCTCCCCGATCTCGATGTCCTTGAAGGCCATCTCGGAGCCGGAGTCGCTGATCAGCATCTCCCCGTTCAGGGTGAACATGATGTTCATCTCCGTCAGGTCGATCATGCAGCCCACCACGTCCCCCGACAGCCACTGGCGCCCGAACGGCTCGGTGCCCACGTGCCAGCGCTGGGCCTGCACACGGGACAAAAGGCGGAAAGGGGGGGGGGTTGTTGTTTCTCCAATGCTCTAGCAGGGGTCCCCTAAGCGAGTGTAGGTGGGAGGAGCTTAACGGTCTTCCAGCGTACCTTGAAGCCGTTGAAGACGTAGGCCAACTCGTCGGCGCCCAGCTCGGTGTCTGCTCGGACGCTGGGCCGGGCCCAGCCCACCCTCATCTCCCCCACCGTCACCGCCTCGAACTCAAAGTACCACTTCCCCTGGGTCACCCCGTAGGACTTCTCCGCCCGGAAGACCCTCACCTTGTCGCCGCGGTTACCGCCCGACCCGGGCCCACCTTAGGTGTGACAGGAACAGGACTCTTTGAGGCGGTGCAGACTTTAGATTTAAAGGGTTGATCATGTTATCACAGTATTGTTGAATACCTGAATCTGATTGGTCAATAATATTTCAATGGTGTGCAATATTTTCAATAACAGGATACCTCTAACAGTTTTAACAAAGGATTTTTTTAAATTTCAATGTTCTGATAGTTTTGATACTTAATGCAAAAGCAAAAAAGAAAAAAAAAAAAGAATATTTTAATTTTAGTGGATTAAAGTGGATACAAAAGCAGTTCTTGAAGGGCCATGTCAGGAGAGAGGCTAGGTGTATGCGCCGGGGTACTCACTGCTCTCCTGGTCGGGGGGCTCTATGTTGTAGCCATAGCCGATCAGCGTGCGCACGGCCGCACACACAGTGTCCCGGTTGGTCTTCTTGGTCTTCTCGTCCAGCAGGTTGTAAGGAACCAGCCGTGGATTACGCTTGTTGTATATGTCCTGTGTGCGTGACATTGTTCGTACCGTTTAGAATCACGTGACGCATGGAAATTACGATTAATGCTGAAAGGATGATTTCACAGCTGAAAAAATTTTGTTTACTGTTTGTGAAACATGTATGAGTTACACCTCATATTTGTTCCATTCTTCATTTCATTCTTTTTTCTTTCTTTCTCATCTTATTGGACCATATTATACTCATACCTGAGGTATGTCTCAGATTAATTTCAGTCATTTCGTCTTGTATTTCTTTCAAATTGAATCTGACCGTTTTGAACCACAGATATCAGCGTCCAGGTCCATGTTTCACACATTAAAACAAACTCAAACCCCACCAGCCCCCTGCTCCTGGTCACCTGTACGATGCTGTAGGTCCAGCCCTGCCGCACCCGGTCCCTGGCCCACACGTTGTGGCCGTTCTCCGCCAGCCTCTCCACCAGAGTGTTCTGGTTGGGGGTCAGCTTGACGTGGTTCAGGTCCAGAGGGATGGGCTTGTACCCGTTACTCTGAATATACCTGAGAGGGGAACGACAGAGCGTTTTTGATCGCACGTGATCAGAGTATTGATGAAACATCGACTCTGTCGGTGTTCACAGTGCCCATGGATACACGTACGTCTTGGGTAGTTTGATCCTCTTCAGGTTCTCCTCGGCCTTCTCGTCGCCCATGCCCACGTGGCAGCCCAGAGCCAGCAGAGTCCTTCAGAATAAAACCACACAGGAAGGAGTCAAACACACACAGGAAGTACACACAGGAAAACCAGTCCTGAGACACAGCCTGGAAAAACACACAGGAAAACCAGTCCTGAGACACAGCCTGGAAAAACACACAGGACATACGGACTGGAAATACAGTCCTGAGATACAGCCTTGAAAACCACACAGGAAATACAGTCCTGAGATACAGTCTGAAGATGCAGCCTGGAAATACATTCTGGAGATGCAGCCTGGGACAACACACAGGAAATACAGTCTGGAATTACAGCCTGGAAATACAGAAAGGAAATACGGACTGGAAATACTGAGGAAATCCTTTAGAGTAAAGGATTTCCCAGAGGCCTGAATCACTCACTTGAGTGTCTCCCCAGACATGGCCAGGTTGTAGTTCTTCTCGGGGTCGGGGAGCCCCTGGAAGTCCACCAGGCAGGGGTGCAGCTTCTTGTTGTCATCGCGGACCTGCACACACCACAGTCATCTCAGAAGCTTTCCCATTGAATCATTCTGAATCAGCCGGCCACAACATGCATCGTCATTTGAGGTTAACATCGCAGACCACTGACCGGAGCGAAGGTCCAGCCCTGCTCGATGCGGGTCACCGCCCACAGCTCGTGGCTGTTCTCTGCCAGCTTCTCCCGGATGCGCTCCAGGTGAGCTGGCAACACAATCTGCCGAGAGGAGAATGGAGTCATCAAACATGTCAGTAGTGTTGGACAATTTCTTTGTTTGTTGAGCAAATGCACTGCCCCCTAACACTAATTATCAAACAACCAACTCATAAATCAACAATTTTGGGGGAAAATAATTTTTTGGGGTTACTAAAGGTTCAGAATCTTTTCACTTCTGTTGACATAGCAACCCTTTTTGGCGTCACTCTGATGTTGACTCTGTGCTCTGACGCGTCGGGGCGCAGTCGTACCTGCACCGTGTCCACGGGACAGGGGGTGAAGGCGGTGTGGGACAGCGACTGGGTGGGCCCCAGGAGGTTGCGGATGCCGTTGAAGTCATGCTTGTACTCTTTGATGGGCTCGATGCGCAGGCGGTCTCTAGGCAACACCGCCTCGTAGCACGGCGCGTAGCCCGGGGGCGGGAGGAACTTGAAGTCGCCGTGGCGACCGCCCAGCAGGAAGCGGACCCTGGGGGTTAAAAAATGGACGGTAACTAGTACTAATATTGTGATACGTACGTTTTCTTCTTTTTACGTTAACTAACAATTACTTACTAACAGTATACGGTCACCACTTTCCCAGTATGCTTCCCTTGAAACTGAGCAGTATGTTAATGTTCCCTTCCTAGCCAAAGAAAGGCTGCACCATCTGTTGACATTTTATCATACTTTTTTCTGCAGTCCCACCGTAAGGTCAACAACAGCATAAATGTCAACGTACTGTCTTATCCTCTTCCTCCCTACATGGTTCTCTGTGCTACGGCTCTTCCTGTTATGTTGTGTTTTCTGCCTCGGTACGTCGCACACTCCGAGTGTATAGCTTTGCATTGCCTGCATTGGGATGGTCATGGTTTGGGGAACAACTGTCCGTACTTGACACCCGCCGAGAAGCTGACCACGGGGAAGAAGAGGCCGTCCAGGTTGAAGTTCTCGAACATTCCCTGCACCGGGTGTCCGTTGATGCGGAAGGAGATACTGGGCACGCTCAGATCCAGACAGCAGCTGACCACGTCGTCGGCGGTCAGAATGTGCTGGTCGGGCGTGGCCACGTTCCGCGGGACGCGGCCTGCGGACATCAACACACAACAGGCTCTGGTGCTCTGGATTTACACACGCTTTTTCATATTTTAATCTTCTTGTGTTTGATTTTCACTGTCCTGTTCACTTTTGGCTGCTGTTAATGCCAGACTTTCCCTTATTTCATTATATTACATTATTTCATATTTCATATAAAATGTGTGTATTGATTACATAATGCCATCTCATCTTTTTCGAAGCTTTCAGTCTCTCCCATGGGCGTGCACATGCGAAGAATACATGAAAAATGTCTGATTGTTGATTTAGTTTCCAGGTAAAGTCAGCTGGTAAAAAGTGCTGCATAAATATAGACCACATTTTTCTAACGACTCAAAGCACTTGCGACACAGTCGCATGCCTCACATTCAGCCACGCCCCAACACTAGTGCCCGATGTCAAACAGACAAGGCAACAGCCACTTGGTGGGTGACGGTGTGTGGGGGGGGTTAGGTTTCTGGCTCAAGGACATCATGACGCTGAGGATGGAACTAGCGCCACCCCCAGAATGTTGAACCGCAGGTCCTACGCTACCTGACCAGAGGTGGAGGCCGTCGAAGCCGTAGGAGTAGAGGTCGTCCCCGACGCCGTTGCTCCCCCAGCCTTCTCCCCCTCCGGGGTAGGGGCTGTAGCCCTCCGTCAGGGCCCAGCCCACCCTCAGGTGCACCGGCTGGGCGGTCAGGAAGGGCTCCACGTGGTCCACCATCACCTCGAAGTACCACTTCTTGTACTGGGTGGAGCCCTCGCACGTCCCCAGGAAGATGTTGGGCCGCATGCTGGGGAGAGAAAAGGTGTGACAAACTCAAGTCCATACCATGAGACAGTATGCTGTAGGACAGACAGCAGACAGGAAGCAGTTGATAGGACACCGACTATAGACAGCGGTCTAGACAGGGCTTTAGACCGGGGTCACGGACAAAAAATGTGCACTGGAGACTCAAATGCGGGAGGCCCGGGGATCGAACCCAGAACCATTACGGCTGGGTCCGCTGTTAATTCCTGTGTAAAATAATAACCCCACCTTGTGGCATAGTTGATGATGTTGGTTTGTAGGAGGAGGTCGCGACCAGGAAGCAGATTCTCAGTGATGAGATTCTGATTGGACCTCACGGCCACGCCGTTACACACACAGAGGGAGCAGAGCACATCCAGCACCTACACAGACACACACAGACACACAACCACACACACACACACACACAAAAACACAAACATTTACTATATTTAATATGTGATCATATGATGATGTAAAACACCACATCCGACCAGACGACCTCCGGACCTTGTGATTGCGTCCATGTTTGTCCAGCAGGGAGATGATTGACTTGATGTGGTTCTCTTGGATGATGTTGAGGACCTCTGGACTCTCGATCAGAACGCAGTACAGCACTTCCAGGATTCCTGTTGTAGGGGAAACCAGTGGGGGTCAAATGATCTGCAAAGCATGCGTCTGGGATCCACCGTCTCCACTAGACAGGAGCCGCCGTGTCTCCCGCCCAGAGGGGACTAAGAGGAGACAGAAGGAGCAGGGGACGCCGGAGCCTACCTGAAGAGGCCTCCAGGCGGTCCAGCTTGCTGACCAGCCAGTCCAGGTTGTCACAGAACAGAGCACAGTTGGAGCGGTTTCCTCTGATCAGCGACGCTGCACACCAGGAGGAGAGAGAGAGAGAGAGAGAGAGAGAGAGAGAGAGAGATGTAACAATGAAAGTCTTCAAGGCTACCTCTAACTGAACACACATGTAAATCAAATAAATTGACACTTACAATACTGAAATTAATGAATGTATACCATAATAGCTAAATTGATTATTGGATCAATGAATGAGTCAATCTGTCAGTCTCTACTCAATCTACTCAATCAGTCTATCTACCTATCCATCTATATATCCATCAATCAATCCATCTATCTAGCTATGTATCTATCACGCCAACAGCTGTGTCAGGGGGAACCTACCCAGCAGTTCATACAGTAGATTAACGATCTCCTTCCAGGACTCAGCAGCCTCCTCTCCAGCGAACTCAGAGAAGTGTGCGGCCGTGTTGTAGACGTTGAGGCGGTCCACACAGTCCAGGACCAGCGTGATCATCCCCTGTTGGTACACAGAGAGGAATAAGGACAATGTGCACTAGTTCTGTTGTTTCACCGTGTGCAGTCAATGTCGTCCCGAAAGGCAAATGCATGCCATGATAATATCTGCAAAGAAATGAATTAAAACAAGACGGTTGAATACAGTGATTGGAGGCACAGGTATGGGCTAAAAATCCAACATGTGATGTGTGATATTGACTTAAGTAGGCCTGCCCTGAAACAAGGTCTCAGTCGTGGCAATACCTTTCCCTAGAGGGCTGATTGCCGGCTGAAAGGTGACTGTGACGGCCGCCTGACATAGTATGACACATCGTTCAAGACTGTCCAATCACAATCTGTGGACATCCTGCTCATAAAGCCCTGGAACAAATTGATCTAAGTCTAAGATGACGCTGAGCATAAGCTATGCTAGTGACGGCAGCTCACTTTAACATTGTGTCAGTTTTACACGTGACGGCGACATAGCTCAGGAGATAGAGCGGGTGGACTGGTAACCGGAAGGTTGCTAGTTCGATCCCTCGACACTCCTCCTCAAGTGTCGAGGTGTCCCTGAGCAAGACGCCTCACCCCGACTGCTCCTGACGAGCTGGCTTGTCACCCTGTGTGGCTGACTCCGCCGTCGGAGTGTGGATGGATGTAAGCCGCTTTGGATAAAAGCCTCAGTGAATGTAAATGTAACCCTTCTGGGCCTATGCTGAAGCCAACCTCCTCCTGGAAGAGGTTCTGTCGGTTCTTCAGGGAGCGCAGCTTGGACTGCTTCTCCTCGTGCTCCAGCTCCTCCTCGGGCGGGCGGAAGTAGAAGATGAGGTCCTGCAGGGCGAGCACCACCATGTCCATGGGCAGCGAGCCCGCGCCGCCCGACTTGTTCTTCCCGTTCAGGGCGTCCAGACCCCTGGGGGGCCACACACAGCAGACCCACTCAGCTCACGTATATGGACATATGTGATTCAACTGGGGAGTGGTTAAACCGGTGTGTGGGTCTTACTTGATGAACTGGTTGAAGAGGCCGTTGGTGCTGTAGATCATCCTGGCGGCCTGTGACTCCTCCGTCTGGGAGCGAGCCACGGTCAGAGCGTCGTCCATGTGGCCCTCTTTGTGGAGGATGGCCTGGTAGGGGCACACAGCAACACATCGGTCCATCTAGCCACAACTTACAGAACTGTTATGTTTCTTTTTTAGTTGGGTTTTGATTACTTGAAAACACAGGCCACCACTTTGTTGTGGAATCTCTCTGTGTATATAATTTCCCAACCTATCTTTATCTCTCTCGAAATATCTCTCACTCTATCACTTTTGCTTGTGTGTATTTGTTTGCGTGTATTTGTTTGTTTGTGTATTTGTTTGTGTGTGTGTGTGTGTGTGTCTTTGCTTCTTGGCAGATCCTGGGCCATGTGCTCAACATGTGTTTCCGCAGGCCTGAATCAGTGCGCTCAAGAAAGTCAAATTATTGGGTTAGTCCGACTATGATTGGATTATTAAGATGCATGTATACACTTTAGTCAAGCTTAGCAGAGCCAGCTCTCCTCTCTCTATCTCTATCTACCCACCCTCTCCCCCTCTCTCTTTTCATTTAGCACCTATCTCACTTTATCTTTGGCTCGATCTCTCTCTACCTTTTTTCTCCCTCTCTCCCTCCCTATCTCTCTTTTTATAACACCTGTCCCGCTCTCTCTATCTCTCTCTCACTCTCTCTCTCACACACTCCCTCCATACAGCAGCTATCTCTCTCTCTCTTTCTCTCTCTCTCTCTCCCTCCATCCAGCAGCTATCTCTCTCTCTCTTTCTCTCTCTCTCACACTCCCTCCATACAGCAGCTATCTCTCTCTACCTTTCTCTTCAGGGGTCCGAGGCGGGCAGACTTGGCGTCCACGGCGGCGTACGTGAGCCACAGTCCGCTGGTGAGGTGCTGGACGAAGCACATGGACTCCCCGTACTTGATCTCGGGGATGCCCATGCCCTCCACGTCCCTCTTCTTAGCCGCCTCGATCTTCTCCTGCACGGGGGAACGCATCAGAAGCACTGTCACGCGAGGAGGTGGAGAAGATTGTGTGAAGACGCAACGGGGTACGCTTGGATCCCGGTAAACATACCATCAATATTTGTATATGTGAGGCATTATTGTAAAGAGCTTTGATTGGCCGTCGTGTCTGGAAATAAACTGAAGACAATACGCTTTTTTGATTGTGTTTTTAACGTGTAAGACTACTACTACGTCTACTATGTTATTTCACCATTACAAAGAATCTAAATCTAAACCTAAATAGCAATTTTCCACAGTACAAAGGCACAAGGGAGTCCTCTTTGGGCAGGGGTCAGCATTCTTCTTCTTCTATTATTTGTTTTGTGACACACACTCACATTTGGCGTTTACCGCATATCTCCTGCGGTAACATGACTTGCCTTTGAGATGCGGAAGCAGAAGGCGGACATCTTGGAGTTGGCCTTCTCGGGGTCGACCACCACCAGCCCCTTCTCCTCGTCCAGACAGAGGTAGCGGCCCGTGGTGATGTGGCGGATACGGAAAGACTGGCCCCATTTGATGTGACCCCCGCTCCACCTGCAGCAAACAGTGACAAAAGGCATCGTTTTGGATCCAGCAGTACTGCTACGTTATAGCAGAACTCCTGTGGGGATGGCACAGAGCCTGGACCGGAAACCAACTACGGCAAGGGGCGGAGTTACGCCTCGTTTCCTGTTTTCGTTACAGATTCATTCTAACAAAGGGGAAACAACAGAATAGAGTGGCTAATGTCCTGTACTACTTGTCCTGTACATTAACTGTAAAAGGCGTTTTAAACTAAATCTAAATGTGGAACTCACCCGATGCGAAGCGGCTCCAGTCTCCACAGCGAGCGGGCATGGCTGCAGACGGCTCCGCCCTCATAATGAGCCACTCTGCACACACCAACAAGCACCATCACGTGTCCGTCAGTACACTTAGACCAAATGTGATGTGGCATACGTGAGGTTATATGTGATGAACAGGCACCTGCGCTGGTCGTCTCCCTGGTCGGCAGTAGGGATGGCCAGACACTCATCCATGTGACCGTGGAACAGACGCAGGACATAGCCTCCGGTCAGGAACCCTGGAGAACACAGAGGTCAGGACAACGCCGCGTTCAGATTCTTGCAGGCCACACTACAATACTACATTATACCGGGGTAGGGGTATTGTTGTGACGAGAGGAGCACAGAGCCTCTTGCAGGTCATGTCCACACTATAATACTTCACTCTACTGGGATATTACTGTGATGAGAGGAGCACAGAGGGCAGCACAATGCTTTAGTGAGCTTCATTCAGGATTTTTAATATTTAATAGGATTTAAATGTTATTCTGTGCTCTGCTATGCTACACCAAGCTATGCTTTCCTGCACTGTGCGGTGCTACATTATGAATTTACTACACCCATTATCGTATTCTACAACGGTACTTAAGGACACATTTGCTTATTTGTCGAGGGCATGAAACTCATCAATCATCGACATGCCATTTGAGTACAGAGGAGGGTGGCGTGGAAGGCAAAATGAGAGGTTGTGGTGAAGGGGGGGGGGGGGTCGTGTGGTTTAGCACTGTCTGGGGAGGGAGAGAGAGAGAGAGAGGGGAGGAACCGTGGTTCTTGGCAGCAGGCGTGAAGACGGGGCGACAGGTGAGTTGGTGACGGGTGGTGTCTGGTTACTAATCACGTCTCCTCTCTCTGTGATAACTCTGCAGTAACCGGAGCGCGGGTTGAAAGGGGTGCCGGAGATGGCGCGGTGGGACGGAGCCGATCGACACGGCGCTGCACGGAGCGACAGAGTTCTGTCTATGAGTTATGTTTAAAAAAAGGTCAAGCCGCTTGTGAGGCAATGATCCTGCGTTGATCATTCTATGAGCTCAGAGTGTGAGCCGAGGGGGGTTTTCCAGGGGAGGGGAGATACAGGAGGAGAAGCAGGAAGAAGGGTGGAGATGGGAGCTGGCAGCAGGGCGTACCTTCAGCCAGCTCACAGCCGGACATGACGGGGGTCATGGTCCACAGGGTCTGCATGAAGGAGGCGTCCACCATCAGGTCCCCACTGGCGTAGGAGAGGTGCTGGGAACACACACACATACACACACACACAAGAGGAGACACACCTGGTCAGTCTGATCAACAAGAGGGTGACTGAGGAGTATCCTCCTACTACTAATATCCATCAACATGCGGGGGTTCAGTCAATAACAGATCAACACCTACCAGGTATCTCTCGGAGGACACACTGACCAGGATGAGGTCGTCTCCCACCCTGACTTTCTCCCCCTCGGACCTCTGCTTGGAGGCCGGGTGGATGGTCCACCAGCACGCCTCCCCTGGGGACACACACCACGTCAGAGGGCGAGGGCATGAGGACAGCATGGTGTGTCAGGGGTATATATATATATATATATATATGTATTGATAAGTAATCATGATCGACGAGGATCAACGGCCAGAGTGGAGTAGGGTAGATAAGAGAAGGGTAGAATAGAGCTACTGCCTACGAGGTGGTCCACGAAAGGCCTTGATGAGAGTTGATTATAGTAGAGCAGAGGTGAGAGGAAAAGAACGAAGTAGAACAGAATTGTGATGCAGTGTATGTCACGTTAAATATGGACACCAAGGGCTACCTGTAGAGTCCTCTTGTAGGCCCACATCGAAGGCCAGCTTGTCGGTCAGGGAACGCGAGGTGGTCAAGCAGCACAGGTACTGGGTTACACAAGAGGACGTCCGTTACTGTCACACCGTTGCTCCTCAGCCATGGTGAGCTAGTTTGTATCCAGGTCTGTTTGGCCTCATAGATACCACTTATTGTCATATAACTGAAACTACATGAATATGTTATGCTGTGCTGCGTTATTGTCCCTGGAAAGCCCTCCAAACAACTGTTATTCTCTACAAAATTGAATGTGATTCGCAACATTGAAAACGTCAATAAATACATTGGTAGAAAAAAGAATGTCCCCAGAAAATCGAGTTCTCTATGTATAAGAAGTTAAATCTCACAAAACATTGACCTAAGCCAAGGTGCTGTGTAAATATACTGAACTACTTGTTATTGTAGGGAGAGGGTTTGGAGCGGTGCCCTTCTATTCAGAGACAATCCTCAATTGCACAGTATGCGCGGTTCTCTCCCTCCTCCATACACCGTTGTGTGTCTGCAGTGTGTTTGTCGCGTGTGTAGCCTGTCCTTACCATGCTTGAGTGGGTGTGTTTGAGCAGGATGGCGTGTCCATACAGCAGGGTGCGGTGACCCCCTCCCTGGGATGACTAATAAGAGGAGGAGGCTTAGGGGACGGTCACGGTGAACTAACAACGTGCATGGCTCACTTCTTTGTTATTATGGGAGAGAACCATTCGGTTAAACAACAACCAGGAGAGATTGCATTATATAATTTCGTTATTTTATATTATTTATTGCAGGAGAGTAAGGACTGAGCATTAAAGTCCAGGCAAACTAAGACCTTTTAAAACAGAACGTAACCTTGGCAAAACTTCAGCAAAAACACATAAAATGCCAGGATGATAGTCCCATAAAATGATCAATGATCAGGGGAGCTCTGCAATTATAAAATCACCACATAGACATGAGCAATGACTCCCTGTTTAGCTTTGAACCTAGATAACACATCGTTTTGATTTCAGAAAGAAACACATTAGTGGGAAACGTTCACATTTGGAATAATTTTAGAATGAGCTTGAGCACAACAAGCCGGATGTGACAAAATGCAGGGTCTCGGCAGGTCCAGGCTCACAACTAACATGTTATATACTGTGAATATAACCACAGACAGGCTTTAGTACATAGAGACCATCGAGCACACATGTTAGAGGGGATGGTTAGAGGAGCCGAAAGACTCAACTCCAAAACTCTCAAAAACGACAGAAATTCCTATAATCACCAAAGAGCATATATATATATATACATACAAATATATATGAATATATATTTTCATGGAAAATATATCTGAGGACGAGTAAATGCATTAACAGTTGGAAAAGAGAGGTTAAGGTGGTCGACGACGACGACTCAGGTCGGTTGGATGTGAGTTTGAGTCTGGACTTTTGAGGAAAGAATGGTCAGACATACCCATTTGTCCAAATCAACTGCCTAGGGGAGGAGGGGGTGTGGGGTCAGAAGAGAACAAAGTGAACTTCAGTTGCTACATGCTACACATACGCGTAATAGCAATACCTAGAGTACTATAAGGTACGCAGAACTACAAAGCACTGTATAGTACTATACAGCACTATAAAGAACTACAAAGTGCTGGATAGTACTATACAGTACTATAAAGAACTACAACACGCTGTATAGTACTATACAGTACTATAAAAAACTACAAAGTGCTGTATATAATACTATAAAGTACTATAAATAACTACAAAGCACTGTATAATACTATACAGCACTATAAACAACTACAAAGCACTGAATAGTATTATACAGTACTATAAAGAACTACAAAGCACCATATAGCATATCATAAAGTACTATACAGAAGTACAAAGCAGTGTTTAGTAATGACACTGTATCACGTGTTAAACCACTGGTGGTTTAGCGTTACATTCGTAGAAACAGCTTACATGTTTAGATGTACAACACACACCCATACCCGTACCATACATTTCAAACCACGGTAACCTCAGCGTTTAATTCATAAAAACATTGTACATCTTCAGATGTAAAGAGCAGTTTCCCTTCAATGGTTTTTGGGGTTGAGTATCGGTGGATTACCTCACCCAGAGGAGGGTCGCACAGCGCCTCCTGTAGTGCCCGTATGAGCCATACATTTCAAACCAGGGTAACTTTAGCATTAAATTCATAACAACATTGTACATTTTCAGATGTAAAGAGCACTTCACTTCATTGGTTTTGGGGCTGATGATAGGTGGATTACCTCGTCCAGAGAAGTGTTGGACAGCATCTCCTGTAGCGCCCGCACAGAAAGCGACTGCTCCAATATGAAGCAGCAGATGGCCAAGTCTGGGGGAACATTCTAGAAGAAGAATCATCCCTGTTATAAAACCACACACCTTCTCGAGGACACAAGGGGACGCGGGGTCGCATGACAGGAAGTGACATGGTTCACCTGGGCGTTGGAGGTGGTCTCCAGGAAACAGAGACGGTTTCCGAAGCCTTCGCATGACAAACACAACTTGATCTGCTCCTTTAGGATGGACGCGGTGCACTGCAACACAACCTGGTCGTCCTGCACAGAGAAACACAGGGGAGTCGGAGATGGTAAGTGAGATGGTAGACATACAGACCAGTATGCTGAATATTTAATGCATTTTCACTGTGACAGACAAAAACAAAAGCATTGCAGTTAGAATGGATTCCCTTGCAGCTATTTGCCACAAGGTACATGCAGATGCTGAGATTGTTACGTAAAGATGATGTTCAGGAACATATATACTCATATGTTCCTGTTCATCAATCCTGCACACACAAATAATTAAGCTAAAGAAGTACTCAGCTTGAGCTTTTAATTTATATTTCATTTGTTTGATTTCATTCATTTAGTCAAATATCTAATTTTGTCATAATTTATTTGATCACATCAAAAGTTCAGGCTCATTAGGCTTATAGAGGGACGGTCGAGGATGGTCTGACAAATGTAGTCATCAAATCTTGCTAATATCAACTCCTAGACAGTTCGGCCCTGACTTGAGAAAAGTCAAAGCCATTAGGAAAGCCGACGAATAGGCACATCCTATAAATAGCCCAGAAGAAACAGCTGTTCTCCCTGTTTTTTACCACGTCCCATTCTTAACCTTCACTTGTATTTTCTCCTTTGTGGACGTCCGGGTACCCTCCACCACTCAATAGGCTCTCTCTCTCTCTCTCTCTCTCTCCCTCCCTCTCTCCCAGTCTGGCTCTAGCTCGCTTGCCACTCCTCTCTCGCCCTCTATTTCAGGCCTAGCACCTGCCACTGACACATTCTCCCCCGGAAAGCGGTGGACATGTGAGATCAGACTGCTCGGCCCTGGCGTCCACAGAACAGCTCTCACAACATCGCAGGGTGCCGCCTCCATTAGTCAACCTCGTAATTCAACTGGTTTTGTTATCACTATGTTCACTGTTGTTTTAACGTGGTCGAACACGTTAGGTGGGTTGAAAACCAGGTTTGCTCTGTTATTCTGAGTGTACTTTTATTTTGTCCTTAAAGAGTTGCTGCACATGGCTTTAATGAACAGGTAGGGTTGGAACAGTGAATACAGAGATGTGATGTTGAGGAGCAGGTAGGGGTTAGACAGGGAATCTAGAGATATGTGTTTAATACTACACCCCTACAGCAATCAATAAATTACATGCTCAGCCAAAAGAAAGAAAAAAAGATGTAACCTGTGGCTGTCCCAAGCCTGTAACAGGCCCGTCCAATCATGTAATGTGTCTACTCACCTATGAGGCTACCCGCGTGTGCACTCATTGTGCATGACCAGAGTTTTCCCGGAGGCTAGCCAGACCTATTCCTAAAGCTACCGAGCTAGTTACTGTATGTGTTTTGAGAGTAGCTAAGAAGGGTGGCCTGGGGAGGGATTTTTTCAGTTGGATACTTTCAAAATCTATCTCACACTGGCTGGGTTCTCCTAATTGCCCCCTAGCTCAAAGGAGCATGCAGGGGTTGGGCCTTTGATTCAGATCATTGGCAACAAAGAGAAGGGTTAAGCCCATCTCGTGCACTGTGTGCAAACCTTTCCGTGTAAAGATCCAGGAAGATCCATGTCACTAAGCGGAGACCCGTACATGTCGCTATCCCTCATCTTCGCTGAGGTTTGCGTCAACTAATGGCTGGTCGGTAAAGCAGGGAACGGCCATCGTTTTTGTTTTTTTGTTTCCGACGGCCATACTAGAATAAAATAAAAGTACCCTGCAAAAGTACCCTGCGATGTATTCTTTTCCACAAGGATATACGATTCAGTTTGTGTACATTTAGGGTGAGAATTGCAATAGGTCACCCCTTGTGTACACATTAACGCAAAGTAGACGTGGATCTTCACAGACATGTTGCAAGCAGAACCAGCTTAAGACGGCTTGCTTAATAAAGAATGCTTACAGGCAGGTTCTGATGGGTGTGAAACCCACAATATTTCAGCTTGAACACAACAGAAACAGACTCTTCTACATAGTTAGGCATTAGTACTATTCTTTAATGAGTAGCTCTTCTAGTGCAGCAGACAGATTTCCACTTGGCCAGTATCAACTTTTGATGCATTGAGTTTAATTAGAAAATCCCACGCCAATGATATCAACCAGTAGTCTATATATGTTTTGCATGACTTCATCATTACATTTTTTACTAGGCTTCTCTCAAAGCTGAATATTCACATTACTTGATTGCGATTCCTTGTGATACAATGTGATAGTGTATTGTTATGCCATTGCTTTCTGAAACCCATTGAAGTGTGATGATCTGTTGTTGAACTAGCCCTACAGCAAAGTGGAAAATGTAATACAAAACCAATGAAAGAACTATCCAAGCCCAAGAGGCTGACTGCTCTGTGGGCTAGGCGATAAATGTTGTCTCACTCACCCCTAACAGGGCAGAATAGGGTTGCCCATATGGACTGAAGCAGGTGGAGAAAGGAGCAAGACTATGAAGTCGATAATCCTCATGCTGTAAATATAGAAACTCTAAGCTGAGCGAAGGATGTACTGTATGGTCTATCAAGCTGACGTCATGCCTTTTAGACCATTAACATTGTGATTATCTGAAAGTATTTTCTATATCAGTGCTTCGAGTACTTGGAAAAATTGCAACCAGTTCCATTGAATTCTTGTCATTTTAATAATGATTACTGTTACATTGATTTTAATTTTGACATATTTGGCTCTAAATGGCTTTCAACCGGCTGTCTTTACTTGTTAAGCGGTAGCAGACCAAACTATACCTAGAGAGTCACAGCCTTCTCCTGGCCCCTGTTTGTATACAACATCGCTATTAAACAGGTGCTAGCCACTGATGCAGCTAAAACTAGCTATTATTAGCTAAAATTTCACACCACTTAAAATAAAACCTGACCCAACTTGCTAGGAGTTGGCGTTTGTACAAGACTAGACTTGAAGATCGGCTGTGTTTTAAATGTGGGAAACACATATTAGATCACACTTAAGTGTTAAGGTTATGAAAAGCTATTTATTTTGGCTAATTTCCACAAAACAATGTTGGGTACAACTAAGGATTTGTTTCTGTGTTCTGCCACTACTTCTGTGAGGCCTAATTAAAAATCTGTTGAGCTGTCTTCGATACAGTGATGCCATACCTCACATCCCAATCACATCTACAATCACATCTCCAATCACAGCCTGGGTATCAGAAGGGTGGGTTTAGGTTTAATACAAACTCTGCCAATATCATAATGACACTCCAATTTCTGCTATGGATTACTAAACAGCCTTGCTCATGGGCAGCTCACCTGTTGGGGGGGGGGGGGTTAACCCTACACCCAAGGGGATTTGGTTCAGAAAAAAAGGATGTTAAGAAAGTGTGCAAAAGCGCTTTAGAGAACCAGAACCATCAAACCATCGAGAACCACCAATGCTGGGCTTAGTGCAACAGCTATAATGCACCAGGGACAACACAATGAAATATCGAGTAGCCTGAGGTGGAAAATAGGCAACAATGGCAAATTGGCATCAGGGTTTCCCATTAATGTGTAAGACTGTGGCGGCCCACCCTCTGGCTCCTTCAAAAAGGTTTGGGGAGGCCACTACGGAAAGGCTTAATCATTGTACTATCAACATTAGATACATTGCAAGATCATGTGCATACAACCTTTCAAAATAGATGCCATTAACATTGTGAGACTTACCGTGCGCAGAAACTGAATTTCTTCCTCTTCAGCCGCTTCAGCCATCCCTTCAAGACATAAGAGAGCTGACCTACAGAGAAATAGAAAATAAAGTCACCAGTTGATACTCAGCCAGCCACCCTCTGCCTTGTCCCTGTGCTGCTGCTGTGGGTGCGTGGGCTTGTGTGTGTGT
>JAOPJL010000146.1:5033223-5045972 GCA_027123545.1 Trisopterus esmarkii | reverse complement strand
AGAGAGATTGACAGGTAACTCATGTTCATTGTAGCATCAAATAAGGGGTGGTGTCAAGTCACAGCCATAAACATTGAGGACTGAGGGGCGCTTGTGAGACAACACATTTCAAATGGTTGTGTGACAAACAGTTTTACAGTTTCATTGTGACAGTATAATATATTCAACTGTCATTATGTAATATTTGGAGAATGAGCATTCATTTTTCAATATTGTATTCCAATGTTAGCAGTTGAATGAGCATAAGCTTATTAACTAATAAATACATAATTGAATAGAAAATACAAAAGAAAGGCGTCAACATCATCACAATCAACGAAATTGGTCAAACGTACATAAGTAATTGGTAAAAGCCTAACGATAGTTAGAACAAGAATATGTACGCACTCATTGTCCTACATAGCTCAACAAAATAATATATTAAACATATTATTATATTATCTATCATTTTATATATATATAATTATTCGTAAATTAATGAAAAGGGGAGAGTGGTGTAGAGAGGCCAGGGCTGCAGTTAGCCTACCTTACATGCTAGAGACAGGTAAGGAGGAACCGCTAGGTGCTCATTCATCATCCTTCAGCTGATATCACACGTGTTCCTGTCAACTGCATTGATTTCAGTTTCCAGCTTTCCTGTCAAAGTCAAGCCAAGGTTAACGGTCATACACGCAAATCATGGTCAACAATATTTGGAAGAACATACTGCCCATTGTTTGGTCGATACCTCCATCCTGGTAAATGGTTATTGGTCAATGAACTGCGTTAATGCAGTCGCTTTTCCAACCAGTGGCGACTCAAAGCGTTTTACAATATTGCCTCACATTCACCCATTCATACACACATTTACACACCGCAGTTGGGCGAGGTGTCCCTTGTTTAGGGACACCTCGGCACCCAGCCGGGGATCGAACCGGCAACCTTTCAGTTACCAGCCAAACCGGCTCTACCTCCTGAGCCACACGCCGCCCACCGTACGAGCACAGCACTGAATGCAGTGCACTGTCTAGGCTGACCCGTAGGGGCGGTAGAGCCTCACCTCACGGTGTTTATCATGGGAGAAGAAGACCGCGGTACGGCGGAGAAACCGTTTATCGAAATGTCCTGTGTGCTGTGCCA
This sequence comes from Trisopterus esmarkii, assembly GCA_027123545.1. Lineage (NCBI taxonomy): Eukaryota > Metazoa > Chordata > Actinopteri > Gadiformes > Gadidae > Trisopterus > Trisopterus esmarkii. Next base: position 5,044,853 of record JAOPJL010000146.1, on the reverse strand, counting down.
AGATCATTGGAAGAAAAATGATTAAAGCAGTCGTTTGTTCCGCGTTTGATTGTGAATGCACATTCATGTACACGTTCAGCTTAATATGTCGTTGAGGTTGAATAAGAAAACGCCGCGGCTCTGAGCTTCTTCTAGCCTTTTTACTGTGGAAGGTTCCTCTGCACGGATCATGTAAGTATGGCAAGCTAAACATTAGTGCAGTCTTACCTCTGCTTTATTTAGTAAGGTTACTGTTTACTTCTACAGCTTTTGAGGTTATTTAGTCTAACAGGGTGAAACGTAGATGATCGGTAGCATGGAGAGCACTTGGATCAGATCTGGTTGACCTAACGTAGTGACTTGGTCGTTTCATTTGTCCCTGTTGTTTAATACAACTTTCTGCCTTCCGTCACCCAGCGAAAAGGCAGCATGGACGACCTTGCACACATACTGACAGACCCTCTTGGTACAAGAGAAGAAAGTAACGGGCAAATCACCGAGGAGTGTATGCTTGGAAACTGTCGGGTGAGCCTACCTGAGGATCTGCTTGAGGACGTGAGTTACTCGTGATCTCATAGCTTTGTAGAGCTTGTGAGCCACTCAAATGTTGATATATTCTAACATTATCTGATTGTACACTGTGTTCCTTGCAGCCTGACATATTCTTCTCCGTGATGAGTGAGAGCACATGGACTGAAGTGCTGTCAGACTCCCAGAGGCACCACCTGCGTCAGTTTCTGCCGCAGTTCCCAGGAAATAACGTCGCTGTGCAGGACAGTGCCGTCAGTGATCTGTTCAACAATCAAAGCTTTAGCTTTGGAAACCCCCTTCATCTGGCTCAAAGATTATTCAGAGGTGCAGCCTATTTAATATAATGATATGATATGATCTAACTCACCTGGTCTCACACATAAACATGAACATTGTTTTCAATTTGACATTTTTTTGAGGGGATGTTTATTAATTGTTATTTTTTTTTGGATCATTTAATCCAGATGGCTACTTTAATCCTGAGGTGGTGAAGTACAGGCAGCTGTGTGCCAAGTCTCAGAGGAAGAGGCGGCTCTACTCTCTACAGCAGTACTACCACAGACTACTGAAGCAGATCCTTGTTTCCAGGAAGGTAAATGACCGCTTGAACACTTGTTCAAACAGTAACAAGTGCTTTGTGCTACAAAATGGTACTACTGTGGAAATGTGCTGCTACTACTACAATATATTTTTCTACTTAATGATTATACTTGATATTGAAAAGCTTTTACTATTGCCTCATGTTACTACCTATAACTAGTAACTACGTTACTAAGTACTACCTATCCATGACCTTGTTTTTGGAGGTTTATGTTGTATCCCTTTCATCCATTCTCATATGAATTGTTATGCTGCTGGAAAATGCATTTGCCTTTTGGATCAATAAAGTATTTATATCTGGTTGTTGTTTTGGTTGTTGTTGTTGTTGTGTTTAAGATGTGTGAAGGCTGAACAGCGTCCTCTGTTTTGTGTGTTTCCGTTGCGCGGCAGGATCTTCTGGAGCTAGCTGTGCACAGCGGGCTGGACGTGCCACAGAAGCGGCCTCTGAACCCCAGGAGCCAGCTAGAGCCGCAGGAGCCCAGGATCCGCAGGAGGGTGGGTCGCATCCTGAGGGAGGTGAAGGCCGAGTGTGGGGACAGTAACGCCTCGTCTGACGAGGACGGAGGTGAGTCGACACCGTCAAGTCTTTGTTTAGGTGAAATCATTATGTTTATTTAAGGTGTTGTGGAGGGAGAGGGAGAGGGAGGGGGAGGGGGGGGGGATTGGTTAGCATCTAACAAGATAGTGAAGGTTGTGGAAAGCTATTCAGCCTTTATTTTAGAGGACATATGGTGCCATGGCAAAGTGTGCCTGTTTCAACAATCATGAACAAGGCTGACAAAGGGAAACTTTCAATAAAGGTTTTCAGATTTAATGCCATTATTTTGACAGAATTTAACTCTCCTGGCTCATTAAATGGCAATTCATCACTGTAAGTTACTTTCTACAAAATTACTCAGGGGTAAAACCTGAAGAAGTGTTATGGTGTCTTGTTTTTTCAGAGTCATGGCCTCCAGCTCCTCAGTCCCCCTCCTCCCCCACAACCACCCTCCCCCTCCGCGTCCTGCCCAGCCTCTCCACCCAGGACATGAAGACCACCGGTCAGTGATGCATCAGCTTCCAGTTGTAATCAAAATTGACCATGTGTCTTTCTTTCTGTAAACACATGTATTTATAGAGCGTTTCCCTGTTGTTGACAGAAAAACACGAGCTAGGCGAGCGGGATTTGAAGAGCATGCTCCAGAACCACAGAGAGAAGAGGAAGAGGCATCCAGTAAGTAGCGCTGGACAACGTGGTGGCCGACGTATGTTCATCTGTAATATTGCAGACCCCCTTATTCCTCTGTTCTACGCCCTCGCTGCCCTAGGACCACCCGGACCTCGTCACCTCTGACATCCACCTGGGGAACATGCTGTCCAGGGTCAACATAGGTCGGAAGGGCTCCACTATGGGTCAGTAAACAACAACAACAACTCTATATTTAGATTTAGGGATTCTGCATACTGTTTATACAAAGCAAACTTTGAAGTGAGGCGAATAAGAGAATAAGAAAAGTTATGGCATACATGGGAGCACAAAGTTATTGGTAGTGGAAGCAACATCACACCTATTACCTTTGATGTTGGAAGACAAGGTTTTGATCTCGTCGTGTTGCTCTCTCCCCCCCCAGCTCTGTTTGACCTGGCTTTGCCCAAGAAGAAGATCAAAGAGGAGAGGAGGAAGAAGAGGTTGAGGACAACGGTGAAGCTGGAGGCTGAGGACCCGTGTGAGGCCCTCATGCCTTCCGACGCCGCAGCGGCTCTATCGGCCAATCACGTCCCCTCCCTCCCCGACACGCCCCCCCCACCGCCCCTGGCCAACGTCAAGGAGGAGTGAGCTGCCTTTACTCTTACTTTACTTTTATATACAGTATTGTACTATATGTACAGCTATTAACGAGCATTATCGCTTGTATACACAGTGCTGTATAGTTAGAAGTAAATACAGTGTGACTAATTATACATACATGCATACATACATTATATATACATACATTGATATATATATATATATATACAGCAATAGTTAGAAAATATTCAATAATATATGCAACAATACATTGACAATAATAATTTACTGCGGCATTGAAATTCTTCTTGAGAACATTGGCCTCCTTAATAAATGCAGAATTCATTAAATAAATCACAATTATAGGAAAAAAAAATTGATATATAGTGTTACTAAAGCCACTGCCGTTTCATTATTGAAGAAGGCAACAGCGAATGTAGGAAGTAAGAAGTTGTTGTGTCCCAGGGTCATTGAGGAGTGCCAGAGCAGCCCGGCGGTGGTGGAGGAGATCTCCATCAGCTTCTTCAACCTGCTGGAGACCATCATGAAGGCAGAGAACCTCTCCAGCACCTCTCTGGTAGGACGCTGGGCCAGACACCCAGACATGCACCTGGAATGTAAATGCTTCCCTTTTGGTGTTTTTCTATATCATTTTCTTTCGTATTTTATTTCCAGCTGGAGGAGAAAGTTCAAACATGGCAGTCGTCTCCCGCCACCTCCCTCAACCCCTGGTTTTCCTTTGCTTCCTGTTGGTCGGAGTTAGTACTCCCTGCCCTGCAGTTCCTCGCTGGAGAGGCCAAAGGTCAGCCGGTTCTGTTCCCTCCTTCACTCTCCTACCCCCCCTGTAGATGATCCTAACAATACATTTCACCCTCTACATACAACCACTTTACCACTGGTAGCGGTGGCTACTGGTAGCTTGAGCTTCTTAATGTTAACAGGCTACGCCGCTGCTCTAGGCTCCATGTGTTTGATTGTGTCTCCCCCTGCTGGTTGTATCCCAGATGGCATGATGACGCTGCCCACCGGCTTCTCTCCCTACGTGGAGTTCGGGGACCAGTCCCAGCAGTGGAGGTGGATCGGTAAGCTGTTTGTTTGTTCGTCTGTAGCACTGCTTCGTCACAGTTGTGTACAGTGAGTGTTGGGCGGGGCTTTGACATCCTAAAACCTTCGGCTTCAGCTGGAAACTGGTCATCAGTGCCTCACTTTGAGAACCTCACCTCCTCAGATGCTGAGCAATACACATGCAGTTGCTGAGCACAGAGTGCCCCCTTTTTATGCAATTGTTAAGGCTAACCTTAACTTCCACAAATCTTTTTAAATAAGCCCTAATACTATATTAACTGAACAATATTTAGAATATCTTTATTATTTATTTATTCATATATTATCCATATAATGTTTTCTGTGATGGTAAATGAATGAAATCCCACATACCACGCGGACCACATACCTTCACATACCACCAGTGGTACTCATACCACAGGTTGAACAAAAACTGTTCTCAAAGATATTCATATTACACTTTCTTTCTTTCTTTTGTTCCTAGCTGGTGGTAGCAAATGGTGGTTCTTATTTCACCCTTGTGAAATGTTTGGAAAATAAATCTTTCTAATCTTATGATCCTGTGTTTTTAGGGCCCAGTCTAGATGCAGAGAAGGACCTCAGTGCGTTGTGTCAACTGTGGATAGATTCCAAGGACCTGGTGGTCAAGGTACTATCTCAACCTTTGAGCATCTATGGAAAATACCTGAATTAAAATATAAAAAATATATGCTTTCTGCTGCTCTTGATGCTCTTGTTTCTTTCACAGATGGAGCATGAAGACCTATCGGAGATAACCTCCCCCATGCCTAGGGTGTACGTGTCATAGGTTACAGCAACACACATTCAATACTGTCCATTGTTTTCAAAGAGCATGAGAAGTGATGTGCGTCTTGTCTTCCCGTATCCCAGCAGCTGGACGGACTACGTGGTGCGACCCAGCACGGGAGACGAGAGACACGTCTTCCAGATCCAGGTTGGGAATGTCTGGATTTACATCTTACATTAAGGCGTTTAGCATACTCCTTTTATCCAAAGCGACTCACAAGTGAGGCGGAACAACCAAAGCAGTTTACAGTGACTATCAAATTGCGAGGGGAGTTAAAAAAAAAAAAAGAACAGTTAGAGAGTAGAGTAACAACAGAGACTTCTGCTAACAGAAAATGTGAATAATGATACACATTGGAAATTCAACACCAGTGCTCAAACAAAGTGGCCCAGACGGTTGAGGAAAGGTTCCTGGAAGAACAGCGTCACGATCGCGTCATTGGATGAATGGAGCCCTGACCAGTTTACCTCCTTGGGTTTTGTTCTCCTTCTTCCTGGCTTCAACCAAACACGAGGGCCTCTTTTAGACGGGACTACCCATGTGGAACTTGGCGCTGACGCCTTGGCTTTTTCATTCAGTTGCCGTAAATGGATGATCACAACAACAACTCTGGTCCCTGCAGGAACAACAGCGCTACGACCAGCCACACAAGGCCTTCACCTTCCGGATGCACGGCTTTGAGTCGGTGGTGGGGCCCGTCAAGGGGGTCTTCGACAAGGAGATGTCCCTGAACAAGGCCCGGGAGCACACCCTGCTGCGGTCCGACCGGCCGGCCTACGTCACCATCCTCTCCCTGGGTAAGATGAGACAGTGGAGTGGATAGGGTGCTGGCTTTCTACTGTTACTACCAATCCCTACCCATGTTTTAATATCTATTTTTTGTTCTGACTATTATGTTGAATCTCATCAATTCTGTCATGTGATTTGGTGTTCCCCTGGAAAACTGGAATTTCAGTCATGAACAATCATGTCGTTACTTATCTACAAATCTTTTGGTCAAAGCGTCCTGATTGGCCTCGTTGTATATGTTCCTCTCCTGTGGTCCCCAGTGCGAGACGCGGCGGCCCGTCTGCCTAACGGAGAGGGGACGCGGGCGGAGATCTGTGAGCTCCTGAAGGACTCCCAGTTCCTGGCCCCTGACGTCACCAGCGCCCAGGTCAGGAACTCTCTGCTGTTTGATGGATTTGTGTTTGCTTTAGCCCATTGGATGACCGAGACCGTTAGACAAGTAAAAATAAGGCAATCACGGAAATAGTTTTACAGGAAGTTAAACAGCCTGATAGTCCTGCTCTGGATTCAACAAGTCGCTTTGAATAAAAGTGCTTAATGACTGAATAGTCATTATTTTAACATACACATACTCACTATGTAGAGCGCTTTGGGTGTCTTGAATGCACCATATAAATGCAGTCCATTATAATAATTGTTGTTGTAAAACTATATTATATTCAAATGTGTTTTCTCTGACGTTTTGTAGGTGAACACGGTGGTGAGCGGGGCCCTGGACCGGCTGCACTACGAGAAAGACCCGTGTGTGAAGTACGACATCGGACGCAAGCTGTGGATCTACCTGCACCGCGACCGCAGCCAGGAGGAGTTTGGTGAGACGCAGCACAATAGGATCAGATAAGATGCGCTTCACTTATCCACTTATCCAAGTACCCATCGTAATACAAGTTGAAAACGTATGTTTGTATACACAATAGGAGTAGGACAAAGGTTAATGTATATTGTAAACAATAGTAGTGCCAGTAGTGGTTATCCACTGACATCATCATTGACTTGGATTGTTTGAGTCATCATCAAACATTCAAAATGGTTTTAGGCTAATCTATTTGACGATGTAAGTTGACATGGCAGGCAAACACCACCTAGTCATCCTAAACCGGTTCCCCTGATTTCTCTCTTGTGTCCTCCAGAGCGTATTCACCAGGCCCAAGCCGCTGCAGCCAAAGCCAGGAAAGCTCTTCAGCAGAAACCCAAACCTGCCTCTAAACCGGTGAGCACCAGAGCCGCCACTCTGCTGCTGCAGTTTAATCTGCCTGCTTTGTGGTTCCCACGCTAGATCGTGCCGCGCGGTTGTATTTCAATGCATTCACTTAGTTTTATTAGTTTTTTTGCGGTGGAAATTCTGGTCGTACCACTTCGCTTTATCTTTTGCTGTTTATCGCAGTGTGCGATCTGTAGTCCTGGTGGTGGTGGTGGTGTGTTTTCTTCCTTACTGAGGAGTGAACATGGAGTCACATGACACATAATAACAAAGTAATGATGATGTTGCAGAAGTCTGGGAGCAAAGAGCCAGGCGGTAAGATCCAGGGCTCCCTGGAGAGCGGACTGGAGTCCAACCCCATGTCCCCCATCCCCACCACCCCCAGCACGCCCGGCACGCCCAAATCACCCCTGCCCTCCACAGTGGGCACCCCCACCAAGACGGGGGTCCCGGACATGGTGAAGAGCAGCCCAGGGTCGGTGGAACAATAAAATACTCTTCATATAACAGATGAATAACAGATATTCTGATTTGGTTTCTCAAATGTTTCTCGTTTTCTCGTTAAGTGCTAACACACGTGTGATAGTACTGCAATTATGCTACAGCAATGCTATTGTCTGCTCTAGTTATGCTACATTTGTGTTGCAGGTAGGCTACAGTCTGCTACAGCTATATGCTATGCTATAAAGTATCTATATGACAGCTATGCTACAGTTTTACTTCAGCCATGGTGCATTGTGCTAGAGTCTACAATAGCTAGCTATATCAGTTATGCCACAGTTATACTGCGGCTTCGCTACGGTACACCCCAGTGGCGGGTGGCAGTGCCCCTCCCTCACCCCCTGCTGCTCTGCTCCCCCTCCAGGGTGCTACTGGTGGCCCCTCCCTCCATGCCCCAGCTGGGCTCCCTGCTGCCCAGCAGCCAGGTGGTCTCTGCGTCCGCCCAGCCCTCCTCCTCCTCCGCCTCCTCCTCCGTCGCCTCCTCCCACCAGCACGCCGCCCGGCTGGTCAGCCACCTGGCGGCCGGGGCCCTGCCCCAGGTCCGCATGGTGTCGGCCCAGCCCGGCCTGGGGGCCTCCGTCGGGGGCCCGCAGGCCACCCTGCTGCACCAGACCGCCCACCAGATCAGGGTGCCCGTCTCCATGGGAACCAAGGGCCTCTCGCAGGTACGCAACGAAACCTCAAGACGACGTTATTCTATTTTTGGCGAGAGAGTGTGGTCTCCGGCGGAAAGGCTGTTCGATGCTCTGTATCCGCTAAGAGGTGCATCTCCTCATGACTCAATAGCCGGAACACTAATGCTAGATAACGTTGGTGTCTTGCAGACGGTGGTGTCCCTGCCTCTCAGGAGCCAGGCGGGGAGCAGTCCCGCGCAGGTTCCCACCACACTGTCTGTGTCGGCCCTGGCTGTGGCCAAGCCCCGGCCCGGCTCCCCCGGGAGCCCCGCCAAGACCCTGGTCTCCCCCGCCCTCCTGCAGGGCATGACCGGCCAGAGCATCAAGCAGGTGCTCACCCCTCCATGTGTTCACTGAGGTGGTTAGGGAGGACGCGCTTAAAGATAGCAGCCAGTGGGGGAATGTCTTCATGTTTCACCCATGAAATCAGAGGTCCTTGTACTGAGCAACCTGAAATCACTATAAAAATATAATTTCAATACCCTTTCCTTGTGGAGCCAATAACGAATGATCGTTTCATCATCACCCATTAGTGTTGCAATGAAGAACATCATAGTGTTTGATTGTTCATATAATTCTTAATGATAACATTGTGACCCATTAGTACAATAACAAAGTCCTACTGCTACACTGCTCTCCAGCTGATCCAGAGTGCTGTGCAGTGCTCTGTTTTTAACTTTCCGATAAGCACAAGCACACTGGTGCACGTGGGCCTCTGCTACTCATTGATGCGGTCGTCAGTCCTGTGCCTGGATATGGAGTTTCCATTATGGTTCAATTCTCTATTTTAGGTTGTGAGAGAATAAGCCCCAAGGGAACTTCTGTTTTGATTGTCTTTTTGCATTTGGATGCAAATCCACTCAGTGTCTCTCCTCAACGCTGTACCGTGTCTTTTTTCAAAAGGTGTCCATTACCTTATGCTTTGAGAGGCGGCCTAAAGTGATGTTTAAGCTGTTCCTTGAGCCACCCGTAAGCCGCCACATTTGCAAGTGAAACTATTTGGCCACGTTTCCATTTGATTATGCGGAGAGCCCACAGCTCTCTGCCTCTGTCCTGCCCACACATTTCCTTCTTCGTTGATTTTGCCTGATTCTTTGAATAAGTCCATTAGTGGGTCAAGCCATGAGCGAGAGAGGTAAATTCTCTCTAGATATTTGGATGGAGGTTTTTGCTTTTATGGACAGCACTGGGTAGACAAAGGGAGAATAAAATGTAGAGGTAGTGGCCGCTGGTCGGAATCAAACCTGGGTCACCCCGTAGCATGGCTACATGGTTAGCACACTGACGTGTAGATCCACATCCCCAAGAGGATTCTCCATCGATCTCGTTCGATTCTCTTCTATATTTGTATGGACATTAATGGACAGGCCTGTGAAGGCCGACGGGAGAGTGTGTTGAAACCTAGGTCCCTGATGTAGCATCAGTCTCACAAATCGAGCTCGACAAACATTTGCTCCAACGTATCATGCTGCTGGAGGCAGGAATCTGGAGGTGTAATTGGCTTAAAGCAAACACAAACCTAGCCTTGGATTCGGCTCGGGCCAAACCAAGGTGAGCCAAAACCTCAAGGTAGTCAACGCCGGGGGGGCCTCGCCTCGTTTGTGCCACGGTTCTCATGCAGGTTGTTGTTTTGTGGGGGTTTTTTTTCCGCAGGTGTCCATCACCGGCCAGCTGGGCGTGAAGACGTCCGGCGGCGGTGGCGGCGGCGGCGGGATCCCCATCACGGCCACCAACCTGCGGATCCAGGGCAAGGACGTGCTGCGCCTGCCGCCCTCCTCCATCACCACGGACTCCAAGGGCCAGACGGTGCTGCGCATCACGCCCGACATGATGGCCACCCTCGCCAAGTCCCCCGTGGCGACCGTCAAGCTCTCCCCGGACTTCCTGGGCTCGGCCGGCCACGGCGGGGGGAAGGGCATCTCGGCCACGCTCCACGTGACCCCGCCCCACTCCTCCTCCGCCTCCTCCTCCTCCTCCTCCTCCTCCACCACCCTCTCCAGCCTGGTGACGGAGGCCGGGAAAGCAGGTAGGAAAACTTGTCCATTATCACGACGCCATCGACACAAAAAGGGGGCCAGGATAGTGTGGATAGTGTTTACTACCTCGCTGAAAGGCACTGGAGCCTTACACCTTAAGCACAAATGGCCCTCAGCTGTAACGGCCCCTTAGTAATCCATATCTGAATTCAGATCATTAAGGACATGTTCATGGAAGCTACATCTGCTAGTAAATAGAAATAAAGCTCGGGGTCACGTTCATGTAAGCTACCAAGCCAGGCCCCTCGAAAGATAGGAGGGCCCCCCCTACACCCCACATGGGGACGTCGACCAACGGTAACCGTGGGAAACGACGCTGTCTGCAGGTCTGAAGGCGGGCCACGCCTCCGCCTCGCTGCTGAAGGCGGGCGTGGGCGACACGGCCATCCGCCTGATGCCCACGCTGGCCGTCACCGTGGGCGACCAGAAGACCCGGACCTTCTCCACGCACGTGTCGTCGGCGCCGGGGGACTCGAAGGGCGGCGCCGCCACCATCCGCATCATGCCCGGCCTGGGCGTCATCCCCCACAAGCAGGGCCAGACCATCACCATGACGACCGTGGCCGGCAGCAAGCCGCTGACGGTGTCGGCCGGCCCCCACGGCACGGTTACCATGGCGGCGGCGGCGGCCGGCGCCCTGGGCTCCAAGGGGATCACGGTGTCGGCCTCGCCGCTCGCCATCGGCACGGCGACCGCCACGGTGCGGCACGTGCCCGTCACGGCCACGGTGGTGACCACGCAGGCGGTGAGTCGGACGCGGGCGCGGAAGACCTTCAATCCCGGCGCTGGGGGATGGGATGATGTTTAATTGCATGCAGTGCAACTGTGTGTGCGATGTTTGGCCACTATATGCAAAGGGGTGATTCTTTCAGTGTCACGTAAAGGGCGACCTGTGAAGCCGAACTGCTGTCTGTCGCTGTTCCCTGCTGGTTTCTCAAAAGCACACCCCTGTTGTAAATGCACTCTGTCATGGCTGGGGTGTAGCGGTGCCTTTAGGAGACGCCGGGTCTATCTTCTGTGTCTAGTAATCGGATAATTATAATGCTGCTGTCGAACCCAAGTTATAGTGCAGTACGCGTTATGCGTTATATGCGTGTTGTCTATTGTTTGTATTGTATGTCTTTAAAAATGGACCTTGAGTCTAATAATAAAAGTTGATGATGATAATGCAACGTGATACGTAACACAAGACTGGTCCACCTCCGCCCCCAGGGTAAGCTGCCCACCAGGATCACGGTGCCTCTGTCCGTCCTCAACCAGCCACTGAAGACCAAGAGTGTGGTGACCTCGCCCATGGTGAAGGGAAGCCTCAACACCAGGTGAGCTCAGGGGAGTCTAGGGGAGCTAGACTCAGGCTTAGTCCACACACTGCACAGTGCATATTAAACAACAGTGGCCATGAGCACATTGTGGCGAAAAGGCCAGGCTTTTTTGTTTTGTTTTATGAATGGGAGGCAGAAACCCAGTGAAAAAAGGCTTATACCATCCCTGGCTAAAAAAAACTCGCTCTGCCACTTGGCTTCTGTTTAAACCCAAGACAGTAGAAGATGAAAACGTTTTTTATACCCTTATAGACATAAAACTAAAGTTAACACACATTTTGGAGAAGTATGCAGCTTAAAATAAGCATGGCCTTTAACTCACATTGGTGCTTTAACTCAGTGGTTCTCAAATGGGG
>JAOPJL010000146.1:4892532-4907350 GCA_027123545.1 Trisopterus esmarkii | reverse complement strand
GGTAGGGCGGGTGGGGGGGGGGGGGGGGGGCGGTGGTCCGGTTGGGGTGGGCTTCACGTTGGGAGCGTGATGGCGATGGTCGGGGACGGTGGTCCGGGTGTACTCCCAGTTCTTCCTCGGGTTTGAACACAAGCCCGGATGTCTTACGAGACGGGCTGTCTTCGTGGTGATGAATCGCGTGTGACACATTCACTCAAACAGTTACGCATAGTGGAGCACAGACACACACACACACACACACACACACGCACACACGCGCACTCACACTCAGTGTTATTTCCTGTATTTGGTCCTCTTCATCTGCTGGTTCCACTGAAAATATTTTCACTTCCCTTCGAGTTTGGAAGCCATTGCGTACACCCTGCAAGAAAACACAAAATACAGAGCCAAGCTGAGTCCAAGATGGTAATTACAGCGTTTAAGACATCTATCCTACACACATATAAGGCTTCATGCAGCTTTTCCTCTCCCCCTACACATCGCAAAAATCCTTTCAAAACATTTATGTTTAGAAACCCTACCTTCTTTGTTCCCTCGGGAAGAGAGCAAGTTCAACACTGGAGATAAAGAGCCATACGGAGAGATAGAGACTAAGGAGAGAGAGAGAGAGAGAGGGAAAGAGAGAGTAGGAATTTAGACAGAAGTGAAGAAATAAGTGTAGGGAGAGAGAGAGAGAGAGAGAGAGAGAGAGAGAGACAGAGCGCGTGTGTAGAGAGCGCCTGGCTCAGAATGGGAGGAGATTCCGAGGGAATGGACTGATTCTGTCATCTCAGCCCTCCTCCCCTGAACACACGCTCGCCTCCCCGTCCCCCTGTTCCTTCCACAGCCCCCCACCCCCGTCTGCCTCTCTCTCTCACATGTCCATTCTTCTTCTCCTTGACATTGTTATGCGGCGAGCGTAGCCAAACGACCGAGGCACCCCGAACGCATGGATGTGTTGAGAGTTTCGGTGCTCTCACAAAAGAGAGAGAGAGAGAGAGAGAGAGAGAGAGAGAGAGAGAGAGAGAGAGAGAGAGAGAGAGAGAGAGAGAGAGAGAGAGTGGGGGGGGGTCTCTCTACATACACTGGCTGCTACAGCAACAATGGCTACAGACCGCCACTTGGAGGGAAACGGAGAGAGAATAAACAGCTATCGAAAAGAGACACATGCGCATGGCTTTAAACTGAACATTTTAGATGAGAATGTGTAGGGGAGAAGGGAGCAGAGGCGGTTAGCAAGGGAAAACGTGGCATAGAAGGAAAGGTTTATTTTTAAAGTGGGAAGTACTCACAGTGGGATGTAGACAGCGGTTTCCACAGCCGAGTGAGCAGACTGAGCTGGGAAGAGCAAGGGAGAGAGGGAGAGAGCGAGAGCTTGTGGTTCCTCCTTGTCTTTGTGTGTGTGTGTGTGTGTGTGTGTGTGTGTGTGAGTGTGTGTGTGTGTGTGTCTGTGTGTGTGTGTGTGTGTGATGACTAGGCTGATGACATCACAGCATTCCATGAACTCTCCCTCTCTCTCTCCTTCTTGAGTGTATACCTCTCTCTCCCTCTTTTTTTCTTTCTTTCCTCTCTCCTTCTGTGTCTTGCTCCCTTTCCTCTTCTCCTCCTCTCTCTCTTTCCCTCCCCTTCTCTGTGTGTTTCTCTCTATTCCCTCTTTTTCTTTCATTCTTTCGTTCTTCTGTGTGTCTGAGACAAACAAAGCACACTGGGAGGAAGTGGGCAGAAAGGACTTCCTCCTTTCCAAAACATCTTGAAGAGAGAGAATCTATTGTCACAGAAAGATAAAAAAAAAGAAGTAAATAAATAGATATGACTATTATTAGATTTCAATTCTTACATTCACCTAACATTCTTGCGGCTGGATTCACAAAAGTATCTTACGAACAAAATACTTTGTAACTGCGTTTCCTTACAATGACCAAAATATTTTAATATGTTTCTTCTTAAATTATAATTTATAAAAAAAGATAAGAGTAAGATTATCATTAGTGAAAACGATTGCTTTTAAATTCTTCTAAATGTTATTCACTTTAAGATAACAGCTTGCTTGACTGAAGCTGCCAAATTGATTAGTTTTATATTCTTCTATTCACAATGTGTCTATCTCATTGTGAGGTGTGGCCACTCACTTATTCAAATTTGGTGTGATATTTAAATTATATGGGAAAAAAAACATTGTTCAAGCTTCTACGCTATTTTTAACTACTCAAAGTCTGTGCATGGCTAGCACCCCCTTGCCACTAGAGGGCTCAGACAGAGATTAAAGAACATCACAACAACTGTCAAATAAATATAAATATATGAAATTCGAACCCAAAACAGAACACAGTCGACCTGGATGCAATACCTTCCACTATTACATCTTAAGTAATAGAGGAAGGTATTAATGAAATTAAAGGTTATTTCATTTTCAGCAATGGCAGTTAAGAATGCTGGTATTAATTAATTTTAGGAACCTGAGAATTATCCAAAGCAAGCAAGCTTTTGTGTATCTGGACCCATTGTAATTTTATATTATGAAATATTTATCAAAAAATGTTGGTTAAACAAAACGGTCGTACGTATAGTTGGTACAAGTTGTGGTCATGTACTGCCTACCTTTGTTCTTACACAAGAATCCCCAATTTCTTGGTCGATATTGTGATTTTGTAGTGTAAGATTTGGCAGTTTTTTTGTAGGCCTGTTTGTTTATGTGTTACACACAATTGTCCTTTGTTGGACGTGGGATGTTGTAGCAACATCGATTGGATTATCTTTATGCCAGGTTACTTCTAGAATTCCTAAGTAAACACCGCCATCTAGCGGTCTCCGATGTGAAACGGAATTAGAAGTAAAAATAAATCAAATGAAATAGGATTATTAAATAGACGAAATACTACACTGATAACAGTAAGAAAGTTAGAAAGGGCGGCAATGGTTAAGAAACACCCATTTTCATCCTAACCACTGTCTCGATGGATGTAGGTCTATTATTACTCAATCGTATGGGGAGGTTAGGTCACACAACCAACACACCGTAATGAACCACTTTCCTCAATGCGCTGGCGAACCTTCTCCATTAGTCACACAACCCTCGATGACATCGGGGCCAGGGTCAGAGTGGAGCCAGCCACCTCTCAGGGGAAGTTGCTACACATGGGTCGTTTGTTGTTTGTTGCCAATTGACGTTACGTTGTGACGTCAGTGCGTGGTGACGTAAACACTTTACGACGTAGTCCTGCGTCAATAAATATTATTTGAGCATTTCTTACGTTTTTATTTTTTAGTAATGTAAGTACAACACGATTGTGCGACATTGCTTGAGGTTAAGCCCCTTTTCAGATATTTAAAATCTGCTACTGTGCGGAGGTATTTCAACAGCAACAAAAAAGTATCTTTACTGGATTCGTTTTAGACATTGATTGCGCAATGTGTGGAAGTTGATGCCGCTAAACCGCCTCCAGCGGTTGGTGAGCTGGACGTTCCGCAGAAGATGGCGCTGCCCGTGACGTAGCTGGAAGTTCCCATTCGCAGCCAGGTTACGTTTGTCTCATCTTTCAATGGTTTCTAAAGGTAGGCCAATTAATTAATTAATTAATTAATTAATTAATTCATCTGAATTGTAATCCTTTGTTGTAACGTTGTTCCGGGCAAGGTATGAGATTGGAAAATGTTCAACACGTGGTTTATTCAGAGACACGTGGTCGACGAGCTTGCCCTCTGGAGGTAGTTCATGAAGCGTCTCCTGAATACAGGTAACACCAAGTGTTTCTGTCGGCCTAAAAAGAGACAATATATAGTATTATGGGATCTCTAACCTGCAGAATCTCACTGCAGAATATAAAAATGTTTTAAAGTAAATCGTTATGTTAAAACATAAACCCTTTCCAGATCTTTCCATTGTTAAATGATACTTGAGTTTCTCAAAACGTTTCCAAAAGTGTTTTAGTACAATTTAATGCAATTTCTGCCATGGCATAACCTTGCAGATTAAGATACAATAAGCTGCTTTCAGTGGGAACGGATTGACTCAAATGCAAACATTTTATAAATAATAACTTTTTGTTACTTTAGGTCAAAATTGATGCCATAGACCGTTTTCCAAAATAAATGACGTGTAGTATATTTCATTTCACAGTACAGTAAGTACTGTATGTAACATCTATTTCAGATTATTGTCTCGTTATAATAGCTTTAAAATGCAAAAAGCAAAGTAAATAAAATTAAAAAAACAAGTACAAACCATAATATCTGTGGCTAGATAAAAAGGGAACAATTACTTGGCCAGTGAGGTGGTAGAATGTAGTTATTCATTGACATAATTGTGATGTGTTTTCTATTCACACTGTACACTTTTTGTGTGCATTTTCAGGAGAGGAGTGGGAGGGACAGAGAGAAAGACAGCAGAGGAGAGAGAGACACTGGTGAGAGACATAGTGTCTGCAGGTCCTTACAAAGTCCTGACCTACCCATTAAGTCACAATTAAAGGGAGATACAGAGCCTGAGATATCTGTAAATCTGCATTGGCCTGCTTACCCAAATTCAGAAGAGTTGTTAAAATTTTAATTCATAATTGTTCTTCCAGAAGGGGAGTTTGCTAGCATTTGCTTTCTGTTAACCGCTTTCATTGACTTGCAGTGTGACACTAGCCTAGCTCCTGGTCATGGAAAGGGAATCGGCTCTTATTTACTTTCCAAAGAGATCCAGTGTGTACAAATAGCTGTTGTTTTTTTTAAAAACAAGTGCCAGTAACCACACAACTAGATTGTAGTTTGTCTACAAACACAAGTATAAATGGGCACTATTTTCAATGCTGTGATTATAAGGCTAGGTCTAGCCGTCAGCAGGGTATTAAAGGTAGCCTATTAATCATAGCACCCAAAATAGTGCCCAAGTATCTGTGGGTAAGTGGAAAACTACAATCTGGTTGTGCTGTTACTGGCACTCATTTTTAATAAGCATCTATTTGCAACACATTACAAATATAAGTATTTCAAATTAAAATCTCCTCATGAGAACAGGATCCCAGTACTATAACTCTGAAAGTCAATGGAGGTGCCTTGCGAATACAAGCTAATCCAGCCAATTCCCCTTCTGGACACACAATGATGGATATGGTATCAAACCACACACCACAGATGCCTGTTTACTGATTGCTTGCTGTATCCCTTTAATGCCCCCCTCCCCAATCGATATTTGGTTGTGACGCAAGACAAGACACATATTAGCTTCTTTGTTTGCACATCTGGTGGCATTTTATGTTTTTACCTGTCCTGCCGAAACATTCTTACAGAATTCTTGTCCATGCTGAGCAACTTCTGGAATTGGTTGCCACTGTCTGAGGGACCCAAAAGTACTTCTGATAGAGTTCAAATACAAATGTGTTGTAGTTTTAATATTGTTTTACCTTTTTTGTTTTGCCAGTCAAAACTCTGTTCAATTGTTGCAGATGTAAAATGATAACTAGCAAATAGCTTGAGTGATTAGAATTATACCCTGAAATATCCCAATCTCCATAAAGTTAATTGAATTACCAGCTCAGATAAACCCAGAAGTTAATATCCAGAGGAAATTACTCTAACTGTGTCATCTTCAGAACCCAGCTCTTTCAAGAAAATAAATCACATACAAGTTTAATGCAAATTTCCCCACCAGATATGGGCAAATTAGTTTTATTTTTAAAATTTGCAAAATGTACATAAATTATATTTAATGCATTTTTAACCAAATGAGTAAAATCAAATATATTCTATTAAAAAGGCGACAAAATAATAAGAGAGAATGACATTCTTTGTAGCGATTATTTTTTTTAAACAAGTATTGGTCAGGCGTTTCATTAAACCTGGAAAAGCAAAAAGTGCTACACACAGCGATGATCAGTACACCTTTCTCCTTCATAAGGAATGGACCAGAGCACCATCACTTTAGATCTAAAAAAAAACAAAAAAAACAAGGAAATTTCACTGTATATGGAGTTTCAATCTTCACCCAGACGAGGGAATAGGCTTTTGATCTCATTATTACAACCAAATAAACCAACACTTCCCCCCCCTGGTTCGTGTACAGAGGTATCAGAGGTGGCTCAACGTGCCAATGAGGACGTGGCCCTGTTTCAAGTTGAAATACTAACAGCGTAGTGAGGCGGATGGTGCTGTCCCAAAACTTGTTGAACTCAACAGTTCTCTCCCAGACGGAGCGCTCCAAGTGCAAATAAAAGGCTAAACTCCAACAGATAAATAAACATGGAATTCAGCCACATGCGTCAAATAGTAATCATATATTTAATTGATATACATATATTGCCACCATTGGCACATACGATATTGCACACAGTGATGAAATGTTGCACAGAAGAAAAAAAAAATAGATTCATTTTCTTTTTTTAAAGTGGGCACAAACATTCCAAAAATTACAAATAATGTGGGATGATAACGCTGCAAAGGTAAAACAATTCATAATGAAAATGAATAAAATCCAAATGAACAATGAAAAGACATGCTTGCTATTCCCCGATTAGTTTAGCGACTAGCCTGTTAGTACCCAGGTCGGACAACAAAGTATTTCATCATGGAGGTCTCCCGGAGAGGGATCTGAACCCCTGGCCTGAATGCATCAGTCTGTCAAGCGGTCCCCGATACCCCTATGGAAATGCTCCTAGCTGCTCTTCCTCATCTCGCAGCTATGGTGACCCTCACCTTCATGTTTAACTCTGGGCCGATACCTGGATGGCTCTGAGAACGGGAACAAAGTGAGAAGATAGGAAGGAAGGAAGGAACTGAAGTGGGAAGAAAGGGACTGAATGGCTCTGGGGAAGGGAACAAGGTCAGAAGATAGGAGAAAGGAAGGAAGAAAGGAACTAAAACAGGTAGATAGGAACAAAGGTAGGAAGGAAGGAAGCAGAAAAAGCATAGAATTCTGCTCCTATAGCTTTTTTACTAAAGAGTTCACGTTGAACTCAGGTAGCACCACGAGAAGTGCATTAGTGCACTAGGGGACTGAGCCACCAAAAAAATGAATAGAAGATGTACTTAAGGATATTAAAAGAATAAGCTATGAGAACGAGAAGCCCCCACTGCGATCCAGAGCACCGGGCCGGGGTGTAAGCATGTGTGTAAGGCACCAGGTCGTCTTCATGATGAAGAGGGCACTCCCAGTCAGGTCAAGAGTTTAAGGGGACTAAAAGAAAGCTGAGGCTCCCAACAAAACAGGGTGGTCAAGGACTTAAGTCTAGTCCGCTGGTTTCCAGTCAAATCGAAAAAACATGGGGGAGCAAGTGTTTAAAATGGATGCTGAGGTAACTCTTGATATTATCTGATTGTTGCCAGTCTAAACACCAAGCTATAGCTGGCGGCGCGTTTATAAAACCGCTAACACATCTATGAGATGCAACCGGATTACTTCCAGTTGTAGACAGTCCCAAGTATCTCCAATTAAGACCAAAACAAGGGACCACAATGTCCATGGTAAATATCTGGGCTAACCCAATTTTGTAATACTATCGAGCAGAGCATGTCTCCCAAAACGTAGCTCCTTAAATTGCAGGGGGGATGGACCGTCTGTTTCTGACACCCAAAGGAGTCTTGACGACTGCTTCTGACGTCCGATTCTCCCATTGGCCCATGTTGTTTTTCAATTGGCGTCCGTCCTCATAGTGTGAAGGTGATATTATGATGATACAGGTCTGATGTCAAGGTACAATCATGCTTTCAAACCTATTTCACAACACCTACACAATGCCTTTTGAATGGAAAATTCACTCAATATGCAAGATCAGTGGACTATACATAGATAAACCCTGGCCTTAGAGGGGGACTCTTGAGCCAGTAATTCGGGAGACCAACATCGATCTAGCTTTTGTGCAGTTAAACATGCAGCACTAGGACTCCTTGGCACTATGTTGATTGTGTGACTTTGCATGGTTAATATTTCTGTCCAATAATGCTATGCTTGTTTTTTGTCCGTACGTTCAGACGACACACCTAAGCCAATCCTCTACCGACGTGTTTTTTATACGTGCTTGTCCTCTTTTAAGTGCTCTTCTTAAAATACGCTATCAGGCCATTTGCTACATGTTGCCACTGCACATCCTCTATCAAAATACATGTTGAGTACCTTTAAAAACAAACACATTGCATAACGACGACACACAACGGTAGCCTATAGTATAACCCATCCGCGTGGCAACAACTTCAATTGAAAACAAAAGATACACTATTCATGTCTCTTTGAATTCCTCTGGAAAATGTCTTCTTATCCATTGACCAGTACAACAAAAAAACGGATTTGGTGCAATGCATATTGCACAAGAGATAGAGCACAAATTTTCATTTGATGAAAAATGCCTATATATATATATATATATGTTTTTTTTATACTGCATGACACCTAAACCAGTTTCAAACCAGGTCTAGCCCTCATGTGAATCAGGTGTAAACACTTCTCTATGCACAGGTAAAGGTAATCTGGATGGCAAGTTCATTATGACAACCTTTAACAAACTTAAATTGACTTTCGGTTTGATCTGATTTGTGCTGAAGACAATAGCTCACATGAAAAGGACATTATTTTCTCTTACAACTCGGCAACAATTTCAATGAACAATGCAAACACTTTATAATAGCTTTGACTTGTACAAAAGTTCTCTGTTAATAGGGGAAAGAAAACACTTCAATATAGTTTGTCGTCAAGTAGGAAACAATGTTCAAATATAATGTTATTACTTTGTTTAGCAGCCTGTTACTGTATTAATGGTGGGTAAGTGGGATAACATCCAGCGATGGGTGATAACGTAAGTGTCAGAACGGTTGGTTTGTGTTGGTTTCTTATATTGTGGGCGTTGCTCCCTTGGAGTTAAACCATAACAGTTAAATCTTAACATTTCTTTCTTTATACAGTAGAGTTTAAGTATTTTCTCTTTTGTTATTCGGATTATTTTTTGCATGTTTTGCTGTTTATATATTTATATATGTATATATATAGCCTATATATATATATATATATATATAGATATATCAATCCTCTTCTCCATCATCTGCATGCATCTCTTGTTGCTGCAGCTCACATGCCCTTTTCTCCCGCTGTTTCTCCTGGATCTTCTTCATCTCCTCGGCATATTTACAAAAAGTATTCCCAAATTTGGACCACACTTTGTAGGGCACCGTGATTGAGTTACGGTACGTTGGCTTTACCTCGCTTACTCTCATGAACACCCCGTACTTATTGGATCCGACGTCGAAGAAAAAGCGTTTGTTGTCCACAGTAAGGGATGACCCTTCTGGCAACTCTGCAGGCTCGTCCTCCACACCGTAATCGTCAATAAGTTTAGCCAAAGCGTCACGAAACTCGATAAGTCCCTGGGCTGGCAAAGCAATAGTCTGGCCTTGTGTAGATCCCAAACCGGGGCCCCGATTAACGGTCTGTCGGATCCTCAGAAACCGTCCTCTCTGGTTCTCTTTCAGATCCATGTAGTATTTACGATTTTCCCGGACCAGGAATTCACTCTTGAGTGCTCGTCTGGGCTCATCTTGCACCATATCTGGGTTACTCGGACCCAACTGGGCATAGTGTTCGATGAAGTCCCCCAAGTAGTCGCGGAACTCGACCGCCACGGACATGGAGAGAGTGAGGCGGCTCTTGTTTCCTCCGGCCCCGACTTCTGCTATCTTTAAGAAGCGGCCTTTTGCGTTCTGCTTTACGTCCAAATAGAAGCGTTTGTTCTGGATGTCAACTCGCTTCGACGCCAGCTCTTGTGTCTCATGCTGCAGACCGGACGCTGAGCCCGCCCCTCCGGTCGCTAGGTGCATGGAACCGATGCCCGGGCCCGCTGCCGCTCCTCCCTGCTCACTTCCACTGTCTCTGTCCGCCATGATGCTGCCTGCCTTCTCCCTCTGTCTGCTGCAACCCACCGCCAGCTGCGCCAAACTCTCGCGATATCTGAACACAGAAACCCAACTTGAATACATAGGACACACTGATACTATTGAGAAGGGATTTAAAAACATTTCATGACCAAGAAACCTGCTTGATCTTCATTTATGTTTGGTTGTAAAAAGGATCATGCCTAAAAACTACAAAATGTTTTGTACATGTTTTTAATCAACCAAGCCAGAGGTAGACTATATATATATATCATTGAATAAATCATAGACCAAGTGATTCTCTAGTGATTCTCAGATGATGTGCAAACAACAACTTTGAAAGAAAATCACACGTGGACTTGCATGCAATTGTGTTTTCTGTTCGTTTGTCTCAGTGTAATTTAATTTAAATGTTGTACTTTTGTATTATAATTATAATAATAATAATAATTCTTATATTTTTTGGTTTATTGATGAAATAAAATCGAATCTAACGTTCAGTTTTCATGCATCATGTTTTCATAAAAACTTTAAAAAAAATTACAATATGACTCGGTTGTAATTATACAACAGAGTAATCAAATATTTGCAACGTTCAACTCATTCGATAATTTATTTAATTAGACAGCTCACCCAATCCCTTTCTTGGACTCCTGAATGATACACTTTTTGTTAACTTTTGGTGATTAAAAAGTCATAAAGTCCTATCTAAACACATTGCATCCCACGGTTATTTTCCTCCCGTCACTTGTTCAAAGATCTCAGCCTTCAGGTTAATTAGCACGTTTTCTGTGCTGAGCACAAAATCGGTTTTGCCTCTAACTTTTGCAAGCAGCGTTTAGGCCCAGAGCAGTGTCGCTTTGGATGCTGCTGTGTTTGTCAAACGGCCAAACGCCGACATGGCATGACAAATAGGGAAGTTATCTTTAAAACAGAAAACCGTCATTATTGTTTCAGGTAGACCTACACGTTTTAGCACTGTCATTTAACCCTATTCAATTGTAAAACAACTCTTTGATATTCTTGAACTTTTATACATCTTTTGAAAAAAATTATAAAAGTTGGAAGAGTCGAATTAGACCATTAGGCGCAGGCGCACTTTAGGGCGATTTGGGATCCTGTATGTTTTATTCGACAGGCCTATTTTATTTTTTCCCTGTG
This sequence comes from Trisopterus esmarkii, assembly GCA_027123545.1. Taxonomy (NCBI): domain Eukaryota; kingdom Metazoa; phylum Chordata; class Actinopteri; order Gadiformes; family Gadidae; genus Trisopterus; species Trisopterus esmarkii. The sequence goes on along the minus strand of JAOPJL010000146.1, from coordinate 4,896,373 downwards.
ATCATGAGTTTCCCGGTGATCCATAACTTCAGCATTCAATACAGATATATTTTTGAGAGTAACATTTCTGTAGACTATGAACACTTCACTTCACTGCATTATTTTGTTTTCTAAAATGAGTCTTGAGGCGTGGAAATCTTTACTTTAAACACAAGTTGACTCTTCGGATATAGCAGACAGCGGCCTACGGCAATCGTCCCCTCTGTATTAGAGACAAAAACATTTGATATAAATATTATATATTATTATTGGTGCACACTTGAAGGAAAGTCGCCAAAAGCAAGACTACAATGTTAAACTAGGTCCTATAGCCCATAGCCTATAATTGCCGGTTCCATTGTAACTTAACTTAATTTAAGTAGGCTAAAACTAAATTACGGATCAAGAAATGAATATTTTCTCATTTTATAACAGAAGTATGTAAGCCTAACGTCTTCAGATTAATTCACCATAAACGACAGCATCAGACGGACACGTTTAGGTAGAGCCGAAAATATAGGCGTATTGTTTCCTCGACATATCAAATTAGCTTAGATCAAAATAAGAGGCGACGGTCGTAAATAACAGTTCAGGAATGACGTTAATGTCTGTGAGTTTTATTTATCTTAAGTAAAACAGGCCTATTGGGGAAGACTGATATCGGTCCGTTACAGACGCCTGTTAAGAATGCTTATTTCACGGTATTATTATTATTATTTTTTATGTAGGGATTAGGCCTACGTTTGTTTAATTAGCCTATGCCTAAAGACCATAAATCGATTTTTTTAAATACTATTCTAGAATAATTGAATACCGGACTGCTCTGCATCATGATAACAGTGTCAGTAATCACTTTACAACTGTCTTTATTTCTGGAAGCTAACAAAAACAACCTGTGGCTGTTGACTAATGCTCCTTTATTTTGTGATTCCTCTTCTCTGTTTCCAGACATTGTTTTATTCCGTTTATTTGGGCTATTGTTAGAGGCGCACTGACGAATCCTATATAGGTTAATACTATAAAACCAATGTGACGCAGCCAATTAGCCCACTATGAGGCTTACTGGGTGGATTGGCTCTCGTCTGTCTGGGCAACAAGCAGAAACACTTGTCCTGTGTGTTTTAACTTTAGACTGAACTAGGCCTACTGCCAATGTACAAAAAATGGTTTCTTTATTTAAAAAAAATATAATTTACAGGTTAGGGGGATAACTTTGTGTGTTTTCGTGTTAGGCCTTTTTGTTCCCTCACAAGGCTGTAATAAACGAGAATACACTGCGGGATCCCAATGTCTTCAAACAAAGCAAAGCAAAGAAAAAATGCATAACGCATAGCATTCATGTGATAATTGTGAATAATGTTATGAACTGATCAATGTTTTGACCAAGCCAAACTTACTTGCAATGTTTTATTTATATAATTAATTATGCATATAATTGTACATGGGCTAGACAAACGACGTTGGTTTACAGTGAAATCCGAATAGTCGATGAACTGCCATTAAATATAAAATAGAACAATTTGAAACAATCCGTTTCTCCAGTGTTGCCAGATTGGGCCAGATTTTCAATCTGGCAACACTTCCTATCTCTCCGAAGAGCGCACCTTAAAAGCGCCGGCGAGATTTGGGTCTAAAGTTTGGCCCAGCATCGAGGAGGCGACGTGATGAAGTCTAGCTTCAGGCCTATACATCGCTCCCACACTGTAGCTCCAACGTGACAATCGCTTTGGCGCTGCTCTGCAACACCATTAGGCGTCCATGAACTCGGTCCATTGGCTAAATAACCTCGACATTGCATCGGGGATGCGTGGAAACACGAAGCATATAGAGAATAGCACCATCTCTCCTTGTAAAGCAAGAATGCATAACAGTACCTTCCCTGCTTTTTTTGTTTTCTGCACACAGAAACCCCTTGCAGCCTCGGCGTCACCCGGCCACGAGGTGGGAATGCACGAAGAAAAGAGTGAATATTGTCGCAGGTCGACTGTCAAAGACAGTGTCGCGCTGATTGTTGAACAAAATGGATCGAAAGAAGAACGGTTTCGTGGCATCGAGAGAGGGTATCCTAGTGTGTGTCAGATCCAAGCGTCCGGAGGTACACTAGCCGTACCTCTCCCCGTCACCGACCAATGGGAGACGCGCTGTTAGCAGTGAGCGCTTAGCCGAGAAGGAGATAGGGTACCGCCCACTGTACGTCCTCATCACTGATTGGTTGGTAGCGGAGTGAGTCACCGCCCACTGTACGTTCGGACCCTTTGCTCTCTAGCCACTCTTATTACACCACCGAGAAGGACACACAAGTTCAACGGCGCACGTTTCACTTCTGATGTCAACACGCAGCGTCGACCCGTAGCCCGCAGGCGAGCGCCCCCCAGTGTCGCGGTTAGGAACTGCCAGACTTTTAGCAGGATACAACATGCAAGCAACACTGACCGAATGTGAGTTGGATAATCGTTCAACCGAGGGGTTTTCTTCTTTTGATTCCCTTGGGGTGCGTTGGGTGGGGTTAAGCGGACGTTGTCCCAAGCGTCTTTTGTCATGTAGCCTATGCTGAGATTAGGGCTTCCAAGAAATGTCGGTTTAGGCGAAATTCGAAGTAGGCCTATTCTTCAATATTTGTTTAAAATATGCACATGCCTATAAATAAACTACAAGCAGGTCTAAATGCGGTCGAAATCCTTATTGTTCAGATGTCAGATATTATTCAGAGTTTATTCTCGCGATAGGCTGTTAGACAATTTTACCATGAATCTAAAACTCCTCTTTTGCCATCGAAAAACTACAACGTTGTCTATCGAACATTTACTGTTTTTTCAGTGTGTTTGAGGCATGAATGCGGCAATAACCTCATGTTCAACATCTGAACTCGACGAAGTATAAAAATATTGGCTATCTGGCCAACAGGTGTCGCCATTTGTGGCATGTCTTCAGCGAACATTGAGCTCGCGTTCAATTACCTGTAGATTGTATTTCCAATGATGTAATAGAATAAAAGCTTTCCAGATTAAACCGTCTAGTCCTACTGTTAAACAGCAATACGATATATTTATATCTCAGAATAGGCCTATGTCTGCTGAACTTGAACATGTGTTCAGCCTTTAAGTCCTGCAATCACAACAGGTATCCAACACTATATTCATTGACAAAATCTCCTCCATCTTCGGCTGTGAGAAAACATAACCCTGTTGAAGTTGACTGTAGGAGGCACTAATAGTTCTGTTTTATTTGATTGTCATTTCCCCTCTAAATGTACGATGAACGCATGGTGTGTGACTTCGTTGAACAGGACGCAAAAGTCATCGGGAGTCTCTTGAAGGATCGCCAGCCGATGTGCTTTCGCAGCAGCGTTAGTCATCCCAGCCCCGTGTCTCTCTATCGGCCTACCGTGTTGCTGCTGCACTCCTGCCCCTCACCACCGTCCCTCCCTCTCTTCCCTTCCTCCATCTCCCCCTTCTCTCCCTCTCCACCTTCCTCCCTCTCCGCCTTCCCTCCCTCTCCACTTTCCCTCCCTCTCCACCTTCCCTCCTCCTCCACCGTCCCTCTCAACCTTCCACCAACACCAACACCACCAACACCAACACTACCACCACCACTACTATCACCACCACCACCACCACCACCACATGCTGTGACGTAGGTCTGCCGGGTTACGGAGTCATGGTACGGACATGTGGTCAAGCTGTGGCCTGTAGTAGGACACGCCAGCCCTCCACTCACTCCTGCGTTCTGTGACGGAGCGCCTGGCGATCGGCGTGTTTCTCTCGGTGTGGTAGAGTGGAGGAGGCGGAGAGAGAGAGAGAGAGAGAGAGAGCGAGAGAGAGAGAGAGAGAGAGAGAGAGAGAGAGAGAGAGAGAGAGAGAGA